>JAJHZJ010000052.1:3497767-4097767 GCA_023548195.1 Bettongia penicillata ogilbyi | reverse complement strand
AAAATATTCATTGGTCTTCAAGAAAATCTTACATTTCATTCATTAGAGGGAATATATATTAGCCTTTAACATATTGTGTGTCCTTGACACATTTTTTTCCCTTACTATTTATATGGGCGTATTTCTGCAAGGTCAGTGAATATGATGTTGATTATTACCTGAAGGAAGGGCCAGACCTATGCAAAATTGTGAAGTAAAGCAAAATTAATCTTTGGTGACCCCTGAATGTCCTCTTTTAGTGCTCCTATCTTGCCTTTTCCTCCCCTGAATAAAAATTGCATCTATCCGATTCCCTACTGTTTAAGGGCTCCATTCCCTGGTAATGAAATAATCGGTCACAATGGGTGATGATGCTACTTCTCTCCAGCATCATATTTTCTCTAGTTAGACCACTTCTGGAGTACAATGTTTTGGGTTAGAATATTTTGATTCAAGTCACAGAATTACTACTTGCTAACTAATGTTCTTGGGTAAATAAAGTCTATGAGTCTCCGTTTGTTCATTTATAAAATGGTAATAATAATAATGCTTTTTTTATGACCCATGTCACAAGGTTGTTGAGAGGGAATTACTTTGTAAAATTATTTGCATTATATAAACATAAGCCATTATTACTAAATTCCGTTAAGAAGAACAATAAAAATTAACATATAGTCAAAGAAGAACATTCACAGTAGTGATTGAACTTGATGCTGTGTCATATAGCCGAAGAAATAAGGCATGTTTAGTCTTTCTCAAGGCAATATTCTAGCTCTGCTGATGTATCCTGGTGGGCTAAGTGCAAACATATTTAGTGGGGGCGTGAGTCTTCTAGGATCTTCAAATACCATTAAGTAAGTAGATAAGCACCAGTTCTGCCTCTAAATAAAGATAATTTTGCTAATATAATTCATTTGGTCTTAAAGTAATCTCTTCTGCATATTTTGTTTCGGCTCAATCTAGTTCGATCCACTTACATGTCAATGGAGAAAGGGCACAGCAGTGCTCATCCTTCTTGTCCCCAGACCCCTCACTTCTTCTTTCCCAGGCCATCAACTATATGCTTAACTCTACCTTTTCTAGGGTTATCTCTTGCTAAACTAGTTCAATTCTAAGCTGCCTTCTCTTGAATCCCTTGCCAACTATCCTATCTCCCATCTTGCTTTGCCTAGCATTAGCTTTGGATTATATCTACCATCCAGTGACTTTCCTCTTACTCATAGGCTGCTTAATGTAGATGAGGAGCATCACAAAACCAAGCTAAATGGGCTCATTATAGGTTTATGTCACATCATCTCAACTGGACCCTTACTATATCAAGACAATCCTTTTAGACTCCCCTGATCAATAGGAGACTTTTCTAAATATTTCATCCTATGACCCCGGCTTCTACTTTCTAGATAAGAACTTTAATTTGTATTTCACTGAAAAAAAAATGAGGCCTTTCTCAGAAATTTCCCCCAATCTCCCCTGTTCCTAATTTCTCATTGCTCATATGCCTTCTATGCCCATTTTCTCCACCCATTTCACATGAAGAGTTAGTCCTTCTCTTTGTCAAGGAAAACCTCTCTCCATATACAAATCAATCTATTCTATCTCCTCTTCTCTAGCAGATTGTCCTTTCTATCATCCCTACTTTCTTAGTAATTGTCAATCCCATCCCTTTCTCTATTTCCTGGCTACTTCCCTACTGCCTGCAAACGAGACCATGTTTTCCCCATGTGTAAAAACTGATCACTTAATTTCCATTTCCACTAGCTATTATACCATATCTCTCTTCATTTTTCTAGCCAACTCCTTGAGAAGACCTCCACTCCTTTTCCATTCAGTCTCTTCTTAACTCTTTGCATTCTGGCATCTGACTTCATTCAAACTAAAGTGCAATCTCCAAAGTTGCTATCTGTTTCTGCCTGCATTGGATGTTCAGTCATTTCAACTCTTTGTGATCCCATTTGGGATTTTCTTGACAAAGATACTGGAGCAGATTGTCATTTCCTTCTCCAGCTCTTTTACAAATGAGGAACTGAGGCAAAGAGGATTAAATGACTTGCCCAGGCACAGAGTTAGTAAATGCCAGAGGCCAGATTTTATCTCAGAAAGATGATTCTTCCTGATTTAGGGCCCAGTCCCCTGTATAATTCCCAGTGCACTAGTATAATATAGATCAAAGGGAGGTGACAATCCAGTTTTCTGTGTCAATGCAATTCCACCTAGAGTACTATGTCTCATAGACCTGGATACAGCATTGTAAGGCGAACATTACAAGACTAATATATGACTAAAGGAGGGCAGTCAGGCCCAGGAGGACATATGAAAGCATGTTGCCTTGGAATGGGTGAAGGTACCTGAGGTGATCAACCTGGAAAAGAGAAGAATTAAGGGGACTATATGATAGATGTCTCCAGATACTTGATGGGCTATAAAGAGGAAGAGTCGGTTTAATCAAGTCAACAAGCATTTACTGGGTTACTTCATATGTTAATGAGGTACAATGATAAGCATTGTAGACACAGAAAGAGAGTAACATTTCCAGTTCTCAAGGAGTTATTATTAATTATTCTACATGGCTCCTTCATGTGGTTGAATATTATTATAAGAAGATCAATTTCATCTCAACAAAAGCAGAAGCACTATGACAATTAGAACTGTTCAAAACAGGAATGAGTTGCTTTAGTAGCTAGATCAGAAGGACACTTGTAGAAACTTTCCCTCAATCAAGTTAGATGACCTGGGAGGGTCCCTTCTAGTTCTAAAATTCTGTGATTCCAGTTTTTGATGGTGTGACAGCAAGTGCACTGACACATCCAGGAGGGCCTGCTAGCACAGGTTCTTGAATCTACTTTTCTAAAAGGAAAACAACTTTGGAGGGGTCAGCAACCTTCTTTAATCACACATACCAACGCAGAAAATATAAGCAAAGAAATAAAGACCATCAGACAGATTCATTTGTCTGACGGTTACATACATACATAGTTACTAGAGAGAGAAGCACCAACATCTGGGTTTTCAAAGCCAGGGGCTCCTTAATGGCTACCCAGAGTCTCAGCTGGCATTCGAACCTACTTCCAAAGAATAAGGCCCAAAGCAAAAACTCACTTCAGAGTATATATACACTTTTCAGAGCCTAGGTGTCACAACCCTTGTGACCCAGTGCCTCATTAGAAATTAACAAAAGATGTGGGCCTTCCTACAAAACAAGCCTCCCCTAATCAAGCTTCCCTAAATGTGTTCCACCTGAGGCCTATTAATGGGCGGAGAAGATCCTTAACTCCCATTAACATAAATCTCATTAACATTACAGGTGGGAATTTTGAAGTTGCTGTCTCAATATCATCACCAAAGAATGAAATACACCAATTTATCTCACATCAGTGCATCCTATCTGTGACCATTTTTAAATTTTTCACATGGATAACTGTTATTGTGTTCTCTTCACTGACTGTCTTATATTTTCATTTCTAATCTCCTATTCAATTATGATTGTTTTCTTTTCCAGAGAGCTCTTTTGGAGTACATCTAACAAAGGTCAATTGATTAATGACTGTAATTCTTATTTGGCAAAATAGTAAACGGTCATTTTTATTCATACTCCCATTAGAAATTCAGTCCTTTAGCCTATTTGTGTTATCTCTCCACCTTGAAAGTGAGAGGGCAACAATGATAATTTTACTGACCAAAAAACGCAACCACTACCAAAATAAACCTACTCATGAATTTCGCTATTTTTATTTTTGTACTGAGAAAGATGCTTTTAAGTCAAATATACGTAGTCATATATATAGTGCCAAATATAGAACATTTTGCTTTATGACTCTCTCTGAGCCTGTACAGTTTTACAGAAGTGAATGTTAATGCTTAAAATAAAATAAAAAACGCACCTGCTCTTGATATATTATATCCTGATCATAGAATCTTTAAGTGTCACAGATTTAAACTGAATTCATACTGAACTGAATATGTTTAAGTCACCTTGAGTTATCTAAAAATCACTCTGAAAGTGCTGTTATAAGTGATATAGCAAAAAAGAATACTTTGGTGGACAGGATAAGTGTATTTAAGTATTTAGAGTAATTTGCTTGCTCAGGTTCACTTGACTACAAGTCCAGAGCTCTACCTACTTTTCAATCGGCTATAGTGAAACCAGGCTACTATAAAGTTTATCAACTCCAGGTTATATGTGTTTCTATCTTACCCTAAAGCAGCTTATTTCTTTTATCCCTGTGTAGGATATGTAGAGACATCCACTGTAGCCTTACAATGGTATCTCACAAAAGATACCAAAGCAAAGAAGCAACCCTGGGTTCCCAAAGGTTATCCAAAAGAAGGTCACCTCTAGAAAAGGGGTGAGAAATGTGTGGCCTTGAGGCCACATGTGACTTTTTAGGTTCTTGGTTGTAGCCTTTTGACTGAGTCCAAGTTTTACAAAACAAATCATTTTATTAAGGGGGATTTGTTCCTTGACGCTTAGATTCAGTCAAAGGACCACACTAGAGAACCCAGAGGGCTCCATGTGGCCTTGAGGTTCCCCATCCCTGATCTAGAAAATCCTAAAAGATTAGAAAGGCCTTAAGTATTAGTCCCTTGTTGGACTATATTCCTGTTTTGTGAGAGCTAGGTCAGAAGCATTTGGTATCATTTGAAAAATCTATTTCTTACCCTCTTGGACCTATATAGCCAGAATAACTCAAGGTAGAAATGGAAACCACATGGTTCTGCATTTTATCTATGGGAAACTATAGTTTAGAATGCTATTCAAATTTTTCTTTTTTCCTTCTCTCTATGAGATTGATGGAGGTCACGAGGATCCAAGGACTTTTGCCCTTAACTGCTAGCAATTTTCTGGGTAAGAGGTTCTGGAACTGTTCCCCAAGTTTTCGTTGTGATAGTGCCTCAAAATCTGTACTCATGTGTAGGCTTACAATTATCCTGAATTTCAGACCCATATTATCAAATCTCTATCTCTTTCAAGATGTCTAAACAATGCCCCACTGTAGCTTAAAACAAAGCATGTACCAAGTCAAACATTCTTCCTTCTGATGCTACCATCAGACCTGGCACCAAAAGTCTACTATCAGTTCTCTGGTCCCTGTCTTATGTTTAGCTTTCTCTGGATGACTCCTTTAACTGAATCCTAGTACTTCTAACTATCCCCTTTAGAGAAACTGTTAGATTCAATTCTTATAACCTGTTCTATTTGAAGTACCCCTCAACTCAGAGACTTACACATCCAGCTCAATGAGCTTAAATGGGTGGGCCAAAAAGCCCATAATACTTGGTTACTCCTCGTTCTGACATCCTAGCTGGTGATTTTTGTGCCTGTCAGAAACATAAACAAAATCTGCTCTGCCCCTCTCAATTGTCTAATCTCCTTGAGGCGATGAGGCTCCCAGATCAATTTACTAAACTAATAATGGTAACAGTTAACCACACAGTGCTTGATTTGTGCAAGGTGATTTGCTTACCTTATCTTTAGATCCTCCAAACGACCATTTGAGATAAGTCCCAGTGGTATGATAATTCCTATTTTACAGATGAGAAGACTAAGGTTAAAATGCATGATGTGATTCCCCCAGAGTCATGCAGCCAGGCAGTGCCTGAGATTCGATCCAAATTCAGGTCCTTCTGACTGGATATTTAGAATTCTATCCACTCTACCTGGAATCATAAGAATTTACAAGGTACAAAACCAACATTTCAATATGCGGAAAATGACACTTAGAATGGAGATTTAAGAGAAATTAATCTAATAAGAAGAGTGAAAGGAATGTTGCAGAACTGGTATTCTTAAAACTTATTTTGCATCACAATGAATTTATTTGCCAGTCTGGTGAAACCTACAGGAAAGAATTATCAGAATGATGTTTTAAGAGCATAACAAAATACATAGGATAACAAAGGAATTCAATTGTATGAAATGCAATTATCAATTTAAAAAGCAAATTTATGGGCCCCAGGTTAAGAACCTTGGAATTTTAGAAGAATTGTGAGGGGATGGAAAAGGAAGAGAGAAAGGAAGATAAAGGTGATGTCATATGATCTCTCTGAGAAATAACTGAATCAAAGCCAAAAAATCATTTACCTGTAGTCTACAAATAAACACCAAATGAATTGTCAAATTTGTCAAAACTTTTCAGAAGTTGGTAGTCATCATCTGCTTCTCTACTCCATGGTATCTTCCTTCTATCTCTTCCCTTCTATAACCTCCCCCATTTTTGTTTCTCTCCTCCCTTCTCCTTCTTTCTCCCATCTAAAATCCTTTCTTTTCCTTTCAATTTTCCCTTCTCCTTGTATCTCTCCCTGTTTTGCTTCTCCCTTATCTTCCTCTTCCTTCTTTCTTTTTCCTTCCTCAACCCCATTATGTTTGCCTGTCTCTTCCTCTTCTCTTTCCATCATTTTCTTTCTCTTCTTTTTTCTCCTCTTCCCTGTCTTTAGCCTCTCCATAACTTTCCCTCCCTTTTTTATTCAGTCTCTGACCTTGTGTCTCTCTCTCCCCTTCATTATCTCTGCAAATTCTAAGCTTGGAGTCTGCACAGATTGAGATATGCTAGGTATGCCTGGGAAGTGTTGCTTCCTTAATGGCCAGGGCTCCAAATTCTCCAATTAAGTTTCTACTTTCACTTCTTTTTAAAATTTATTTCATTTTTAATTTCTGGGACAAAGTAAGTATTTCTATAGCATAGTTCAAAAAAAATAATTGTTCATGGAACTGCAAATCTACTGTGTACAACTCATTATTCTTTTCAAATATACAACAAAATTATCATACACATTTCTTTTTTTTCTTTTTTCCCCCCCTCTTCCTTTGTCTCCAATCTAGAAATGGCTACCATTAGACATAAATAGCTATATATATATATATGTATATATATATATATAGAGAGAGAGAGAGAGAGATATACATATTAGATAGATAGATAGATAGATAGATAGATAAATAGATAGATAGATAGATAGATAGATAGATAGATAGATAGATAGATAGATAGATAGATAGATAGATAGATATAGAACATTATTCTATACACACTTCTCTTTATCAGTTCTTTCTCCGGATGCAGATCCCACCTTTCTTCATTTGTCCTTTATAGTTAATTTGGACATTTGTAATAGGCAAAGTTACTTACTCTCACAAAGTCATTCTTAAAACAATATTGCTGTCACTGTATACAATATTCTCTTGGTTCTTCTCACTTCACTCTTCCTTATGCCATGCAAGTCTTTTCTTGTTTTTCTAAAGTCATTGAGCTCATCATTTCTTATAGCATAGCAGCATTCCATCGCAATCATATACCACCACTTGTTCAACCATTCCCCAATGGATGGGTATCCCCACACTTTTCTGTTCTTTGCCACCACAAAGAGAGCTGCTATAAACATTTTAGAATATAAGTCATTTTCCTTTTTCCCTAACCATCTTTGGAAACAGACCAAGAAGTAATTCACTCTCTCCTTCAACCTATGCTTCCAATGTTGCCCTAGCACTTCAGCCCCAACAATTCAGGTCTACCTGCCTGTAACCCTTAGTACTGGCATGACCTAGATCAATAACAGAGGGGAGAAACCCCTAAACTAACATCTTTTTTAAAGTAGGCGAATACTTTCAGATGCAAAAAGGGTTAATTTAAATATGTTAATTTTCACATACAAATGATTTCCTAATATAGATTGTCTTTCCATTCATTTTCAAATAAAAAATATAGCTCAAGAATCTGCCTATCAAAATAATAATGATAGTATTCTTCTAGAGAGAAATTTTTATCAATGTAATCATGGAGATAAGACATACAATTTATAATGCAATTTTCATCTTTTTGTTTATCTTAATATTTTAGGGGAAAATAAAATCTTAGGGTAAGAAACAAAAGCTTCTTAGGTCTTCTTCCTCATTCTCATTCTCTCTCTCTCTCTCTCTCTCTCTCTCTCTCTCTCTCTCTCTCTCTCTCTTTGTCTCTCTCTCTCTCTCTCTCTCCCCACTTGAATAAGGATTTTATGACATTGAAGTCCCAGCTTGATTTTATCAAAGACATTTAAGGTTATACTGTACTTGTATATGACATCACAGCATGTTGATGAATAGCCTACTGTCTTCCCTCTGGGAAATCTTGCAATTTTTAGGGATTGATTGTACTTCAGTTACTGAATTATAATCTATCAGAATGTCAACTCCAGTGGTCAAATGGAGACATTGCTTTTCAGTGAAGAGTTAGCCATGAAATATGCTAATAGGCCTTAGATTTGTGAAAGGACTCATGATATTATAGCCATTGTCACTATCCAGAAAACCAGCTAGGTAATTATATCTAAATTACTGACATGAATGCTGTGACACATGTGACTCAGCCTCCCCCACTTGTACTTGCAGCCCATGGATTCTGGGCTTACATAAACCAAGTATAATTCAAGGGCCTTGATCTTCAAAAATTTCTCCACCCCAGAGTAGAATTTAGATAATGCTTAGATTTCCTCAAGAGCAAGTTGAAGGTCCCCAGATACTTCACAATCTCTCAATGTATCATATGAGCTTTGTTATTAACAACAAGAGTTAGCATTTATAAAGCTCTTAAGTCCTTCACATATATTATGACATATGCAATAACACATTAAGTATGGGATAGCCTTTATTTCATTTACCACAAGAAATGCATAGGAAAGGACTCAACAAAGCCATGAACAAATATGGAAAAATAAAGAACTCAAATAGACAAGAAGATGCATTAGAATCTCATCAGAAGGTAAATACTTCAAGGAATGCTGAACAAGTATTTGGACTGGACTCAGTCTGGACCATCAGCATCAGAACAATTCATAGCACTGTCAGTGAAATTTGCAAGGTCTGGATTTCCTGACCCCTCAAGGCATGGTGTTAGAATGTAAGTTCATTGCAAGTTTGAATTATTTCATTCTTTGTACTTATATCTTTAGGTCCTAACAAGTGATAAATACTTAATTCATTCTTCTGCATAATAGTTCACAGAGCAATGAATATTAATATCAGGAAAAGGGTATACTATTTGAATCACTTGTATTCAAACCCCATCAAAAATGATTAGAAGAATGCTATAGCAGTGATGATGGTGATGATGATGGTGGTGGTGATGGCTTTATCTATTAGTGACTCAATTCTGTAAATATACAGTAGCACCTTAAAAGGTAAAAGGGATATAGCTAGGAATTTGTTACTAAATTACATGCAACAACTGAGTCTCTGGAATTTATGCATGTATGTATATATACATATATATAGATATGTATATACATATCTATATATGTGTAGTATATAATGTGTGTATGTATATACTTAAACAATTTTTTTTTACTTTTAAATGCTTCTGTGGAGTATGTCATGAATTGCTTTGGGAAGGTATTTAGGCATTCAAGAAACACTTAAATGATAGATAAATTCATGGTGTAATAAAATCATGGTCATAAAAAGGCAGAGGTGGATGGAAGAAAATCAACATATTCTACAAATTGGGACTTGATTTATTCTTTTATTGATTGCCTAGACTTGAGAAAGTGATAGAGAAAATGTTAATAATTCAGACAAAGTTTTAAAAGTGTCAGTTACCCCACATACACCAAGAGTCAGTTGTTAAACATTTACTAGTATCCTGCTGCAAAAAAGTCACGTGAACAGATGGTTGCTTATTGTCCTTCATTTTGAAAAGGACAAAAATGATGTCATTATATTAGGGTCAAGGTATAGTATATCCAACTGTGGTTGATCAGATCAATATAAGCTCTGGAGGCTCTACCACAGGTCAGGAACAAGTAGTCCACGTGAACATTTGGGATGGAGATGTCTCTGAATTGGTACATCTAGCATTTTTTTTGAGCTACTGAAATTCTGCTTTGCTCATAGAGCACGGTGCCTTCTTTGATGCGGACATGGCATGCTGGATGGTCCTGTGCCAGTATCTCCCATGCCTCACAATCAATTCTAAAGCTCTTCAGATTATGAGAGTAAACAAATACTATACTACCAGTAGGATGTGATCAGGGTCAAAAAGATTCCAAATAAATTGTTCCAAGAAAACATAACTGAAATTGATTTTACCTGGATTTTTGTTGGTGAGGTGAGACTTAAGCTGGACCTTAAATGAGGAAAATAATTTCAACAGGCAGAGATGCTGAAGGAATATGTTCTAGGCAGAAGGGATAGCCAAAATGTTCTGTGACACCCTCTACATCATAACTAATACAATTCTCAAGAATTCCATATCTCTGATACTCTTCTATTCAGAAGGCCTAAGGGGATAATAAGAAGTAGAAAGCATCACCATTTGAGGGCTGAAATCTTTCAAGGCATTGTGAGACTGCACTTACCAAATAAGACAGTGAAGTATTTGAAGGCCTAAAAGATATACATTTTTGAGGTGCTTACCAAGAGATCATAGAAAAAAGTAGGATTTTGAACTGAAATAGACTAGAGGTTTTGAGAATTTATTTTTCCATTTTTCAGATAAAGACATACATTGAGACTTCTGAGGTTAAATAACGTGCCTTGGGCCTAGGAGAACTGGAATTTGAACTGAAGCCCTCTGAATCCAAATCCCATTATTCATAGATTTAGAACTAGATGGGATCTAAAGGTCTTCTAATCCATCTCCCTTATTTTATAGATCAGAGTTTATAGATTTATTATTAAAATAGAGTTAAAGATTTATAGATCAAATCCATTTCCCTCATTTTACAAATGAGAAGACAGTAAAAGAATATAGCACAGTTAGTATATGTCTGAAGTAGATTGTGATTCCAGGTCATCTAGATTCCACAATGAGCAATCTATGGTACATGTTTTAGGTGAGTTTCTCTTGAGGTCTCCACCAGAGAAGTGGAAAGAGCCAGATGAATTTAGTAGAGCTTGATGATCCCCACCCCCTCCCACCCCCGCCCACTCCCGCCCATTTCTGTTACAGCAGAGATATCAAATATGTCCTGAGGGCTACATGTGACCCTTGACACTCTCCAGTGTAACCTGAACAAGATGAAAATGTAATTGGAAAATTATAAATAAATAAAAATACAATAAAACATAGACAATTTTATATTTTAAAATTAAGTCAACATACTGTCTTCAGGGATCTTTGTGTAAAGATTGGTGGGCCCCCATTTCTTCCTAAGTTTCACACCACTGTGTTAGAGCACTTACAGGAACCAGATACATCGTGTTGAGGACCAGTGGCCTGGTTACCATTGTGGAGAAGGAAATGTGCATGGGATATGAGAACATTGGTTGACATAGTACAACTGTTGCACCTGTAATGTTCAGGCCAGGATTTTGCTCACTGTGTGTTAACAGCATGAATTCACTATTCTTGGGGTTGAGGTTAATGCTATTCTAGAGCCTAAAACTGGTATGCCCCAGAGTTATGGACAGATGTAGGCTAGAAGAGACTATCTGAATTTTACTAGCTATGTTTCATCCCTGGAGAAAAGCTATGTGGTAGAGGGCTTTGAACATGTAACCATATCTCTATGGCAAGATTTCGTTTTTCTCTAAAACTATAACAATAATCAATCAATTGCCAATCATTTATTGAGTACCTCCTGGTGGGAGTTGGGGGAATGGGGACAGCCAGGAAGCAAATAACTCCCACTGTGTTCTAGGCTCTGTGTCAAGTGATTCACAAATATTATGTCATTTGATAATGTGCCAAAACTGTGCTAGGTACTAGGGATATAACAACTTAATATTAACTATCATTTACATAACATTTTAACTTTTGGGAAGCACTTTATATACACTAACTCATTTGAGTTACCCATCAACCCTTTGAGGGTACTATTACTATCTGCATTTTACACATGAGGAAAGTAAAGCTGAGAATATGAGCTGCCCAGGGTCACAGAGATAGATGTGTCTGAAGTGCTAATTCAAATATAGCTCTTTATTCTAAATGTGGTATGTATGCTATCATCTGGGCCAAGCTTCTTCTCAAACAATAATAAATTTTTCAAAAAATTATCATGTGTTTACTATGCTCAAAACACTGTGTTAGGTACTAAAGGAAATAGTTTGTAATTTGAAGGTGATAACTCATCCGAACCTAGTGATATTTTTCCATTATGCCTCATTATAGAAAGCTAACTTGAATCCATCCCCAGTTTTTTTATTTGTAGGATATTCTGCTCCTTGATGACAGAAGAAATTGAAGAAGGTTTCCTTCATATCAGATGGAAGTCTTATGGACATGGACAAGAATGACATACCAAGTCCTAAAGGCAAGTAGGGATGGTTTAAAATGTTTATTACTGGAGTGAGTCAGATTGATGAGATCTCAGATCTATTTCAGTATTTGAGTACTCCAAGATTTAACTAGTTAATTAATTTAAAGCTATAATTATCAGAACCATCACAACACATAGAGGCTATTAAGACATAGCATTGGACTATCTTACGACAAGAGGTAGTAGCCTTGAAACTGACATCTTGCTAACTCCCAATCTAACACCACAAATTTAAATTGGAAATCAACAAGATAAGTGACTGAGAAGGGTAGACTGTGGGTTGGTAGGAGATGGTAGATGAGTGGTTTAGAGAAGTCACTGTGTGCTGCTGGTGTGCTTTATAAATGACTCTTTAGTAAAAGCAGACTTACTGAATCTGTCCCTGGAAGTTTAAGATATTTCAAAACATTTCAATCAATTCTTGAGAGTGCTAGTGCTGTGAGGCTCACTTTGTATCATGGTGTTTGAAGGGTGAGGGAATGCTGATGTTTTCAACCTGGGTATATTAAATCTGCCTTTCACGATTTTCGAGAACTGTCATCCAGGAATGCAAATAACACTTCAGATAAAATTTTCACTTCTTTCTTAGATTATAGAATAGAAATAATTAAATGACTGCATGTTTCCCCAAATCTATTGATGCCTACAGGTCATAGCAGTCACCCTCCCGTCAGATTAGGGTGGCTAATTATTCAGTATTCTAGATTCTATTTACTCCTGGAGAGTAAGGCTGCAGGCACAGAAGACCATAAAATAGTCTATTCAGTCTGGTTTAAAGATTAAATGTATCACAAGTGTTATTTTTAATGTCAGTAGTTAAAGAACTCCTCAAAGGAGGGGGAAATACAGGCTAGAAACTTGCTGCAGGGTTTGCATAGTAATGTCTGGTTTCCTAGGACCATAGCCAGGCCCTAGATGCTGCTAATTGAGTTGTGAAACCTTCTGAGAGGGCAGATTCACAAATATTTTTGCTCCAGGCATGGAGAAAGTCCTGTTGGTGTAGAGCAATGAAGTCTAGAGTTCAGAACCTGCAAATTACAGCTGCTGCAGCCTGGTATAGCAAGAGATAGGGCAAGATAGCTTTAGGCTAATATACTCCAAGAATCATTTAGTTCTAAAGGCAGATGTCTCTCTTTCTTTGATTTCCTTTTGTGGGCAGTGGTAAAAGTAAGGCTTATTGCTATAAAAATTGCAAGCCTGCCAAAGAAAATTCATAAGAGAAAGGCATTAGAAAAAAATAAATAGGTACAAAAAAAGAATGAAAGAAGTAACTCAATTAAATAGAATACTTGGTCTCTGCTAAAGTGGCTTGAATTATAGCACTAGATCTAGAAGGAATCTGAAAGATCATCCAATCTAATTCCTCTTTTTACAGATGAGGAAACTGATCCCTGGAGAGTGATTTACTCAAAGTCACTTGAGCAGCTAGGTAGCACAGTGGATAAAATGAAGGACTGTAGTCAGGAAAACGTGAGTCTCAGGCTAGCTGTGTGATTCTAGTTGAGTCACTTAACCTTTGTTTTTCTGTTTCTTCATCTGTGAAATGGAGATAATATTAGCATCTACCTCTCAGAGTTATTATGAGGTTCAACTGAGGTAATATTTTTTAAGTCCTTTGTGAACCTGTTAATATTCTGTCCTTTGTTCTCAAAGAAGACCATGACACCAGGGAAGTGCTGCCATGATTTGCAAGTGAATTGGATTTAGGTGAGGGAGGGTTTTACAAAGTCACCAGTTTCACTTTCTCTTCAGGAGTCATTTAGGTCTGGTGGCCAGCTATACATCAGCACAACTTTAGCTGGTCCGAGGGGAACCTTGGCCTTTTCCAGTTCCAGGTCTTTACCAGGTCTCAGTTTGATTGGGGCAGTGCCCATTCAGTGATTAAGGCTTTTAAAATATGGCAAAGAATTGCCTCTTTAAAAAAAAAATAGATCTAGATGAGGAAGATCCTCAAGGTTCCTGGTCAGAACGGAAACAATTGTTATTTGTATTCATTCTGAACCAATCAGAGTCCAAACAGTGACCAAGTAGGACTTGGTATGGGACTAGAGTGATTTGGGGCTGGTCTTTAAGAGAAAAACAAAACAAAAAGAAGAAAAAAGTTTCAGAGATTAACATTTACATTCCCTTTAGTTATTAAAGTCACACAGACAGTAAGTGGTAGAACAATGATTTCAACTCTTGTCCTGTAACTCCAAGTTCTCTCTCTTTTTTAAAATTTCCCCTGTACCCCACTGCCTGCTGACATATAATACATCAGCCTGCGGGTCACACCACACATCAAGGAAATGAGAATGTGGAGTAGTCATTTGAACAATGGATACTGAGTAATCCCAAGCCAAAAGGCAAAAGTCTTATCTGTAGCCTACGCAGGTTGATTTTCCTGCCATTGATTTATCATCCTTTCTTTTCCTGCAAGCAATTTAATGGGTTGGCAGCTCTCACTGCCATGAGTAAAACTTAAACCATTCAAACAAAAAAAAAAGCTGAAAAATTTCAAAGGAAACTTGGAGGTTGTGAATTTACCCATTAGAATGGAGAACATGATTGGGTTTTTCCTTATAAGATTATTGTAATCATAAATGTGATTAAGACACTCAACATCAGCACCAGAAAATCATTCATCCTTCTTAAGGTTTCATTTAATAACATTCAGCTGTAAACTCAGCTGCTGCTGAAATCCCTAAAGGAAAACGTTGCTCTCCTAATTCATTACAAAATGATGCTTTGAAAACAAGAAAAAAAAGATGGGGCACTTTTTGGAGACCTAGTTTGGCAGGCTTTCAGTCTGTCTTAACATGTTTACTGAAAATTTCAGGAAGACTTGGCAGTTCTCTGGAGAAATCGGGTTGTTTTCAAACTACCCATTTGGAGAATTAGTTTTTCTCTGGAGAATTCAGCCAGTTTGAGGGGCTAGAAGTGAAGGGAGGGAAAATAATACAAGAGTAGCTTCTCAGAGATCTCTCACTACTTGCCTAAAATCTTTTACGGGAAAGATGTCCAAATACTTCAATTAACTTAAAATGTCCTTGTTTCAAAAAAAAAAAATGTTCCTTTTGTTTATTTCCTCCCATGTTAGTTTCTCTGGTTTGTTTCCCTCACTGAGGACTCTTACTTTGTTCTCTGACCTTTGCTTTCTCCTCCTAGTAACCCACCTGGAAAGGTTAGGGAAAAACCCATCTTCCCTACTCCACATTGGACGATTGGATAATGACATAAGTGAAATAAATCAAGGATGAATTTTCTGGATTTGTAGGGCAGCTGATAGGAGGCTAACAGGAACTCACACATTATGTGAATAGCTCCAGGCAGGCTTCTAAGGGCAATCAATTCAATTCCACAACATTTATTAAATGCCTTTCTATGTGGAAGCCACTGTGCTGCTAGACAAAGAGGTTACAACATGGCAAACACAATATAGCCCCTGAACTAAAGGAGGGAGGAATAAATCATCATCATAATAATAAATAATCCAGCAGGAGGGACTAATATGTGTGGAAGAAAAAAAAATGCAACAACCCTATAAATCAAGTTAAGATGCAAATAAATGCAAAAGTGGAGTCCAACCGAGTAAGTAGCCTGGAAGATTCGAGAAGGAGGAGAGGATCATTTCTACCTCACTAAACAAAAGAATTACCTAAGTGAAAGCTGAGGGGAGCTTTGAAGGAGAATTGTTGCATCATAGATTTAGAGCTGCAAGGGACCTCAGGGTCATATTTTTCCATAAAAGGAGGCTAAAATCTCGAAAATACCATGCCCATGAGTCCCTCCCTGCTTTAGTGCCCACCACAAATCACCTTATATGTACATACATGTGTATCTTTCATGTTGTCTCCTCCATATGTATAAGCTCCTTGAGGTTAAGTTCAATTTCAAGTGCATCTTTGTATCAGCACCTAAGCATGATGCCTGGCACATGATAGACACATAATAAATACTTGACAGAAGATTTTGTTTTTATTTTTGCTTTTCCTAATATTCTTAGTTACTAGTATACACTTTCTCTTTGCCTAAGGCTACACAAGTAGTAAGGAGCAGAATGAGGATCTGAAACCTAGTCCTCTGAATCAAAATGTAGTATTCTTTGCACTTTCTCAATCTTTGTGGGAGAGAGTTTCACTAGAAAGGCATCGGACAGTTTTAGTTCTAAGCATAAGACGATGAGCATAAATTCAATGAAGCAAGGGAGGGTCAGGTAAGATAAAGGGAAGGCCAGCTGGAACACAAAGTAGGGAGGGAGTACTGTGAAAACAAGATTGCAAAATTAGACTGGAAGCAGACTATGACTTTAAAAATTCCAGAATCTGATCTCACCTAGTCCTAGATCTCACCTCCCTCTAATTTAGGAATTGCTTCTATGGATGGACATCCAGCTGTTACTTGAAATCTTGAAGGAGTTGCATTCTATAATTGGCACAATGCTGTAGATGCTATCTCGTGTAAGTACGCTGCTTTCACTTGGGTAAAGTTGGGTTTTCTTTTTAGATTTTGTTTTTTGGTGGGAGCAGGTAAGGCCATAGAGTATCAAACTCAGGAGCAGCAGCTGCAGCAGAAAGAGAGTGTTACTATACGGTAAAGTTAACATAGATGTTTTTCTGTAATGTGGATTTCTTTTGGAATTCTTTATGTAAAATTGAATTGCATATTGTGATTTGCATAAAATGTGAACTGTATTGCCCTCTCCCTCCCCAGGCCTCTTTTATGGAAAGTTAAAATTACACTCATTTGTTTATAGCTTACCCATCATACTATGAACACAGATCTCATGGCCCTTAAATATTTTTGTTTATTTAACCTCTGTGTAGAGAATTTTTTTTCCACATCATATTTGTATAATTGATTTTCAAACTTGTATAAGACTTTATGTTAATTAAATATCATCTTGTTAAGTCTAATTGTTAAGCATGATATTCTAGCTTGCCAAGACCTTTTTGGATCCTTATTCTGTCATACAATGTGTCATCTGTACCTCTTGGCTCTGTTATCTGCAAATTTAACAAGCATTACATTTATACCTTTATGCATATTATTGATGTAGATTTAAATAGTATAGGGCCAAGCACAGATACCTTGAGTAGTCTACCAGAGACTCCTTTCAAGTTGATATTAGTCTATTAATGGCTATTCTTTGGGTCTAGACATTCACCCAAGGTCTTGAACTACCTAACTCTACTCTTGCTTAGTCCAAATCTCTCCTTTTTCTTCATAAGATTGATATGAGAGACTAGCTAATTATTCATTATCGTCCCCCATTCCAACCTTCCCTTCTTCTGGGTGCCATCTTTTACTCCTCTCTCTTGTTAACACCCTAATCATTTGCCAAGTCTTAAAATTCCTTTTCCTACATCTGGTTGCACATATCTCCCTTCCCTTTATACTGTCACTTCCCTAGTTCAGGTCTTTTTCATCTCTCACCTACACTGTACAACAAGTCAAGACAATCAACATTTGTTGTATTATGTGCCAAACTCTGTGTTGTCTCCTAATTGGTGTCCTTGCCTTGTGTCTTTCTCCACATCAATCCATCTTTCACACAGGTACAAAAGTAATTTTTCTAAATCATTAATCTGTCTACATCCCCTCTTTACTTAATAAACTCCATTGGCTCCCTATTACCTCCAGCATTAAATATTAATTACTCTGGCATTTAAAGTTCTTCACCACCTGGCCTCTTCTACCTTTCCAATCTTCTTACATTTTCCTGTCCCCATACACCTCTCTTTTGTTTATGCTACAATCCATTCATACTGATTGACTTGCTGTTTCTCACAAATAACAGCCCATTTTCTGTTTCTTTGCCTTTGTATTGGCTCTTCCCCATTTCTGGAATGCTTTTGCTCTTTACTTTTGACTCTTAGAATCTCTGGCTTCATTTTAAACTCAACTCAAATTCTTTATGAGATCTGTCTCAGCCCCTCAAACTGTTAAAGCCCCAGCCCCCTAAAGTAATTCTCCATTGACTCTGTATTTATCTTGTATGTTCTGATTTATACATGTTATCTCCCTAACTAGAACTAAAAGCTCTTTGAGGACAAGCACTGATTTTGGTTTTCTTTTGTATATTTAATATTTAACAAGTGTTTCTAATACATAGTAACTGTTTAATAAATGATTAATAATTGATTGTTTGCTGTAGTATTTCCTAATTTGTCAGTTTAGGAATGCATGTCAAGAAAAAGAAATGAAGTTAGGCATGCTATGTCCTTGATATAGTCATCCAAGCTGATCTTTTTAATTGGTGCTTCCATTTCTAGATTTTCACTAATCATCGCTTTAATAATAAACTCAAGAATTTTTCCAGAATTCAAAGCTAAGTTTACTGGCTTGAAGACTGAAGAATTCACTCTATCTTTGTTTGAAAATCAAAAGAATATTTGACTTTCTCTTTCATGTCATTCATCTCCCATTCTCTGTGCTTCAATAATTGTACCCAGCATTTCTTAAAGTACCATGGGATATAGAGTTCATGTAGACCTGTTGACGTGAATTTTTAAAGAACAGATAGATACTGCTTATTTTTACTCACCTTAATTTTGGACTCCCCATTAGCCATTTTTATTATCTCCTTTCTAGTTACAATTGCCCTTAACTGAGAAAACAGAAACAAATTGGAGAATGCTATTTTCCCAAAAAAAGTAACCCTCTCTTTCATTTGACCTTCTTGTCTCTAATATAGTTTTTTAAATTCCTTTGTAGATTTTCTTTCTAGTCTTAATTCAGTCTGAACTGCAGTACTTTTGAAAGTATCGTTATGGAATTCCTTTGTCTTCTTGGACTTTGCTTCCATTTTCTGTACCTGTTACCAAAATCTAAATTGGTCAATGACTTTCCTGCGTATCGACATCAATCTCTTTAGAAAACTCCATTTTTTCCTTCCTCAATACATTTTTTTCTTTTTATTTTATGAATTTCATTCTTGAACATTTCCCATCTCTCCTAGAATGACTTACCTTCTAAGACTTTACATATATTTTACACGTGAATCCTTGAATAACTAGAATATAGAGAGAGAGATTTGGAGATCTAGACCTAGTTCAAAGATCCATTAGTTCATTCTGCCACTGATGAAGATACTAACCCATTCACAATGAACTGAAGAAATTGTTCAATTATTGTCAAATTTCCAAAGCACAATTTCAATTATTTCACTCCCCTGCTCAATAAATTTCATTAATTTCCCATTACCTCTAGAAACAGCAAACTTTTCTTTGGCATTAAAAGTAATTCCCAACTTGATTTCCAATAATTTTTATCAGTCATATCATACCTTATCCCCCCTTTACAAGCTCCAAAATCCAGCCAAATTGTCTATTTGCTGTTCTTCACACTTTCCCTTCTACCAATTACCAGGGCGTCACAAAAGCTGTCCCTCTAGCCTACAATACTTTTCCTCCTCAACTCTAACTTTTAGGATCCTTAGTTTCTTTCAAACTTTCCTCAAAAATACCATGCACATGAGACCTTCCCTGCTTCAGTGCCCACCTTGTATATACTTATTTTCTATACATAAGTATCTTTCATGTTGTCTCCCCCTATAATGTATAAGCTCCTTGAGGTTAAGTTCTATTTCAAGTTCATTTTTGTCTCATCAGTACCTAAGCATGATGTCTGAGACACGATAGACACATAATAAATATTGATAGAAGCTTTTTTCTAATCCTCTTAGTTATCAGTTTTCACTTTCTCTATTAATTTTATTTGTGTTTTTATTTTGCTTTTACCTGCATACATGTATATGATGTCTATAAAGTGCTTGTTAGAAATGTAAATTTGAGATAGAATGTGAGCTCTTTAAGGGCTTTGTATTCACAGTACTGATTAAAATAACTAGAATGTGGTAGGTACTTTATAATCTTTATCAAATAGTTTATCACCTGATAACCATCTCTCTGGTTCTGAGTCTCTTCACAATCAGTTAGACTGGTCCTCACCCACAGACACAGAGTCTTTTTTTTTTTTTTTCAAATCTGCAATCAAAGTCTTTTCAGTTTTCTATGGTGGTGTGCAGATTAGCTGGGACAAAGTAAAATAATTAAACGTATTGACTTGTAAAAATGAACCTTAGAACTTTTTCATCTTAAAAAATATTCAACACACAATGTGCCCTTCTTTTGGTAAAACATATTTTCCATTATTTAGAATTGAGCTCCCAAGATTTTGACACATTCTTTAATTTTTCATCCTTAAACCACTCATATCACATGGGATATTAATTAAATATTTTATGAACAGTTCATTTTTTCAAGTTTGGGCTTTATTATAGCCCTTAGGTTTTTATTGAAGTTTAAATCAGTTGAGTTTATTGGCCACTAAAGAATATTTATCTCCACCTCTTGGACAAATTACTTAAACTTTCATGATATATGATGCAGAATTCATTCAATGAGTACATCATTTCTTAAATAGGGATAAAGCCTCTATGCATTGTGAGTATAAAAATTCTCCATATTTTTTGGAGGAAGGGTATATTTATTGTCTGATGAAGATGCTCAGATCTAATAGGTTCATACCTTCTTCTAATCTTTCATACTCTAGACTTTGTAATGTCTTGCATCTAATGAAAACATTTTTTTTCTTCATAGCAATTGTTATCAGCCATTTTAAAAATAAGTTTCTGGTTTTTCTAACTTCAAGAAAATTGTGATGCAGTGTAGGATGAGTTGTCTACCTGTCAGGACCATCCAAAGGTCTTTGTTTATTTTCTGAAAATTAATTAGGCCCTTTCATAACAATGTTTTATAATTTCCTGCAATTGATATTCATTTTCCACTGCACTTTCCTTTTTGCTTTAGTATGACTAATCTTGTTTCTTTGTGGGCTTGAAGAATCCTTGAAGTACTTGATTTTCTAAACCAGCAGCTGCTGCAATATCTCTAAAGGTCATTGAAGTGTGCATTTTAATAGCTTCAACTTTTACACAGCTCCTTAGAGAACTATCCTCTGTTAAAAACCACAGAGTTAAAAACGTAGCTGAGAGCAATGTGACACAAGCGTATGTCATGAAGTCAGCAATCATCAGCTAGAAAGCTAATTAAAGTTGGGGAAACCACCTCAGTCTGATGTTTGATGAAGATATTGTCTTAGGGTATATATTCTTCTACTTCTGGCTGAGTTGAAGGTAAATTGTGCAATATAGTTTCTCTCTCTATATATTCCCATTCCACCCAACAGCCACTTTCTTCCCTTGTCTTTGAGTGATGTCATTTCTCATCTAGACATGACAGAAATCATAGAATTCACAGGTCAATGTGACTGAAATTGCACTCTGAAGGATTCAAGTGTCCTCTTTCCTAACTCATCTAGTGTGCAAATTACTCATTTTCTGTTTTAAAAATTATTTATTTTATTTTTAATTTATGGAAAAAACAAGCGTTTCCATAACTTAGTGAAATAAAAAAGTGATTATACATGAAATTAAAAATCTATTATGTGCAACTTGCCAATCCTTTTAAATATATAATAAAGTTATCTTATAAATTTCTGTTTTCCTTTTTTTCTTTACCCTAGAGATAGCTACGATTAGGCACAAATATCTATGTGTATGTATAGACACATATGTATGTCTACATATACATACACACACATATATATACATATACATGTATATATATGTGTGCATATGTGTGTGTGCATGTGTGTGTGTGTATGCAGAACCATTCCAGACATACTTCTATTTATCAGTTCTTTCTCTGGATACAGATATCACTTTCCTTCATTTCTCCTTTGTGGTTAATTTGAGTATTTATAATGATTAAAATGACTTAGTTGCTCAAAGTTGTTCTTGAAACAATATTCTCTTGGTTCTGCACATTTTCATCTTCATTGTTTCATGCAAGTCTATCCATGTTTTTGAAGATCATCGCGCTCATTTCTTAGTATTCTATCACAGTCATATACCACAACTTATATATCTCAAATATATAAAGAACTTTATAAAATCTATAAGAATACAACTCCTCAACTGGTAAATGGTCAATTGATATGAACAGGCAGTTTTCAGATAAATAAATCAAAACAATTTACAGTCATATAAAAATATTCTTAACCATTATTGATCAAAGAAACATAAAATAACATCAATATATCATTTTACACATTTACACATTTTATAGTTAGATTGGCTAAAATGATTGAAGCAAAAAATGACAGATGTTGGAGGGGATATGGAAAAATTCAGACGCATTCATTGTTGGTGGAGTTCTGAACTGATCCAACTATTCTGAAACTATTATGAGACCCTAGATCTTCTAAAGTAATGAAATTTGTTTATACACTCAAAGGGCAGATATTAAGTCAGTAAAACTAGTGGGTTAAGTTCACCATGTCTATCCTGCTACTGATTTGGCTACTTTTTAAATCCTCTACAAAAAAAATAATGCTAAAACAAACAAAAAAAACCCCTGACAATAACTCAACAGTAGCAACAACTATGCTTCTCTTGTTTGGTGGAAGCCCAGAATGAAATGTCAACCTCAAGCCATACTCCTAAATTTATATTTCAGCCATAATTGCATTTTGGAATCTGAAATTCTGTAATGCACCGCTGTGGCTCTTATGTGAATTCTTGCTCACTCACTGGTTATAAATTTACTTCTCTTAAAACAGCAAGTTGATGGAATTTTTCATCATCTGAGTAAAAAGAAATCTTTGGAACAGTATTTAATGAGGAATTGGTATAAACTCAAGATAAGGAAAGGTTAAGGGAGTTGGAGACATTTAGTCTGATGGGCGAATTAATAATGGTTTTCAAGCATATGGAAGGCTATTATGAAGAGAATTCCAGCCAACCATTCTTAATCTCCACTAAATAAGTGGGGGTGGGGGGGAGGAAGAACTTAAATTATAGCAAGAAAGGGTTAGGTTAGAGATTAAGAAGAATGTCTTGACAGCAAAAGTTAATAATCATTAAAACTGGCTTCTCGGTCAGTAAGGTGGTAACAGAAACCCAATACTTCATTTAAAAATAATCATTTAAGTCACCATTCTTGATATATAACATTTAATTTCCTGGAAGAAATTTGTAAAATTATAGGCAGTCTTGGGAATCACAGAAAAAAGAAATCAAATCAAAACAATTTTAACAATCTTATTTGGGAGCTTGGGAATAAGGCAGCTCCACAAAAAAATAATAAATACTAGGCAATATTAATTTGGATATTGATTATTTTTGTGATATTTTGAGAAATGAATTACACAGTGTTCCTACTGAACTGCCCAAGAGGTGAAAAATTAACACTAATCCTTTTTTTTTTTTAGTACTTTTGAAATCTAATCCCCTGTGATAAGGTCAACACAAACTTGCTATAGCCAACTTTTAGGAAAGGCTCTTCTTTTCTTTCTTCAAAATACTTTCTAATCTATTATGTCATGTGATCTACATAGAGACCAAGTTTATAGCAACATTGAAGTCATCAGTGCTGAAATTAAAACTTAATGCAGATTTGTTGTTCAGTTGTTTTTCAATCAACACTTCATGACCCCATTTGGGATTTTCTTGCCAGAGAGATACTGGAGTTGTTTGTCATTTCCTTCTCCAATCCATTTCATAGATGAGAAAGCTGAGACAAAGAGAGTTATGTGACCTAACCAGGGTCATACAACTAGGAAGTATTAAGGACAGATGTGAACTCGGAGAGATGAGTCTTCTTGACTCCAGGCATGGCAATCTATCCACTGTGCCACCTAGCTGCTCCTGAAAGAAGGTAGAAATGTATTAATCAGTTCTACATAGTAAATAATGAAGTAGCCATTTTTCTGAGAACAAAAAAGAAACAAAACCAAGAACCAGGTTTCTTCTTAATTCACATATAGAATATATGTGTGTGTGTATAATCACTATTTCCCAAAGCTATATATATGTTATAGTATCATTCTTCCTGTTTTATATTTATTTCAATACATTGCTAGAGATTAGAATTTAATTTAATTAAATAAACATTGACTAACCATCTATTTGCATGGCACTGCGCTGAAACCTCTTCTCACTAGGAATTTACCTTCTGGTATAAAATATGTCATTTCTTGAATGTGAGCTTCTCGAATGCCTTATACAAGCTAAATATTTTCCTAGAAGTTGACCTTCTTATAAGACCAATATATATGTGTAATATCCACATCCTGCTTTAAAATAAGTATGGAAAACGATTAAGGACTTACTTTGCAGTTTCAGTAAAAGGCCAGTACCACCCTCTGTACAATGCAATACGCATAATTATTTTTGTGCCTTGCTTGAAGTTATTCTTAGTGAAAATGTCACTAAGTTGATAAGTACACTTTGTTAAATAAAACATTCAGTTTACAAATCGAATACTTTGGTTAGTCTATTAAAAATGACAGTTTCTATTTCATCCCTCTAGTCATTACATAAACATCAAGATCGCCATGGTTGCCGTTTTCTCATAGTGGTAGGGATAAATGTTCAGGCTATTGAGGTAATTAAGGATAAGGAAGAGAAAAACAAGCCATCAAGTTTAAGGAGAAATTAGTAATATGTGCAAGTATTCAGATGAGTGACTAATACACAGATTAGCATCTGAAGTAAATGAAACCTATTCAGTTAATAAGAATGACTCTCCAGTGATCGATCTTGGAGGGGTAGGGGAGACGAAAGGGAATATTTATATAAGGTTAACTATTTTTCAAGCACTGTATTGTTGTTTTAAATAAATACCTCATTTAATCCTTATAATAACCCTGTATTCCCATTTTACAGAAGAGGAAACTGAGTTAGACAAAAAGTAGGTGGCTTGTTCAAGGCCCCACACCTAGTAAATGCTTGATTCCAGATTTGAACTCAGGTCCTCCTGACTCCAGACCTATCTACTCCATCTATCTAATATAACACTAGGTCCTTATGTATTCTAGTGCAAAATGTAGTGAATAAAGTATAGGACTTGAAATCCTACTGGAGACATGCTTAGCAATGGTTACCCAATTCTATTGGAGGCTCATTTCCTGGTCTGTAAAATGTATATTATATCTATAGTGTCCATCTCACAAGGTAGCTGTAAAGTTCAGCTAGAATAATGTATGTCAAGCACTTTTGTCCTGTGATATATACATCTCAGTTTGAAAGATCTTTGCTCGTTTGCTAAAAAACTATTGCCCAGAACTTCAAGATCTAGGAGAAACTGAACTTTTAGCTGACTTTAGTACTTCAGAAACTTAAGAAAGAATGCAAACTCCAATGTTATTCTCTCCCCTGCCCCAATTTTCACTAGCTAAATGTGAGCATATCAACTGAATGCTGATAAGTGCATGGCTGTCTTTTTGGTTACTCCTGGTCTCAACTGCCTGAAGGGAAGAAGGCTCACTCCCTAGGCTTCTGTGTATTTTCTTGGCAGAAAGTGCTCTCATTTTCCATTGGAGTAAAACAAAGAGAGAATAGTTTTGATTCAAATGTTCTCTGTGTGTGTCAGATATATTACCCTTGAAATGAGAATTGAACATCAGTCATTCAGAGAATATTCAGCCCAAGAATTACAACTGCCAAATAATTAATCTGTTTTGCCTATTGTTTTGCCAGCTGTTAACTACAATTGGAAAACTGACTGGAAAAAATATCTGCTAAATACAAAAATGGCTTTGCATTATATTTTGTGTTTAATCTTGTGTATGTGTACTATAGATTTTCTTTTGGCTCTTCATCCTCAAATCAAGCTTCACTCCATTTTCTAGGTTCTCCTGTACCCTATAGAGGATGGAGACTTCCTCTCATGTCTACCACTGGCTAGAGTTTTCACCAATTGTCCAGTTTTAGGGGCCCTAAAACTTCATTTCTATTTAGCACTTGTATCAAACCAACTTTTACAAAAGAATTTTTACTTCAAAGACATAGTAAGAAAAACATAAAACATTTTCCCCTGATGTTCTAGGGCTGTATCCTCCCCTAATCCTATTACTCAGTTTAAATAATTTCCTATACTCTGCTACTCCCAATGCATTTAAATATAAAGACTTCCATTTTAGGTGATCCAATTATGCACCAAACTTCTGTTACATTAGAACTAAATTTATACAGTTACCAATTGTATGACTGGGATGTATTTCAGTGGAGGATTGGAGAAAGAGGAATGGGGTAACAGGGAAGAAACTCTTCATGCATGAATATTCATGATAACTGACTACACTAAATTTGTATTCTAAATTAAATATGTGTTAGATTAAAATAAGAGGTACATTACAGCAGGTATAAGGACTATTAACCTTGGTAGGGCAGGATGAGAGGGAGAAAGTCTTGGGCCCTGAGTCACTAATCCAGATTTTTTTTTTTTATTTACTAAGCTATATAAATACTATGAAATTTGAAAATCATTTGAGAAGAACATGATATTCTTTCTCAGCTTTGAGGGACAGGGGATTATGACAATAAACTCCAAGTTATAATGAAAATTCTTCTTCAATTTGGATAACTGTCTCTCCTGGATGTTCTCTACAATGCCCTAGAAATCTCTTCATTCTAGAAGCTCAGTTTACCCTAGCACTTCACGCACTAGAAGTACTCTTTGCCTCTTGGTCTTCTCCCTTTCATTGGCTAGTTCTTTCTAGAACTTCCATTTAAGGAGGAGGCCTAGACCAGCCATGTCTTCATTCCTCTCCTAGATTTCTCTACAATGTTCTTAAACTAGGAAACTTAATTTCCTTCTATACCATTTTTCCTATCTTTTTTATATGTTGTCTTCTCTAGTTTGAAGTTAAGTTCCTTGAGGGCAAAGACTGTCTTGTATGTAGCACACAGTAAGCACTTAATAAATGTTTGCTGACTTAAGCATTTTTAGATCATTGCTATTTTTCTCCTTTATTCTCAGAAATAATGATCTGAATCAACTTTTATGTAGTCATTCTCTGATAAAATGATAATATATGAGGTATATACTTATAATATATAGATATAAATATACACTTAGTATAGTATTATATATATATGATGCTTAATAGATCCTTATTGACTTAGAGGGGCTGTTTGATACTTTTCATCAGATAATTTCTACTGTCTAAATTTTAATTGTCCAATATGACAATAATTTACCTCAGTTTTATTACTTTATATTTTTATTATTATATAATTAGGATAAAGGAGACAATCCTGGAGTACAGCATAGAAGTAGTATGGGGTAGTAGAAAGAGGGTCAGTCTTGGAATCAGGCAACCCTGAGATCAAGTCCTGTTCTGATGCCTACTAGCTTTGTGACTCTGGGCAAGTCATTTGCCTTCCCAGTACTTCAAGCCACTCTCTTTTAGTGATAAAAGCTAATTGATTTTTTTTCATGGGTGGAGTTTCCATAACAGATATCCCCCAAAGTGATGGAGTCATGGATCCAGAGACCCACCAAGTCCCATTGCATGTTTATTCATGGTGAGTCTCCTTGGTTCATTCTTATTGAATGTGCATTGTGTTACCAATTTTTGAAATTTCCCGGGCTTCAAATTTTAGAAATGCTAATGCAAAGGAGTGAAATTCAACAACTGCGCATTCAGAGTTGGGAAGTTCATCAATATTTATGTCCTTATATTGCATTTACAGGATATGCAATCATTTAGAGCTATTTTCTACTAAGTCATTTAAATGCTTAAATGAATGTGATACTCATGATATTTTGATATTTAATCACCTGTTACCTGTAGCTAACTGTCAGAGTCACACTGAAATATGAATACTAAAATATTCTCCTTTCCTGTATTTACATTTTATTTTCCATCTTAGGTAGGGGAAGCTTATTGGCCCATAATACATTTTGTACTTTGGCTTTCTTCATGTTGAAATATAACTTTTGAAAGCATTTGAATGAAATAATGTCAAAAGACAAATTTTCCATTCTTTGAAAGGCTTGAAATCCAAACGTTTCAATGAAGTTTTGTTTGCAGTGATTGGAGACTTGACAAGACAGAACTAAGTTATGAATAGATCTAAAAGAAAGACCCCAAACAAAAATATTTAAATGACATATTAAATTTGTTGTCTTGTTGAGTAAAATAGATACAAAAAACTAGTAAATGGGAATCTCTTTGCATTTGAATAACACTTTATACTTCTCAGAGGGTTTCCACTTAATTTTTTAAATTTCTTTTTAATTTATGGGATAAAATAAACATTTCTATAACATAGTATAATAAAAAGATGACTGCAATTATGTCAATCTTATTTTTTCTAAAGTTATTAATAATTTTAGATATGTGAACTTCAGTTATGAGTCCTTTATATGATGGGAGATTACCAAAAGTCTACACCAATTCAATATTGTCTTTGTTTAGTATGTGCCCATATTATTCAGATTGAAGGGTGCCTCTGTGAGTTACATATGTAGATGTAACTAAAATGGCCTCCTTAGTTTTTAGGAGGGATTCTTGTATGTGTGTGTGTGTGTATGTGTGTGTGTGTGTGTGTATGTGTGTGTGTGACAGACCCCTTTTGGCAAACTGGTGAAACCTATGAACTCCTTCTCAGAATACTATTTTTGAATGCATGATATAAAATATATTGAATTACAAAGGTCACTGGCATGTATCAATAAAATTTTAAAAAAAGTGAAAAAAAGTCCAGGTTAAGAGCCACTGATTTATAGCAACAAAGGAATGTATGATTTCAGAACTGGGAGGAATTTGGTTTGTCACTGTGGGGAAAATAGAAGCAATTTTCTCCATCCTTGAAAAAATTCTTCAACCCTTTCAATAATTTGGAGCTCTGATGACAGAAAAGGAGGCAATGCAGAGTGAGAGGGTGTACTCTACATAAAGGGTGGGAAATGAAAACTAACCAGGGACTTCACTGACTACATCACTGTTTGCTAGGGCTCTCTTGCCTATTTGAGAGTCAGTCTCTACACTTTGCAGTCCTGTACAGAATAAACTAACCTGGTTCTGACTATTGTACACTCCATCAGACAAGTAAGTTTTGGAATAGCAAGTGCCCCTCACCTAAACAAGAATTTACCTACACATCTCCATAGGGACAGTGCTTTTAATGTGTTTGAATAACATATTTTAGGCAGAAATCATAGGATCTCAAATTCAGAGCTGGAAGGGATATTAGAAACCATCTAATTCAATCTCCCATTTTGTGGATGGGGAAATTGAGTCCCAGAGAGGTTAAGTGATTTGTCCAATGACTAGTAAGTAGCAGAAACAAATTTGAACTTAGACACATCTGACTCCATATCCAATATAATTCCCACTATACCAGGTAGCTAGGTAGCAGGGTAGAGAGAACTTTATGACTGGAGTCAAAACCTGAGTTCAGATCTGACCTCAAACATTTACTAGCTGTATGACCCTGGACAAGTCACTTAAACTCTGTTTGCCTCACTCCATTGCAGAAAGAAATGGCAAACCATTCCAGCATCTTTGCCAAGAAAACCCCCCTGGACAGTCCTGGCATGCTATGGTCCAAAGGGTTAGGAAAAGTCAGGCATGCCTGAATGACTGAACAACGCCAAGTCACAACTTCTGTTTGCCTTAGTTTCCTCAGGTATACAATTAAAATGATAGCAGCATCTACTTTGCAGATATTTGTAAAGTTCTTGGTACCTCGCAGGCCCTGTATACGTTTACTCTCTATTTCCTTTCTCCCTATACCATTTTCGTTTCGTTGTTCAGTCATGTCTGACTCTTCATGAACTGATTTGGGATTTTCTTGGCAAAGACACTGGAGGAGCTTGATATTTCCTTCTCCAGCTCATTTTATAGATAAGGAAATGGAGGCAAACAGGGTTAAGTGACTTGCTCTGGGTCACACAGCTATTGTCTGAGGCCATTTGATATCGGGTTCTCAGGTCCCGGTACTCTAGCTGCAACCTCCATGCCCTCCCCTACATACCCCTAAAAGAATACCTGCGGTCCCCACCTTAGAGGATTAGAGTCATGAAACTGTAATTGATTTGGTCCAACCCCTTCATTTTACAAATCAAAAGTTTGAGGCCTGGAGATTAAGGGATTTGCCCAAGGTTGCACAGATTGCATCCATCAGAATTTCTATTTAAACCCAGATCCTCAAGCTCCTTAACCAAGGCTCTTTCTATTGTGCCTTACTCAAGCAGTTAAGAAAATGATAAATGGTTTAAATAAGTCACAAGACCAAGTCAACTCTACTTGTGACCAGGTAGAGAAAAAGATGATATGACTGGTTGTATTCCAGGGGGAAATTGGTGATTTAGGGGGCGGGGAGGTCAGAACTGGTGGAACAGAGTTGCATGAATTCTTCTCCTGCTGAGAGAAAGAGCAGACACAGGAATACCAATGAGTCATAGTGGGAACAGATTAAGAAATATCTCAAAGGAACATGTTTATCTCACAGAACTGCATGGAGGGAAAAGGGGGAAACAGACCTTGAGAAATAGACATTTTCACTTAATAGCCTATTTCTCAAAGCCAGTTATTGTAATGCAATAACAACTCCAAATAATTGGCACATAGGACCATTCACTTCAGTAATATATATGTACATTTTGGGTCAGAATGCTATTGTTTTTGATCAGCCCATTGCAAAATTTCCAGAGCAGAGAAAAGGTATGATGTATTCTACTGGTAAAGGTTATATAGCTAGAGCAGAATTAAAGTATATTTCTGAGTTTAAAAATGCATAACATTTTAAAATTGGGATTTCCAAGGGGTGCCAACAGACCAATGTACTCTGGTATAGAACTGAGTGCAATACCTATCTATAATTACATCGACACTGATTTTTGAGGCAGCTGATATGAAGAGAGAGCCTGGAGAAGTTATATACATATCTCTGTTGAACCATAAGTAACTTATCTTTTATAAAATTCTGCTAGACTGAATATTGGTTTAGACTTCCCTCAAGAAGAGGCAGATAAGAGATTCAGTGGATAAAAAGGCTGGGCCTGGAGTCAGCAAAAATCTGAGTTCAAATGCAGCCTCAGACACTTCCTAGTTATGTGACCCTGGGCAAGTCATTTAACCCTGTTTACCTCACTTTCCTCATCTGTAAAATGAGCTGGAGAAGGAAATGACAAAGCACTCCAGTATCTTTGCAAAGCAAACCTCAAATGACTCATAATATGGCTGAAAAGCAACAAACGAAACCTTTGTCAAGCTATATCATCTGGGAAAATTTGTGCCTTACGTAGTCAGCATGTTGACTTGAAAAAAAGTGTTGTCTGACATCTAGTAGATCCTTGAGTCCGACCTTCATCTCTTTGAAATAGAATAAGATGGTGGATGATTGTTCTGAATCCAGTTCTTACAATTCAGTAAGAACACTGATTAAACACGCAAGGGGAATTGTTATTTTTAAAAAAAATACATGGACACAGTCTATTTCAGAAGAGTTTGACTTCAGTGTAGACTTCTGACTAAGATTCTCTGATAGAAATAAATGTAAGGGGATTCCACTTTAGGTATTTTTTAGGAAACAAACCAATACAGTGTAGTGGAAAAAGCAGTGAATTCAGAGTGATAGGATTGATGTTCAGAGGATCACTCTACCATTTATTGCTCCTGCAGTTTTAAACAAGTTACTGAACCTAAACCAAGGCTTTGTTTTCCTCATCTATAAAATAAAAGGATTGCAGTACTTAATGTTTAAGGTCCCTGATAGTTGTGAATCCTATGACCCTAGGAGGGAGAAGGTCCCTTTTTGTTCCATGGAGAATTCAGGGCACTTCTTTGAAATGGAAAAGTAGAGTAGGATTGATTTCTTGCTCAGTTGTGTCTGACTCTCCATGGCAGCATTTGGGTTTTTCTTGGCAAAGATGCTGGAGTAGTTTGCCGTTTCATTTTCCAGCCCATTTTACAGGTGAGGAAACTGAAACAAACAAGGTCAAGTGCCTTGCCCAGGGTCCTACAGCAAGTAAGCATCTGAAACTAGATTTGAATTCAGAAAGATGAGGCTTCCTTACTCTGCCCTGCACTCTATCCACTGAGTTGCCTAAGGATTGATTAGGTGCCACTTATTGTATAGTAAGATTTTAATTTCACTATAACTCTCAAAATTTTGTCTTTGTTATCCTCAAAGTGAAATTTTCTTTCTGTTTTACAATATACTTTATTGTTGCCTTCTTTATCTTTTTTTTAACATCATGGGCACGTCACAAGGATGCTCATTCCATCCTTTGACACAAGAGTGTGCGGTTAAAGAAAACAAATCAAGCTTTTGGCCATTTCTGACATCATATGTCTTACGTAGTCCACCACCTTTTGTCAGCATTAAGGAGTTATGTCTCACCATGAGTTCTCTGAAGCCACAGGTGTCCACTGAATTGATTCAGGCTTTACTATCTTGGTGGTATTCTTTTCCCTTATATTATCTGGCTCATTGTCAAGTTGTTTTCCTGGTTCTGCTTACTTTACTCTGCTCATATAATGTTTTCTCACATTTTCTTGAATCCTTCATAACTATTGATCAATAGATCAGTCAACAAATATTTTTATTAAGGGTCTATTATGTGCTAGGGATAGTACAGATTAATAATTTCTCATAGATTAATACCGTTCCATTACGGTCATATATCATAGCTTATTTAACTATTCTCCAACTGAACATTTGATTTGTTTCAAGTTAGGAATGAGTTTCATGGAAAGCATTAAACTATAACTATGGCCATTCATAACAGTGATATATAGAATCATTTATATATCATATATAAATATATGTATTTATGGTCAATGAGGGGACTGACCAATGAGGACCCAATCTTTAGAGCTTATGTTCTGCCTGCTACCAACCCGTATGGAAGCTTGTTGAGCTAGCTTTTGGAAATGCATGTCATAGAAGAACAGCCTCCCTTCAGAACAGCCTTTGCTACCTATGACTATTTCCTACAGTCAAATTACTTGGTATCTAAAAGTCTTTTAATTGGCTGCTGATTTGGGGCTAAGTGCATGTGATCGTTTCTGTCTAATCTCTCTGCATTTATTTCTATCTCTGCCTTTGTCTCTGATATATTTCCCTTTTAAAATAATATATGAGAAAACATAGCTAAAATAATTATCTCATTTCGAATTATTTGTTTGTTTTTCCTCATCTTTGTCCTTCCATTCAATGAAGATGCTTAAAGCCTGGAGCTATGCATTTTCCTTTGACATTGAGGATGTCCTAGGTACCTTGCACAAATATGGTTCTTCATTTTTGCTTTTCTATTGCCTCCTGAAACAAATAATACAATTTTTTTTAAGGAAACAGAGTTGATATAATATTGACTTAGCCTTTCAAACAAAAGGAAATGGAGGCTTTTATTTTCCACATAAAGTGGAAGGCTCTGGAAAATAGCCTCTCACATACAAGCCGCTTCCCTGACAAATGACTCGAGGTGGCATCTTGAGACTATAAAAGGTCATGCAATGACTGATTTAAAAAAATCTGAATGCTAGTCTTCCTTCCCTTTTAGCAAGATGTCTTAATAATTATGAAAGGACATGAACTGGGTTCTTGGAAATGAATGAATAATTTACTGTTCTAAATGAACAGAGTGTTCCCATCACTAATTAGAATACAGATGTCTTGCAACTGAAGGATAGGGTGTCTTTCACAATTCTTAAGGCTATGCAAGAAGAAATTTGGTTCTATTTGAACCATTCTAAACCAGTCAAGGGACATTTAAAGATGTAGTGCTTAAATATTATTCTGCAAATGGTACCCTGATGTTGGAAATATTAGCCCTCTAACTACATGCTCATGACAATACATAGAAATGACCATATATTTTGTGGTTGCTTCCTCAGCCTGGGAACTGAAAGAATAGTGCTACTAATCATCTCTAATCATTGAGTGTTATTGGAAACAGCTGGTAGTACTAGGAATTTCTGCTTAAGAAATGCCTACAGTGTGTATGTCAGAGGACTAAAATTGTAGGTATGTCCTTCTAATGGAGAGATGAATACTTCAATCACCTTTCAGGATTCTTACAAACAATAAGACATCTGGGGGCTAAAATATTATTTACCAGGGGTTAATAAAGCAGATCATGTATTGGAGAATCAATAAGAGTGGAACAGTCAGATTCAATTCAATTGACATTTTATTAAGCACTTGCTCTTGGCAAGGTTTTATGCTATGGCCATACAAAATCAAAAATAAAATAGCCTTTGTCCTCACAATTCTCATGAGTGAAACAATGGGAAGATAGATATGTAGATACAAGGTTTTTTTTTTGAGAAGATAGAAAGCAATGACAACTGAGGAAGAGGAAGAGTTCAGGGAAAGTTTAGCCTAAGAAGTAAGGCTAAAAAAGACTTACAGAATTACAAAACAGTTAGGTAGCATAATGGGTTTAGAACCAAGGAGGCATGAGTTTAAATACTTCCTCAAACACTTAATAACTGTGAGATCTTCCCTGCTCAATGCCTCAGTTTCCTCATCAGTAACATGGAATAATAATAGCAACCACATCACACAATTGTTGTGAGGATGAAATAAGATAACATATAAAGGTTTCAGAATCCTTAAAGAACTATATAAATACTGACATTTGTTATTATTATTTGTTGCAGTTATAAGATAAGGTTTCTGAGAACAGATTTAAGATTTATGTCCTTCCCAAAAATAGAGAGGAACTGTACATAATGACCTCAAAAGTATCAGGCAAGTTCAACCAGAAGAGTCCAAAATTTAGATGCATTTTATTCAATAACGCAAAGAAATCTGATCCTGTATGCTTAGACTACCATTCTCCTCCTAGACATTTGAGAAAGCAAAGACTGGAAGATAGTGGAGTAGAAAGATGGATCTGCTCTAGCTCTTCCCCCATACCCCATAAATGCCTGTAAAAAAAGACTCTAAACAAATTCTAGAGCAGCAGAAGCCACAAAATGATGGTGTAAAACAGGTTTCCAGCCCAAGGCAGTTTGGAAGGCTGACAGGAAGGGTCTATCTCACTGGGCTTGGAGCAGACCACAGCCCAGTCAGGGCCATGTGGGATGAACAGGACTGGAACAGGCTTCAGGGCATGGAATCGCATGGAATCACAGCAGCTGTGGTTCCCAGATTTCCCAACCCACAAATGCCAAAGATAGCTTCAAAGGTCAGTGAGAAAGTTCTTTCACCTGGGTAAGACGGGAGCATGTTATGGCCCCAGGTTGGCAGCAGCCAATGTGGCAGCAGTGTCCACTTTTGGAGCCCTCTGTCTAAAAATCCTGGGGGAATCGAGCTGTCAATCTGGGTCTCAGTCCTGAGCGGCAGTGTTGGAGTGAGGAAGAGCTCTGGCATGATAGAAATGGCAGAGGCTTTGGAGACAAAATCCTACTCACAGATCCAGGGCAGAAAAGAGTGCTTGTGGTTGCTCTCAGACCAGAGTGCAGACCAGGAGAGGAGTAAACCCCTCTCCCTTGATTGTGCCACCTTAGAGGAACTGAGAACTTACAGGTCCCTAGAGTATACCCTCCACTTGACAAAGGACTCAAAAGTCAAGTAACTGACTGGGAAAATGCCCAAAAAGGGGGAAAAATAAGACTATACAAGGTTATTTTCTTGGTAAAAAAAATAATTTCTTCCATCCTTTTGAATGAGGAAGACCAAAGCAAACCATCAGAGGAAGACATCAAAGTCAAGGACTCTACATCCAAAACCTCCAAAAAAAATATGCAATAGTCTCAGGCCATGAAAGAACTGAAAAAGGATTTTAAAAATCAAGTAAGAGAGGTGGAGGAAAAATTGGGAATAGAAATGAGAGCAATGCAAGAAAATCATGAAAAGCCACTCAATAGATTGCTAAAGGAGACCCAAAAAAATGCTGAAGAAAATGACACTTTTAAAAATAAACTAGCCCAAATGGCAAAAGAGGTCCAAAAAGCCAATGAGGAGAAGAATGCTTTAAAAAGCAGAATTAGCCAAGGAAAAGGAGGTTCCAAAGCTCACAGAAGAAAATAGTTCTTTAAAAATTAGAATGGAGCAGATGGAACCTAATGACTTTATGAGAAACCAAACAAAAACAAAACCAAAAGAATGAAAAAATAGAAGATAATGTGAAATATCTCATTGGAAAAACCACTGACCTGGAAAATAGATCCAGGACAGATAATTTAAAAATTATTGTTCTACCTGAAAACCATGATCAAATAAAGAACCTAGACATCAACTTCCAAGAAATTATCAAGGAAAACTGCCCTAATATTCTAGAACCAGAGGGTAAAATAGAAATGGAAGTAATTCACCTATCACCTCCTGAAAAAGATTCCCAAAGGAAAACTCCCAGGAATATTGTAGTCAAATTCCATAGTTTCCAGGTCAAGGAGAAAATATAGCAAGCAGTCAGAAAGAAACAATTCAAGTATTGTGAAAATACAATCAGGATAACATGGGATTTAGTAGCTTCTACACTAAGGGATCACAGGACTTGGGATATGATATCCCAGAAGTAAAGGAGAGAGGATTAAAACCAAGAATTAGCTACCCAGCAAAACTGAGTATAATGCTTCAGGGGAAAAAATGGAATTTCAGTGATATAGAGGACTTTCAAGCATTTTTGATGAAAAAACCAGAGCTGAATAGAAAATTTGACTTTCAAATACAAGAATCAAGAGAAACATGAAAAGAGAAACAGGAAAAAAAAGCCTTAAGGAACTCATTAAAGTTGAACTGTTTATATTCCTACATGGAAAGATGTTATTTGTAACTCATGAGACTTTTTTCAGTATTAGGGTAGTTAGAGGGAATATATATGTAGGTATGTATAGGTATGTATGTATATATTATATATGTGTAAGTATGTATATGCACATGTGTGTATGTATATACAGATATATACATGTGTGCGTGTGTGTATATATATATGTGTGTGTGTGTGTGTGTGTGTGTGTATATATATATATATATATAGACACGTAAGTCACAGGGAAAGTTGAATATGAAGGGAGAATACCTAAAAAAAATTTACTGTTGATTGGAATGTACTGAGAGTAAGAGAAAGGTAGAGGAAGTATGTAGCAAATCATCTCACATACAAGAGGGAAGAAAGAACTTCTGCAATAGAGGGAAAGAGAGGGGAGATGAAAGGAATAATTGAGCCTTACTCTCACGGGATTTGGCTTAAGGAGGGAATAACACACACTCAATTGGATGTGGAAATCTATTTTACCCTGCAGGAAGGCAAGGGGCAAGAGGATGGGAGAGGGAAGAGAATAGAAGGGACAGAAAATTGGGGAAAGGGATAATCAGAAACAAACACTATTGTGGGAGGACAGGTCAAGGGAGAGAATGGAATAAATGAAGGGCAGGATAGGACAGAGGGGAATGTGGTTAGTCTTTTACAATAGAAATATTATGAAAGTGCTTTGCATTGTTACACATGTATGACCTACATTGAATTGCTTATTTTCTCAATGAGGGTGGGTGAGGAGGGAGGGAGAGAATATGGAACTCAAAACTTTAAGAATGAATGTTAAAAATTGTTTTAGCATGCACCTGGAAATTAAGCTATACAGGCAATGGAGTACAGAAATTTATTTTTCCCTACAGGAAAATAGAGGGGAAAGGGAATGGAAGAAGGGTGGGCAATAGAAGAGAGGACAGACTGGAAGAAGGGGTGAATGAGGTACATGTTGCCCTGGGGTGAGGAGTGGGGAGAGATGGGAAGAAAATTTTGAATTCAAATTCTTGTGGAAGTGAACATTGAGTACTGAAACATAAATAAATTATATGTTAAAAAAAACGATGACTGCAAAACAGATCGAAGGTCTTTGAACATTTAAGAAGAAAAGGAACACCCTCTATCAAGTGATTCAAACTATTCATATTTCTCAAACTCATTTTCTAGCTGTAGTTGATAATTTAGTCTGACATGAGTAAAAGGCATTCTTTTCATAAACAATAGAATTCTCATCCCTGTAATAAAGATAGTAAATATTTTATTTGATGACTCCATAGGCATTCATATAAGTCACAGGCACAGATCAAGGCATAGATTCATAGAAATTTTGTTTTAATAAATAGAAGGTACTAACCTTCTAAATTATTAGTGTTGTCATTAATTATTTTTATTGTCTTTCATTTTATAAATGAGGAAATGGAGGCCCCAGAGATAAAATAACTTGCCCAAGGTCATACAGATGGTGACTCATAGAGTGTCAAAGAAAAGGTAGTTTAGGAAATGACATGGTGGAAGATAGAAAGGGTTTTAAGTACCATAGTTTTATTTCATGACATTAGTGGTTATTACAGGTGACTCTGACCAGACTCTTATTCATGTCCTCTATCCACTTTTTACACTTGGGATATTCAAGTCAAGATTCAATGGATTTGGAAAAGCAATGACAATGAGAAAGAATTGGATAATGGGACCTAGAAGGAAAGATTAAAGGAATGCGATTATAGCCTGACAAAGAGAGAACTATGGGGTGACTTAATAATGATTTTCAAGTGTAAGGAAAATGGTTGGTACCCAGCTATTTACTTTATACGCTGAGGGAAAAGAAAAGAATTGAAAAGAAAGGGAGTGGGGGGTGGTATCATGCATTGAGTTGGAAGCACGTAGAAAAATCCTAATAAATTTTATCACAGACTGAAATAGAATTGTGTAAGACCTTGGGGAGCCTCCTTCTTTTTTGATTGTTGAATAACTTGAAAACTATCTCCCTGAGAAAGGTGCAAACTTTTTCTGAAAGAATCAGGAGGTACCAGGAAATTTCTGGAGATAGCTTCTTGCTTTATTCTTCTATGACTGAGAAAAAATATATCAAGTGCTAAAAGTCATAAAGGTATGGTTTATTCATTGATTTAGCAAATATCTAGTCACCTATTGTGTGCAAAGGACAGTACTAAGGTTTGTAAGGAATCCAAATATAATTAAGGCACAATTTCCCATCAAGAGGTTCATACTCTTGTGGAAGAGTTAAATATAGGTACTTGACTAGACATTTCATTTGGTGTAATGAACCCTCCAAGAAAAAAATGGCTGATTGACCCCTTCTCTGCAGTTTATAGGCTTAGAGAGTTGCCAAGAACACTGAAAGATTAAGTGAGTTGGATAGGATCATGCTGCTAGTAAATACAAGAGGCTGAACTTGAACCAGGGTCTTTTTGATTCTGAATCTACTTCTCTAACATGCCAGTTTCCCTCTTACTTGAAAAGACAACACTTGAAAAATTATCTTTTCTGAGACCCTGGCCTGTGAATCCTGGTCTGTTTGGGTAGCCTCCTTCTGAAAGTGTTTGATGACAAGGAATGAAAGAGCCCGGCTTTCTACTTTAGAGTATTATGGTTATGAGTTCTGTAATGACTGGTCCAAAAACATAGTGAAGTAACTGCCCTCCTGAAGCTCAGTAATAATTTGGATGCACCCTTATGCTAAAGCAGATTTATAATTTTATTGATGTGGCTATTTTTTTCCGGCATTGTAGATGATAGCTCATCTGTGTTTGCTTGCCTATCTAGCCTATGTGATTGCCAATGTCCTTCCATAAGGACACCATGTGCTAGACATGGACTTTCTTTGCATTTTATTGACATTGAGAGGCCCATGAATTTCCAATGAGGCCCATGAATTTTCCACTTTATCCCTTGCTTTCTTCACATGACCAGCTTATCTTATTTCTTAATCATGTATCTTTTCTAAAAAAATATTTTTAATTCATGAAGGAAAACAAGAATGTCCATATCATAGTATGAAAATAAAAAGATGATTGCATGTGAAGCTATAAATGTTATGTAGAATTTATTATTTCTTTGAAATATATGATAAATTTATCATGTAATTTTTTCCTATTTTTCCCTCCCACCCTAGAGATGCCTGCCATAAGACACAAATATGTACATATGAATGTATACGTATATATGTATTTGTATGCTTGCATGTAAAATCGTTCTATACCTCTACTTACCAGTTCTTTTTCTGGATGCAGGTAGCATCTTCCTCCACGGTAGTTAATTTGGATATTTACAATAGTCAAGATGACAACTCAAAATTATTCTTATAACAATATTGTTGTTATTGTATACAAAGTTCTTTTGTTTCTGCTCATTTTGCTCTTCATATTTTTCTAAGATCACTGAGTTCATCATTTCTCATAGTCCAGGAGTATTCCATTGCCATCATCTACCACAACTTGTTCAGCTGTTCCCCAATTGATGGCCATCCCTCAAATTTCCAGTTCTTTATCACCACATAGAGAGCTGCTATAAACATTGTAGAACACATAGGTTCTTTTTTCTTTTCTCCTCTAGTCATCTTTAGAAATAGACATACTAGTGGTGTTACTGGATCAAAGGATATGGGCAGTTTCACACTCTTTTGGCATAACTACAGATTAGTCTCCAAAATGGTTGAATCAGTTTCCAATTTTACTAACAGTGAATTAGTGTGTCCCAATTTTTCCAAATCCCCTCCAACATTTGTCCCTCCTCTCTTTAATCATTATAGCCAAACTGATAGGTGTAAAACGATGTCCAAAGTTGTTCTAATTTGCATTTCTCTAGCCAATAATGATTTAGAGTATTTTTTCATGTGACTACAAATTGCTTTGATTTCTTTATTAGAATTTCTTCATCCCATAGCATCGTTTTAATTTCCTTGTTCCTTACTTCCCTTAAGAATTCCTTGTATATAATGTGTTCTAATCTCCTAATGACAACTACACATCTCTCCTTTGGGTAATCTTCACCTTTGATTCTTTGGATACTTTATTATTTCAGAAATGAGACACATAATGCAACCATAAAAATATGGAGTTTTAAAAGTTGGGCTTTTGTTTTCCGGAATACCTTAGAACCAACAAAAGGACTGAACATTTTCCCAAGGGCAATCTGCCCTTCTCTCCTCCTTTTATTTAATTCTGGACCTAGTTAATTATTCATTGATCTTGATGATCAATGACTTGATCCAAAATAAATATACTGATGGATTAAATCTGTAGGTTGTTCACTTTTAAATTCACTATAATGTGTGTTATAGTCTAGACCAGAGCTTATTTAGCCTGGTATTGAAAGACTCCTAAGTGATCCATGAATAGATTTCAGGAAGGTTGTGAACTTGGATGGGGAAATAAAAATACACCTTGATTTTCAGAATAGTTCATCAACATGTCAGTCTTTGACATATAGTTCTCCATCAGAATTACAGTGGTGACCATGATACACAAAATTTTAAGAATTCCTGATCTAGACAATTCATATTCTTCAGTCACTTGATTTTTCCTGTGTAGATAAGTAGGTCAAACTTTTGATCATTTACAGCTCTTTTGAGGTAGGCTCTGAAAAAGTTTATAGTTTGAAGAAATCATCATAATGTCATCTGTAAATAGGAACATCTGGAAGACAGCATCTTTAATAAGGGATTTCTCTTCAACTTGGATCACCTGATAGTGGTAGATATCTTTAATGAGGACACCTCTTGCCGTTAAGCTTTATGTGATAAATGTGATAGAAATAAATATGAAATTATGTTAAATTATAATTAAATTATAGCATGACTTACTTTATATAAATGTAAGTTTTTCACACTAATTGTGGTATCCTGGATTGTTCAATTTGATTTTCCAACTTAGTAAAAATGTTATCTTATTGCTATGAGAAATTTCACCAATGGCGTTGGGAAACCTGGTCTTGAGTTCCTTTGGTGAAAATGGGGATGAGAGAGACAATGATTTTTAAGGCATTTGTGTCTATTTTATGTATGTATAGAACTATTAAAAACTTCAAATGTACAAGAAAGCTATATTCTCTATTCATATTTAAAAGAAATATGGTTAAAATGGTATGGTTTTCCAGCATGTATCAGTAGGAAAGTAAATGACTCTAAGAGCTTTACCTATGATTATCATTTCTGATTAAACTCTTAGAAATAAGAGTCAGTTGGGGAATGTGGAATGTTCCCAAAAGTTTTATCAATTTTAGCTCAATAAATAATTGAGGAAACATGGCCATTTGTAAGAGAAGAATTTTTCCATCTTTAAATTGTAAATCCTAAGATGAAAAGACACTCATTTTTATCTTTGTATAATAGAGTTGGATGTGGGTTAACAAGGGAAATTTCTGTTGTTCAGAAAACTTGCATGTGTGTATGTATGTGTGTGTGTGTGTGTGTGATAACTAACCAACTCTCTCGAGACCAATAGAAATGAGACATTTTATGTCAGTGGTGCTGTCTTACAAAAATATGTTTTTAATAACGCAAATGTAAGTGTGCACTCTGATACTCAGACATCATAGTGTTTCCATAAAGACTGTGCAGTAACGTCATTGCTCAGGGCTTGCCAAAGGGCAAAAGAACACTATTAAAACCCTACCAAGCCAAGCAATTTTTTTTCAGTCTTGCAAACAGGAATGATTTCTGTAGCCATCTCAGGAGTCATCATTTCTCCATTGCTTTTGGGCCATTCTGGCCTCTCACTTCTCAGTGAAGTGAAAAGTGGCAATTGTTTTGTGGACCTTACTAAATAATCAACATGTTAAATCATGTTTCCCATAATATGTCAAAGACTGACATCTTGATGCACTGATTCTCATCATAACCAAAGCTATTAACACACACACACACGCACACGCACATACACACACACACCCTATTTTTTAATTTCCTCACTTTTGCAGGCCTGCTTCAAAGATGGAATTCGTTGAGAATGAGTAGAATCTATATGATTCAGAATGTTTCTCACACTTTTAGAGTAGGCATTTGAGTCCTGTGATGATGTTAAACACAATTATGAAAGAAGTATGCAGGCACTGAAATTCATGCTGCTAAAATCACAAATACATATGAGTGATGAATATATAAATATATATAGTACACACACACACACACACACACACACACACACAGTCTTTCCAAAGTCTTAGTGTTGTTTTAAAGGACTAAGGCTTAAAGACTTTGGGGAGATGCTATGCATACATGTACATAAAAATTCTTTAAACATTTGCATGCAGCATTTCATAGTTGTTGAGAGATAGAAAATATTGAAGCCCAGGAATGTGGAGTGCTAATTAGATCTCTTCCTGGGCCCTATCTCAATCTAAGCAATGCAAAGGAAACTTCTCAGAATTTAAAAGACTCTCACCAATACATTCCTCAAGAGGAAAGCTATCAGAGTCCTCAGTTGTGGCATATCATTATTCTTTATTTCTGTTAAGAACTTTGGAGATTCATTTGGACTAGGTACTCTAAGGCATCATTAACATTTTGCTTCTAAAATTACAAAGTAGCTTTGGGCCAAAACGTCATATGCTTGACAGGGTCACTACAATTTATTATATAGAGGAAAAATGCCTATACTCATGAATCTACCCCTATTTACTCAGTAGAATTTTTCACATGTTCTCTTGTGAAAGACACTAGGAGTTAAGAACTATTATTTATATAGTTCTTTAAAATTTGCAAAGCACCATATATATGTTATTTTATTGGATGCTCACAACAATCTTGTGAAGTAGCTGTTACTATTATCTTCATTTTATAAGTGAGTTAACTTAAGACCAACTAAGGTTAAGTTATTTGCCCAGTGTTACAAAACCATTTGAGGTAAGATTCAAAGTTGTGTTTTCATCTCTAGTTCCAGCACTGGAAGCACTGTATGACCTATTTCTCTGCATATCTCCTAACCCAAACCCAATAGCTATGTCAACCATGAGAATTTTATTAAGCAAATCTCTCTCTCTCTCCCTCTCTCTCTCTCTCTCTCTCTCTCTCTCTCTCTCTCTCTCTCTCTCTCTCCCTCTCTCTCTCACCTCTCCATCCCAACCTCCCCCTTTTGCTTTTCGGGGATTATGCACTGCCTGTCTTCCTGAACCCAGATAGGAGAAGATTTTTAATTTAATTGAAATCAATAAACATTATGCACCACATACTCTCAAGGCAACTGTTATAAGTCTGGCAAAGATTTTTTAAAAAATAGCAATATCTGTTGAAAGGTCTGTGAGAAGACAGACATACTAATAATTATGCTGTTGGGGGAGCTTTAATTTTTTCCAACCCTTTTGGACACTACTTTGGAATTATGGGGGGAAATGACTAAGCTCTCCATATCTTTTCACAAGAGATCCCACTACTAGGCATGTGGTTCAAGGAAGCAAGATATGGAAACAAAGGTAACTCAATATACCAAAATATTTACAGACCCATTCTTTGTGGTAGGAAGGAACTGAAAACAAAGTGTGGAACTGCAGGAAAAAAAAACAAACTGTGGTATGTAAATGTGATGCGATATTTTGGTTCAGTAAGAAATAATTAGGACAGCTAGGTGACACAATAGATAGCACTAGGTCTGGAGCCAGGAAGACTCATCTTTATGAGTTCAAATCTGACTTCAGCAATTTGCTAGCTGGGTGACTTTGGGCAAATCACTTAATCCTGTTTACCTCAGTTTCTTCATTTGTAAAATAAGCGGAGAAGGAAAATCTTTCTATGCCTCTACTTATCAGTTCTTTTTTCTGGATGCAGATGTCATTCCAATGTCTTTGCCAAGAAAATTTCAAGTGGAGTCATGAAGAGTCAGACATGACTGAAAACAATTCAACCACAGGAAACAAAATATGAGGGATTTAGAGAAATATAGGAAGGACTGCATGAACTGCTGCAGAGGGAAATTATTAGAACTAAAAGAACATATACGCAATAATGATGATGATGATGTAGATGAAAAGATAATTTGCTATATGCATATAATTGAAAACCCTCCCAAAGAACAAGATAGTGAAAAATATGTTCCTCTTGACCACAGGAAAGATGGACATTCCTCCATTGCATTTGGTCATCATCAGTTCTGGAGAAAAAAGTTCTCCCCCTCCAAACTCTACTCATCCCCGGCTTTTAAAGTTGTCCACATTATGACCTTTTAGTCTTATTCCAAATCACTCTTTTTCTGGCATTTCCTGTTCCAAACTAGCTAGCTACCTTCTCCCTGTACACAGTATTCTCTCTTGCCTCCATGTCTTTGAATAGGTAATATTTTATGGCAGGAATTCACTGCCTTCATAACCTAAAACTTTTCTCTGACATCCCTCCTACCAGCACTTTCATTAAATTGTGTATATGTCGTTTTTACCTAACTGCTTATATTATATCTCCTGAGAAAATATAAGCTGAAGGACAGGGCATGAGATGAAATCTCAGGTTTTAATTTGCAATTTTCATATTATTAGTAATTTGGAAAAGTCAATTTTTGTGATAGTTTGCAATTCTTGTTTTGAAAACTGCTTTATACATTTTGACTACTTATGTATTGAAAATTACTCTTGATATTATGTGCCATTTAGGTATTAAATTGATATTGGTCAAATTAGAGTTTTGAATTTTTCCCACTCCACAACTCTCTCCTCTTAATCTATATATATTGATTTTATTTGTGAAAAATCTTTGTAATTTTCTGTAATGAAACTTTTCTATTTTATCTAATTGAATCCCCCATCCTTAGATTAGAAATTTTCCCTACTTATAATTTTAAAAGATATATTCTTTTTATTTTTTTATAATCACATAACCATTTATGCTCAGGTTAAATACTCTTTTTGTGTTACTTTGGCATGTTATAAAATATTAGTCTAAATCAAATTTCTGCCAAAATGCTTTCCAGATTTTCCAGTAGTCCTTCTGTCATTAACTTATATACCTGGTTAATCTAGCCCTTGCTTCTGAGAGTTTTTCTTTTTTTTATTGGTTTTATTGATGCTATTTTAGTCTATTCAGCTGATCTACATTTATTTTTTGACCAATACCAGATAGCGTGGAGGATTTCTATTTAATGATTCTTTTTTGAGTTCTTTTCCTTATTATTTACTACGATATTCTAGCCTTTTGTTCCTTCAAATTAGTTTTTTATCATTTTTCTTCTTCTACAATGAAATCCCCTCACAATTTAACTGACATGGCATTAAATTTATATATTAATTCAGGTAATATCATAATTTTCATCATATTGGTGGAGTCCAAACATGAGTACTGGATGTCTCTCCAATTTATGTTTCTATATTTCATTTCCTATGCTTTTAGTTTTATTTAAATCTTGCCCATGACTTAGTAGATAAACTTCTAGCTATTTTATACATTTTGTGGTTATTGTGAACACAATTTAAATTGTAACTTTTTCATTTTTTTAAGAAAAACATTCTAATGATCTTTGTGCATATATTTTGTATCTTGAAATTTGCTTGAAGTGTCATCTTGTTTCTTTACTTTTTCTCTGGAGTTTTAAATGCTGCAATGGATTAAATTCAAGACTGGGAGTCAGGAAGAATGAAATTCAAATCCATCCTCAGATATTTACTAGATGTGTAATACTGGGCAAATCACTTAACCTCTGCTTGCCTCAATTTATTCATATGCAAAATGGAGGTAGAAATAGCAACTACATCCCAGGGTTGCTGTGAGGACCAAATGAGGTAATAAATGGAAAGCACTTAGCACATATATTAGGTGCTTAATAAATGTTACCATCATCTTCTTCAAATAGGAATCATTTTGTCTTATGCCTTTATTTTGTTCTCTTGTTGAAATAGCAAGCAGTTCTAGAATTGTGTTAAATTATAGAGGAGAGAGGGGAATTTTTATTTTATCTCCGTTGGCCTAGAAACACTTCTAGTGTTCCTCCACTGCATACAGTGCTAGCTTTTCATTTTAGATACATTATTGGTTTTAGATATGTTTTTGATTACATTGGAAAAGAACAATTTCATACCCATCTCTTAAAATTTTTAAACATGAGTCTCATATTTTGTGATAGGTTTCTACAGCTGTTAAAAAAAAATCTTTGTGTTGTGGTTGTTCATATGATTAATTCCTAACTTTGAACCTTTTCTTGACACTGAGCATGTCTAGCTTTACTTTTACTTAATTATTTTCTGAACATATTGTTTCAATATTATATTAAGAATTTCATTTAAAATTTTCAAACCAATATGCACTACTGAAATTGGTCTATAATCTTTTTATCTATTTGGTGGGAACCTGGCTTTCATCTTGGGACCATCTTATTTGTCTCTTAAATTGAGTTTGGTACAGTGTCTTCTGTCTCTATTTCTGTGATTTTTTTTTAGCACAGATTTTAATTTCTCTCTTGTTCTTTGATAGAATTCATTTGTAAATACATCCGTAAATACATTTTTCCCTCTTCCCTCAAGTTAATTTATGGTTTACTCAATCTCTTTCTGAGATGGGGTTATGATGTCTATTTCTTGTTTTATTAGCTTGATATTTTCTATTTTTATAGGTATTTAGCTTACTTCTTTTGACTTCTAATTCTTCCTGGAATATGTCTTATAGTAATTTCTGAGTTTTTGTTGTGAATTCAACTTGTATATTACTTTGTTCATTTGATTTTCTCTCTTTTTTTCTTGAAGAGATTATCTAATGGGTTATCAATTTTGCATCTTCAAAAAAGTTTTCATTGTTAAGTCTCTTTATTTCTCTTTTAATTTTCAAAATTTCCTTTGTACTGAATTGTTAGCTATGTTCTAGAATTCTACAACTGAGTACTTCATTAATTTTCTACCATTTTGATGGTATGTTTTCAGACACATAAAGTACCCATGGAGAACTATCATATCTGTGTCCAATAAATTTTTGTATATTGCTTCATTGTTATTGTTTACATCCTTTTCTATTGGTATCCCAGTGCCTATCACAATGTTTTGAAAACAGTAAGTACTTAATAAAGGCTTTTTAGTCATTCTTTAACACAAATCACTAATCACAGGATTGCAGATGTTAGTGCTTAAAGGGCTCTCAGAGGCCATTTACTCCAACTCATTCATCTTGAAGATCATGAAACTGAGAACCAGGAAGGTTAAGTGACCTGTTCAATGTAACCAAGTCATGAGCATCAGAGGTGGAATTTAAGGCCAGATCTCCTGAAGCTGATAGTATTCTTTTCAGTATATTTTGCTGCCTCAAAAGTTCATCATTTTTATGATTTCGTCATTTTTCAGAGAACCACAGAAGTTTAGAGTTGGAAAGTATCTTAACAGCTATTAAGTACAACTTCAACTGATAATATAATCCTTGTGATGGGTGGTTGTTGGTACTCTGCCTGAAGGCCTCCAATCAATGAGAATCTATTGTCTTCCTACTCTTTCCATTTTGGTGACAGCTGTGATTGCTAGAAAGTCCTTTTTTCTCTTACATCGTTCCTGAATTTATTTGAATCTTTGCAACTTCCACTTAATGTTCCTGATTCTACCTTCTGAGGCCAAAATTAATTTCTCTAATCCCTCTTCCACATGACAGCCGTTCAAATACTTTAATAGAGTTATATCTTTCCCTGGATCTTTTCCATCCCCAGCTCCTTCAGCTTATGCTAATGGAGCATGGAATTCAATCTCTTCACCATTCTCTTTACTTTCCTTTGGTTCTTCTCCAGCTCATCAATACCCTTCCTAGACTGTGGTGCCCAGAACTGAACACATTATTCCAAATTTGGTCTGACAAGGGAAACGTGCAGAGGGACCATCATTTCCTTATTCCTGGAAGCTATGTTTGTCTTAATGTAGTCCAAGATTACATTAGTTTTTATGGCAGCTGCATCACACTGATGACTCCTAGTAATATTACAGTTTACTAAAGGCCCAAGACCTTTTTTTTTTTCAGAAAAAAAGCAAAAACCTTGCTATCTAATCCCATCTCCCTCATCTACTCCTTGTGAGGTTAATTTTAAAAAAAATTAAATCTCAGTCCTTGTATTTATCCGTATTGAATTAAATTCAGCCTAAAGCTCTAGCCTGTGAAGATCTTTTCAGATTATGAATTTCTATTTCCATAGAGCTAGCTATCCCTCCCAGTTTAATGTTATTTGCACATTTGATGAGCATGTCATTTTTGCTTTTACCCAAGCCATTGATAAATATATATGTTTTATATACATATATGTGTGTGTGTGTGTGTGTGTGTGTGTGTGTGTGTGTATATATATATATATATTATATAGATATAGATATATTGCACAGCACCAGCACAGATCCCTGGAGCACTCCCTTAGATAATGCCTGCCAAGCCTACATTGAACCATTAATAACTATTAGCCATTCAACCAAGTACAAATTCTTTTAATTGTTTCATTGCCTAGTCCACATTTCTCCATCTTTTCTATAACAAGTGAAATAATTAATCAAATCCTTGGCTAAAATTTAGGTGAAGCATTTAGCTAATCTACTTAAGTCTTATAGCCCTGTCAACGATGAAATAAAGTTAGTTTGCCATGGCCTGCTTTCTGTAATCACTTTCTTTTGCTAGATGTACTATCTCTTTAATGATTCGTTCTAAAGTTTTTCCAGTAATTGACGTCAAACTTATAGACCTGTGTTTTTATAGATTATGTGCTTTGCCATCTTTGAAAATGAGAGCAATATACTCCTGCCTCACATAGTATACTACCTCTCTCATTATTCTTGTTAATTCTAGGACTGATAATGACTTAGTGATGCGTCCAGCAGATCTTTCAATACCCAAGAATGCAGTTCATCTGAGCCCGTTGACTTGAATTCATTAGGGTAAACTAGTTGCTTCCTTTTAATGTCTTCATCAAGTATCAAGTTTCTGTTAGTCATTTTATTTTTCTTTCATTCCTAGTGCAAAAGTTATTCTCCTTGGCAGACAAGAGATGAGAAAGAATCAAGTAGTTCTACCTTCTCTCTATTATCAGTTATCCTTCATCCACTTCCAAATAATGGACTCTTCTTAGTTCTTTCTATTTCCCCCTGTTCTGGGTTGATCCTAACTCAGACTAGTCACCTGCTAGTTTAGGTTCTATATTGGGACAAAATGGAACATTCATGGTCAAGAGTTAACAAAAGGATATTTCCTTAGTCATAGCAAAAGGGTATTCCAAAAGGATAGGCAGTAAAAATCTCTTGAGAATTTATATAAGTAAAGTTCCCCTCCTGATTCTCTAGCCAGTCTTGTGAGAGCCCCTGTAGATCCTTAAGGATACTTTATACTTAGCTGATGAGCAAGTGACACCATAAGTCTAAGTCCTTGGTTTTCATGGCAGTATGACTCTCAAGAAATGTCCCAATCCATTCAAAGAAAAGCTAACCCTACCTACAAGGGGTGAAGGTGAGACTTAAAATATTATTCCTACCTTACTCCAACTTCTGGTGGTAAAATATTTAAAATCTTTTAGAAAGTCTTCTGGGCAACTGGATGGTATAGTGAATAGAGTGCCAGTGGTGCAGTCAGGAAGATTCATCTTCCTGAGTTAAAAATCTCATCTCACACATTTACTAACTGTGTAACCCTGGGCCAGTCACTTACCATTTGCCTTTTTTCCTTAACTATACAATGAACTAGAGAAGGAAATGAAAAACCACTCCAGTGTCTTTGCCAAGAAAACTCTAACTAGGGTCACAAAGGGTTGGGCATAAGTGAAAAACTACTGAGGAAAAAAAGTATCTTTCATGACTTAAATGACTATAGGGCTCTTACTACTCAACCCTAACCTCAGGTATTCAAGAAGCCTAATATAGGCAGTTCTAAAGGAGGAAAAGAAAAGGTAAAAGAAAAATATAGCAAAAACAAAACAATGAACAGTTCCATGAAATGTCTGAATCCAGGAGAATGACAGGAAGGACCAAAACCCAGGTGCAAACTATCATATCAGTGTGATGGACCATGATAACTCCTTGAATTTCATGGTAGACCTTCAGATCTCCAAAACTGACAGTAAGCAGGAGAAGAACCCAGAACACAAGTCTATGACAAAGATGACGGTAATTGTTGAATAGTCACCAATCCTCATTATAGAAACTGAAAAACTGCCCTATACTAACACCTATCTTATTGTTTGACTTTTGGCAGAGAGAACTCCAGAATATATTTGGATATTTGAAGTCTCCTATCACTGTATCATCCCTTTCTGACAATTTTGTGATGCTTCTCAATCTCCACATCTATTTTTTCTTTTAATCCCTTATTTCAAAGAATTTACAATTTATGGAAGAGGCAAAGAGTACATAAATAGATATACGTAAAATATAGATGGAAAATGGAAAGTAACCTTAGAGTAAAAGATGCTGGAAGCTAAGAGGACCAGAAAGATCTCCCACAGAAGATAATGCTTCAGCTGAGTCTTGAATGAAGTCAAAGAAACTATGAAGCAAATGGTAAGCAGGGAGAACATACTTTTTAATTTGAACATTATGAAATGACCTCCCATCTAATAGGCTTTTAAGGTCCCTTCTATCTCATTACTTTTAGGAGCTACTGCCTCTTCAGAATATTCAGTTCCCTTCTTTTCTGGAAGAATTTCAAATATATGTTTTAGGATTTCAAAGAATTCAAATATATGTTATATATGAAGCATTTAGAATATATGTTATACATACACATCTCTCCTTTCCCTTCTCTTCCAATTCTGTGAGACACTTCCATTTATCAACCCTTCACAAGAGTTATTTCTCCTGTTATCTCACAGACTCCTCACCTGACTCCAACGTTATTTTTTTCTCCATTTCTTTTAGGAATAATTCTTTTCCCACAATAACCTGGAAGGTGGAGATATGTGCTTCTGGCCCTTTTCCTCCTCTGAAGGAAAGAATGTTTTAATTTGAAACACAAATAGTGATCACTTGGTTGCAACAGAAATAAAAACAAATAATGCCACAGACATATTGCACATCACTGTAAATTAAAGTAATTGGCGGGGAGGAGCCAAGATGGTGGAGTAGAAAGATTCACATATGCTAGCTCCGAATCCACAGCCCATAAATTACCTATAGAAAGGACTCCCAATGGGTTCTGGAGCAATGGAAGCTGCACAGCAATGGAGAGGAGGAGATTTCTGTTCCAGAGAGCTCTGAAAAACTGCCACCAAAGGCCCATCATGCACCAGATCCAGAGCAGAGCTCAGCCCTGCCTTGGCCCCACAGCACTGAGAGGGGCAGATCCGAGTAGGCTTCAGGGACAGAATCTCTGGAGGCCATGAAGGTCCCTCCGCCCACAGGCACTGCAGGTCAGTGAGAGAGCCTTCTGGGATGGCCAAGAGGGGAGCAGGGTATCTCCATAACTCAGGCCCCTTCAGGAGGAAGCAGGGGGGGAAGGGGGTTCAGGGAGGGGAGAAGCAGCAGACAGGAGCTCCCAAAGCAGGCAGGAGCTCCATTGTTGAAGGTCTCTGCATAAACCCCCTGAGGGAACTGAGCCTGGGCTGTGGCCCTGCCCCCACCTGAGAATCTGAACTTAATCCCACTGAATAACAGCCCGCCCCCTCAAAGCCCTGAGGCTGGGTAGCAGCATTTGAATCTCAGAGCCCCGGCACTAGTGAGGTGGGGGTGGAGAGGAATCTCAGAAGTCAAGTAACTGGCTGGGAAAATGCCCAGAAAAGGAAAAAAAAAATGAGACCATAGAAGGTTACTTTCTTGGTGAACAGATATTTCCTCCTTTCCTTTTGGATGAGGAAGAACAATGCTTACCATCAGGGAAAGACATAGAAGTCAAGGCCTCTGTATCCCAAACATCTGAAATAGATATCCAACGGGCTCAGGTCATGGAAGAGCTCAAAAAGGATTTTGAAAATCAAGTTAGACAGGTGGAGGAAAAACTGGGAAGAAAAATGAGAGAGATGCAAGAAAAGCATGAAAAATGGGTCAATACCTTGCTAAAGGAGACCCAAAAAATGCTGAAGAAAATAACACCTTGAAAAATAGGCTCACTCAATTGACAAAAGAGGTTCAAAAAGCCAATGAGGAGAAGAATGCTTTCAAAAGCAGAATTAGCCAAATGGAAGAAGAGGTTCAAAAGCTCACTGAAGATAATAGTTCTTTCAAAATTATAATGGAACAGATGGAGGCTAATGACTTTCTGAGAAACCAAGAAATCACAAAACAAAACCAAAAGAATGAAAAAATGGAAGAGAATGTGAAATATCTCATGGGAAAAACAACTGACCTGCCCAGGAAAGACAATTTAAAAGTGATGGGATTACCTGAAAGTCATGATCAAAAAAAGAGCCTAGACATCATCTTTCATGAAATTATCAAGGAAAACTGCCCTGATATTCTAGAACCAGAGGTCAAAATAAGTATTCAAGGAATCCACTGATCATTACCTGAAAGAGATCCAAAAAGAGAAACTCCTAGGAACATTGTGGCCAAATTCCAGAATTCCTAGGTCAAGGAGAAAATATTGCAAGCAGCTAGAAAGAAACAATTCCAGTACTGTGAAAATACCATCAGGATAACACAAGATCTAGCAGCTTCTACATTAAGGGATCAAAGTGTTTGGAACAGGATATTCCAGAAGTCAATGAAACTAGGGCTCAAACCAAGAATCACCTACCCAGCAAAACTGAGTATTACTTCAGGGGAAAAAATGGTCTTTCAATGAAATTGAGGATTTTCAAGCATTCTTGATGAAAAGACCAGAGTTGAAAAGAAAATTTGACTTTCAAACACAAGAATGAGAAGAAGCATGAAAAAGTAAACAGCAAAGAGAAGTCATAAGGGATTCACCAAAGTTTAACTCTTTACATTCCTACATGGAAAGACAATATTTGTAACTCTTAAAACTTTTCAGTATCTGGGTAGTTGGTGGGATTACACACACACACACACACACACACACACGCATACGCATGCACACACACACATATACATGCATGCATGCACATATAGACAGAGCACAGAGTGAATTGAATAGGATGGGATCATATCTTAAAAAAGTTAAGGTAAACTGTGAGAGAGAAATATATTGGGAGGAGAGAGGGTGAAATGGAATGGCACAAATTATCTCTCATAGAAGAGGCAGGCAGGAGACTTTTTAGTGGAGGGAAAAAGAGGAAAGCTGAGAGAAAAACATGAAGTTTACTCTCATCGCATTTGACTAAAAGAATGAATAAAATGCACACTCATTTTGGTATGAAAACCTATCTTACAATACAGGAAAGTGAGGGAGAAGGAGATAACCAGGGTGGGGGGATGATGGAAGGGAGGGCAATGGGAGGAGGGAGAAATTTGAAATCAACACTCTTGGGGAGGGATAGGATCAAAAGAGAGAATAGAAGAAATAGGGGGCAGGATAGGATGGAGGGAAATAACAGTTAGTCTTACACAACATGACTATTATGGAAGTCATTTGCAAAACTACACAGATATGGCCTATATTGAATTGCCTGCCTTCCCAAAGGGAATGGGAGAGGAGGGAGGGATGGGGAGAAGTTGGAACTCAAAGTTTTAGGAACAACTGTTGAGTATGTTCTTGCTACTAGGAAATAAGAAATACAGATAATGGGGAATAGAAAGTTATCTGGCCCTACAGGACAAAAGAGAAGATGGGGTTAAGGGAAGGGAGGGATGATAGAAGAGAGGGCAGATTGATGATAGGGCAAATTAGAATGCTCAGTGTATTGGGGTGGTGGGAGGGAACAAATGGGGAGAAAATTTGGAACCCAAAATTTTGTGAAAATGAATGTAAACAGTTTAATAAATAAATTTATAAAAAAATAATAATAAAGTAATTGACATGATTTCCACATGAATTTCAGATTTTCAGTCTATTTTCAACCACTGAGAGGTGTTTTCCACATCAGCCATCCACATTTAAATTATTTAAAGTCAATTATCACCTCTTGATAACTTCTTAACAACCCTGGACAAAAACTCCGTAGTCCCATCCTATGTACTCTAACACCTAACCACAACTTCTTATTAAACCAATCTGTTTGTACCCACTGTTTTTTTCCACTTAAAATGCAATCCCTTTACTTTATCCTATTTGTGTTTTATTTTACTTTCCTTGCCAAATACCATCCTTTCCCCCTTCTTTTTCAGTCTTTCTCTTTGTCTTTCTCTTCAAGTCCTTATTATGTCTTTACATGGTGCCATTAGGTCTGTATCTTTGCTCATATTCCCTTTATCAATCAGAGAAATGCATAGCTAAAAGGTAATCTAGTAATGTGAGGACAGAAAATCAATAGACACTCCACATTCTTCAGTGCTATCATATTGAATCAGGAGAAATCAAAGCCATACCTCCCCTGGTATTTTGGGTGGCCTTTCATAGGACAATTTATGGGAGAACATGGGCAAGCATCACAAAGCATCAGGAAAGGGTAGTAGTCATAGATATGTTGACACTTGCATTATTGAAGAGAATATCCACCTAGAGGCGATCACAATTATATTTGAAAATTGGATTATCACCTGTAAGTACATGCTTATTATTTTTATCATTTTATATTTGTTTTTCTTTCTTTTATACACTAGCACTTTATCCATTTTTTTTTGAAAGGGACAAAAGATCCTGAAGAAAAAATACACATTTTTAATATTCTTGTTCAGAAACTGCCATAGGTTCATTCAAATCTAATTGGTTCAACAGTCTCTTTATATCCATTTTCCTTCTTATTTAGCTTTCTTTTGCATGTCTGAGAGAAGGCTATTAAGATTTCCTACTTTTACTATGTTAATATGTATAATTTTGCACTTACACATATATTCATGTGTATGTGTGAAGGTACTGATCTGCAGTATAGAAGCAGTTTGTCACTAGACGTTCACATTTAAAAAAAAAAGTATAGAAAGCATCTGGATGCAGGCAGATGTTGAGTACAAGTCTTAGAAAAAGGAAAACCTTAGTTAAAATCCTGTCTCAGGACTTTTTAACTATGTGACTCTTGGAAAGTCACTTAACCTCAATCAACCTACTTATCTTTAAAATGAAAGTATTAGACTCAATTACCTCTAACATACCTTTCCAACTTTATCTTGTGAACCTACACACTTAGGTATGGAGTAGGGAAAGAATATTCTATTACAATATCTGTGGTCCCATGACTAAGGAAAGCTCATTCTTCTCCACCTGAGGAGAGCAATTCCAATCTAATAAACATTTATTAAGTGTCTATTATGTTCCAGGCGCTAGGCTAAGCACTGGGGATACAATTAACGAAAAGACAGTCCCTACTCTCAAGAATCTAATAGAGGCAGAGGAATGAGACGCAGAAAAAAACAGGAAAGCAAGCAGGAGATAACAGTAAGGGGTACTTTATACAAGGACAACTTGTTCCAAGGAATTGAACAATCCATGCAGGGTAACAGATACAGAGTAGAGTGTGCCCCAGAGACCATTTTCTGCTCTCTATAAAGAAGGTTTTGGGTGGAGCAAATTCCACCCCTCAGTTCTCTAATCAGAAGGGAGAGAGGCCAAGGAAAGTGGTGTCAGTCAAGGCTTGAGTTAGCAACTTGATGATGAGATTAGGAGTGATGAGCTGAATCTAGAAGGGGCATCTTCTAGACAGATGAAAAAACCAGTTGGGTCAACAGATGCAGAATAGAGAATTCAAAAGGAAAATATCACTGATCACATTTGAGCTGGTAATATTGCCTCCCATCAGTTCCCTTCATCAATAAAGTGAAGTAGGCTTGTATTATACTTCTATTCAAAATATTTGATGTAGTCAGAAATTTGCAAACTGATTATAAGCTATATTTTCAGGCTCTTGAATTCTACTTCAATAGGCAACAAATGTCTTTAATCCTCAGAGAGGTAATTCAGGAATGTCTGAGCACTGATGGCTGCTCTGGAGGAACAAGAGGAGAAATACAGATTACTAACTACTACACAGAGTCAGTCCAGCACTGTGGGAAGATAAATAATGAAGCAGAAAACTCCATAAAGAAAGCTAATGCCTTTGAAGGAGCACCAAGTAGATTGCATTATCAGTGAATCTTCTGGTTCCAGAATAAATGAATTGTCTACTTTAGTGACCTCCAAACAATTGTGTGACTCCAGGACTTTGGACCAGCTACAAACATCCCATCCAGCTTCCTTTTGATATAACTAATGGTCCGCATTTCACATCATTTAACAAAACAAAAAAGTCGCACAGCACTGCCCGTCCACTCTCATTGAAGTTTTTTGCAGTTAAGTCATGTCTGTCTGCCAGATATGTGTGGATGACGGGTGACAGTAGGTCTTCTAAGAAATGGCTGGCCAGCAAGTGTAGGTAGCACAGCTACAAGGGAAATCTGGGAAAGGTGAAAGGAAGGCTGAGAGGATACATGTCTAATACAACTTACCACAGAGCTTTTAATCACTTGTCAAATAGCAACTGCTTAAAGAAAATGCTGATGATCACTTATGAGAAATAGAGAGTGTCATTTGAAGCAATGGGGCTCTACAGACGACAAGGCAAAAAGGCAAAGCTTCTAATAACCCACATAGAATAGTGACAGACACAAGCCAGAGCACTGGCTTCTATTTGAGACTCACCCACCCTTTATGCTAACAATACTTGCTAAATGAGTGCCTACCTGAGTCATGGTCTTTGGATTCAGAACTTGAAGGGATATTAGAAATTAATTAGTCACTGAAGAAAAGACTTGCTGCCCTGTGCCACTGACTCCTATACTTTCCCCTGTACATCTATATAGCTGTTAGACATCTACTAACTGCATGATCCTGGGCAAGCCACTTAACTCTGTTTGCCTCAAAAGAAGAAGAAAAGAATGCTATAAATGAATGATGAAATAAGGAGCGAACATAAATTAAGGTGTTTTTAAAAAGAAGACAATTGCTTCCCTCTCCATGCCCCTCTCCCCCGCAAGAACACACCACACTACCTCTGTGGACTCTAACATTCTCTCTCCTAAGTCCAGATTTGAACTTAGGTCCTCCTGATTCCATGGCCGGTGCTCTATCCATTGTGCCACCTAACTACCACTACATTCATTTAATAATTTTTTGAGTTTCAAATTCTCTATGTCTCTCCAGTTCCTCACACATCAATTGAGAAAAGCAAACAATGTGATACTCCTTATACATGCAAAGTCAACCAAAACATTTCCATATTAACAACGTTACGGGAAAAAAGGAAGAAAAATCAAGTAAAAGACAATCTACTTCTCTCTGGAGGTGGATAGCATTTTTCATCATGAGACCTTTGCAATTTGTCATGAATTACATTCATCAGCCAAGTCTTTCACTGTAATTATCATTACAATTTGCTGTTATTGTGTACAATGTTCTGCTCATTTCATTTTGCACCAGCTCATAATCTTCCTAGCTTTTTCTGAAAACACCCTCCTCATCATTTCTTATGGCACAGTAGTATTCCATCTTGATCATAGCCATAATTTGTGCAACCATTCCCTGATTGATGGGCATCCTCTCAAAGTCCAATTCTTTACCACAAAAAGAGAAAGCAAATCTTCTTGAACATTATCATAATAACTAGTGACCTAACCGTTCTCATTGGCAGATATAATTGGGCAAATTCTTTAACCGTTCTGAGCCTCAGTTTCCTCATCTATAAAATGATGGGATTGGACTAGGGCATATCTAGAGTCCCTTCCAATTAAAATTTCTGATACTCTTGCCACCAACTGCTTCAATGACATAAAAGGTATTATATCAGTCCAGAGTTACAACTTTCACACCAATTGGGAGCTATCCAGGAATCTTGACTGGTGAACAAGGTATTTTATTATTAGGTATGCCAAGAATGAAGGCTGCATGAAATCATACAATCTTAGAGCTGGAAAGTAGATTGGATATTGTTTTATCCAAATTCTCTCTTCAATGCAAGAGAGCTTAAGGTCAAGTAGAGGCAGATAAATAGATATATACATATATGCATAGTAACAAGCACACATGTATACGTGTGCCTGTGTGTCTCTATATACATAGATACATATGTATGTGTGTGTATATATATATAAAATTTATTATATTCTTACTATTTTACAGACATCATTCTAAGCACCAGGAATATAAAAAACAAACAAAGCACCAGGTACACATAAAACAAAGCAACAGGGATATGAAAAACAAACAAGAAAGTCCCTTCCTGCAAGGAGCTTACATTCCAATAGGGGGAAACCACACATAAAGAAGCTCTTGAAAGGGGCATGGTTTGGAGATGTCCAGAAAGTTTAATGAAGGCCCAGGGCCATGCTCAACCAGGAGACAGCTCATCTATCAGAGTCTGGGGTGAGTTGACAAATTGTTCAAATTTCCAGTTGCAGCATTGTCTGAAGGTGACCACAAGCTAGACTGGCAATCAGGAAACCTGATTCAAACTCATTCAAGACCTGCCACTAAGTGACTTTGCAATAGATTAAGGTCACTTACTCCATCAATTGAAATGCAGGCTCCTTGAATCTGAGTTTAGAAATGAAGAGGTGACAGCTGGTTTCTCCTCATTTCAGTTCCTTCATCTAGTGTCAAATGCCTCTCTTCTCAAATTCTCATTCCAAAGGTAGTCTAACTCTCAACTGCATCACTCAGTTGAAATTGCACTTTCTAAACTTACTAATGATTTCTCAATTGCTATTCTGAAGGATCTTTTCTGAAGTTTTGTCCTTAACTTCTATGTAACATTTGGAACTGCCAAATGCTCCTCCTGGCTCTTCTATCCTTTATGAAAAAAGGAGTTTTTGCAAAAACAAAAAGAAAGAAAATTTTTTGCCAGTGTTTTTTGGTGATACTGTTCTCTCTTCATCATATTCTAACCTTTCTGACTGTTCATTCTTGGTCTTATCTGCTAGATCATCATCTCTATCATCTCTTTCTCTAACTGTGGGTCTACCTCAAGGTTGTTCCATTAACTCTCCCCTCTCTATATTTTTTCTCTTTTGTTGACTTTATGAGTTCAATTATTTTCATGTGTATGAGTCTCCAGTCTATACATTGAGTCCTTTCTCCTGAGCTCCAGTCCCATGTCTATGTATAGAATAAATTTACATATGTGTCTATTTGTGTCTACTGGTGGTCTAAATGCTCATGTGACATTTTAAACTGTATGTCTCATGCAGCCCCTCGAACTCAACACATTTGAAACAGATAGAGCATTGTCTCTTTCCAAACATCCTACTTTTGAACTTTCTGTTTCATGTTGAAGGCAACACTCATCCTTCTGGGCACCCAGATTCACTACTTCAGAGTCATGCTTGGCTCCCTATCCTCTCTCACCACTTCATATCCAACTAGTTGCCCAGTATTGCCAGGTCTACTTCCACAATATTTCCTCCAGACTCTCCCTTTTAACCATTCACAATGCCACCATTATAATCCAGGCTTTCATCCCCGTCTAGATGACTGTGATTGCATCACCCTCCTAACTGCTCTGCAAATCTCTTCCCTACCTAATCTACTCACTGCACTGCAGCCAAAGTGATATCCTTAAGGAGCACATCTGATGGTATTACTCTCCTGCTCAATAAACTTTAATAACTTTCTGTGGTCTTTAGAATCAAATACAAATCTTTCTCCGTCTCTCTGTTTCTCTCACTCTCTCTCTTTCCTTCCCTTCCTCCCCCTCTCCCTCCATCCCTTTCTCTCCATCCTCCCCTCTCCATTTGAAAAACTTCAGAATTCAATTCCTACTTATTTTTCCAGTCTTGTTATATACTGCATTCTTCCAGTAACTCTGGTTCAGGCAAGATGACTTTCTTGCCATCCTTCAGGCATGGTATTCCATTCCTTTGCACTGTCCCCCATTCCTGGATATAATTAAGATACCTAGCAGAAAGGACTATTTCACTTGTGTATTTGTTTCTCCAACAACTAACACTGTCTGACACATGCTGATTACTTAATAAGTGTTTATTGCTCTAGAAAGATGCTATCTGCATCCAGAGAACAAACTGATAAATAGAAGTATGTATAGAATAAATTTACATATGTGTCTATTTGTGTCTAATGGTAGTTAAATTCTAGAATGAGGAGGGTGGGAGTGAGGAAAGGGAAAAAAGAAATTGACATGATAATTTTGTTGTATATTTGAAAGGACTAGCAAGTTGTATGTGATAGGTTTGCAGTTGCATATACGATCATCTTTTTTATTGCACTGTGTTATGGAAATTCTTGTTTTATTCCATAAATTTAGCAAATAGATTTTTTTTTTACAGAAGGAACACTAAGTAATGTGATTTAGGTTCAGAAATAGAAATTCTGATTTAAAATCCTGGCTCTAGTGTGTAATATAGGGGTGGTGAACCTGCAGCCTTGAGGCCACATGTGGTCTTCTAGGTCTTGGTGTGTGACCTTTTGACTGAGTTCAATTTTACAGAACAAATTAATTCTGTGAAGTTCCTGGTTCTTGCCTAATGAGAGCCTTGAACCTTTTTTGTTTTGCAATCTTATGCATTGCTAAATAAATTGTTTGTCCGGATAATACTCAGTTTCTTTATTGTAATGTAGGAGTCTTGTACCCCTCCCTCTACCTTTTCTATGTGTGGCAGCTAGGTGACACAGTGCATAGAGCTCTAGCACTGAAGTCAGGAGGACCCCAGTTTAAATCCAGCCTCAGATACCTTTCAGCTGCGTGTCTGAGCAAGGCACTTAATCCTATTGGACTTAGTTCCTCATTTATAAAGTGAGTTGAAGAAGGAAATGACAAATGAGTCCAGTATCTTTGCCAAAAAAACCATATGGGGTCACAACGTGTTGGATACAACTGAAATAACTCAGCAACAACAAATTTCTCACACTGTGCAATCACACTGGCTTTATTGAATGTTTCACCCTATTCTACTTTTTTTGTTCCCCTTCCTCTAAATCACTTTTGGCATCTATCCATGGGATCCATATCTACCACTTTGCCTGACTATTTTCTTGGTATCTACTTTTCAGAAGTGTAAAGTAAATGTCTTAATATGCCAATTATCCACTTTTACAAGATTATACCACTACTTCTAACAAGGTTTATTTCATATCTACATCAATACTGATTCTGTTTTATTAGTCAATATGTAAAGTCAAGATTAGATTTCATTAATTAGTTCCTCTATTTTCTAAATAAGTAAAATCATGAATTTATCAGATATTCTACTTTTAAAACATACCTATGTCTAATAGATATTTAGATACATGAAATTCCCTAACCTAATAGTATCTTATACTATGTCAGTTATATAACTATATTTGAACAGTTTGATCCATGCCCTTTTTATGGCTCAAAAGTCTGTAAAACGTAGTATTATTAAATAAATGAATGAAAAAAGCATTTCTGTTTTCCATGTACCAATCACTGGGAATGAAGGGAAAAAATGAATAAAGCACCTACTTTCACAGAGTTTATATTCTAATGGGAGACGACACATGTAGAACAATGGTGCCTAGGGAAGGACATTTTAGTTTGGGAAGTTAAAGAGATGTATGAAATAGATGGGCATACCTTGTCCAGAAACAATGGCCGAGTTGTTCTGATCATGATTCCAGAGCTAGAAAGGGAACTTAGAATACATGTATTAGGGCATGTCTATTGGAGAGGAAAAATTCTAAGCCTGGAGTTGGTTGATTGGATAATTGTTCTTAGTCTTCGAAGAGGACCAAAATGACACCACCATGATAAAATGAAATTTCAGCGTGTCCAAATGTGGCTGATCAGACTAATACGAACCCATAATGCTCTCCCACAGGTTGGATACAGACAGTCCATGTGAACTGGAGTAAAGCCTAGATAGAGAGTGGTTGGTAGCCAAGACAAGCCCAATTCAGTCCACAGTTATTCCGTCCACATCATGGCTTTCCCCATCATGGTTTACATATATATATATATATATTACAGGTTGGCATAAAAAATTAAATAGATATTTGATGGCAGTTTTGCAGAAGCTGCAGATCATACACAAATGCCAACAGACAACACAGAAAATGTTTAGAAACTCAGAAATGCATAAAATATAGGTATAGTTTTGTACAATATCAATCCAAATTTTTCAATAAGGTACTGTAAAGACTCCATAAAGGAAAAAGAAAAAAAAATCAGACTTCTTTTTTGGTACAAAGGGAGGGCTAAAATATTTTACATAGATTTTCCAGATTATTGGGGTGCTGTGCCTCTAAGCCCAGTGTTGTGGAAGGGATAATTTTGGGGGATAACCAAGCATGGGAGTTATGGAAATTGAACATTAAATGTCCTAAGTTTTGGTTTATTCTTATTTTTCATAATGGTATGCATTTTGTTGGTCTCTCCTCCCACCTTTACCCAAACTTTTTCAAATTTATTCCTCTCAAGCTCATGGATTTAGTGATTTAGGTAGCATATTCCATAGAAAGCTTGATTTAGAGTCAGAAAAACGAGTTCAAATACTGCCTTTGACACTTCCTTGCTTTTTGATCCTGGACAAGTCACTTAATTTCTCTCAGCCTCAGTTCTCTCCTAAGACAGTTGGACTCAACAACCTCTAAAGTCCCTTTAACTTGAAATCTATAATTTATGTAGTTGGGTATACCTGCTTAACTTATTACCCCTCTCTTCTGACCTAGTCTTTTTTAGTCCAATATGCTCTTTATGCCTTAGCCATATGCATACCTCTAGTCTATGCCTTCTCTTCCACACTTAACTTTTTCTGGAATCTCCTTTATCTAGAATGCCAATGGTAGGTAGTCGGCTGTCTAAGGACTTACAGTCTCCTAACTCATTGGCAATTTCTTGCCTGTGACTCCAGAGGTTTAAGTCTAATCAGCCCCACCCAAAAGGAACCACTACTCTCTACAAAATGCATGTTCTGTCTTGATGGACAGCTGCCTCTGGAAGCTACTCTGCTATGTGAACTGAAGATAAATCCCAGAATTCCAGTGTAGTTGAATGATGATCTAAGTACTGGGGGCAATATCTAGCAAGATCGTGGTGTATTCTTTCTCCTACCAAGGTATGAGGACCATTATGACTGAATGTCTGTTGTGACATCCCTGGCTATGTTCCCTTCTTGGCTTTCTATATTCTGCTTTAAGGATATTAGTCTTGAATTCCCTGGGCCAATATTCAGTCATTAGACTTTTATTAGGCACCTACTATGTGCCAGGCATTGTGCTAAATCTTGAGGATACAAATGCAAATTTAAAAATACAGTCCCAGAAATCAAGTAATTTATAATTTAGTTAAAGAAGACAACATGTAAATGGAGCTGGAAAGTGTGGGGAGAGAGTAAGGGGCAAGATACTTATTGTATGGGCATGTTAGAGATTTTCAGAGAAATACAAAAGCAGTGTAGTTGGTGAGAAATGGGGAGGGAAAAAACAAAGTGTGCTGAACCCCTTCTTTAAATGAAGGGTCTTGTTCCAAAGCCCTGACTTCTAATCATATAATCCAAGGGCACCCATTGTAGGCAGACTCAATCTTGCAATTTGATGAAATTTCCCAGTGATAAATTTCCTGGGGGAAGGAAAGCATGTTGGAGAGTTCTAGAGAAGTCCAAAAGCAGGGTGGCAGGTAAGAAATGGGGGGAAGCCTGTTCTGAACCCGATTTTTAAACAACGATCCCAGGTCCCAAGGCAACAGTCTTAGTTACAAATTGACCCTGGTGTGTGAAGTTCACATGCAGTCCCAGTATAGTATTCTTCCCTTGTTTCCCCTTCCACAATCTCTCAGGCACATCCGTTTGAGTCACATGGCCTTCTCTTACATTCATGAAATAAATGGGCTTGCTGCTTTCAGGATCCACTGGCTCTCCTAATTCTGTGAAGTCTCTCTATTCATAGGAATGCCTTGCTAATTTCTGGTTTGTCAGGTGCTCTTGTATCCTAGCATCTCCAAACAATAAAGCTTTGTTAGGTTGAATTCCACCATACATGTTTCTTTGAATATGAAATAAAATTCATTAATATATTCTAGTCAGAAGTCCTACATTTTAATGGTTTCTAAGGCATCATATCTACTATTGTGCTAAAAATTAAAGTTCAATGATTTAATTTACATTCTATGCATTTAAATATATAAGTTTAAGTTATCTCAGATGACTAGTAGTGTTCTCTACTGTCTTTTTAAGTTTCCTCTTAGGAACTGGTTCTTTTTAGAGGAGGTACTTTTTAGAGGAGGACTAAAATATTAGACTGTCTACCAAACTGAAGGTCTAAAGAGCTGTTGTGTGACCTCATTGCTGTATGCCTACAAAACCTGAATAATATACTACTGCCATTCCAGGAAACTGAATCATTTCCATCTGAATTGTCTTAGGAGGATCTGAAGATCACCTGACAAGATAAGATACTCCATAGGGAAGTTCATTCTTGAACTGACCTGCCTCTTATGAATAACCATGCTTTCATCTGCTATTCTCAGAATCCTCTGAAACTTTCTCAGCTGCTGATATCAGTTCTATATAGTAGGTACTGTCCTATCATCCTTCAAGTTACCCATCCCCACACATACATATACATTAGGAAGCAGAAGGTTACCAATGGGAAAATAGGATTATACATGGAAAGAACACATCTTGGCTATAATGATTTATTAAACTATTAAGCCCATGCAAACACAATATACAATTATCATCATCATTTATAAGACACACACACAAGAATATGTGTATCAATCAGTCAGTAAGTGTTTTGTTTTGTTTTATTTTCTGGCAGATACATGTCAGGCACTGGGGATATAAATATAATACGAAATAAAATAAAAGGCCTTAAATCAAAATGAGTGTATTTTATAATGGGAGAAATTAATACATATAAAATAAACAACTAAAATGTGAATGTTATAAGCACAAATATGAACAAAATAGTTAACAAGATTATTTGAAAGATTGAGCACAATATTTGAGGGAATCAGGCAAAGATTCATGTAGAACATGGTGTCTGTGCTGAGCTTTAACAGAAGATAGAGACTCTGTGGGAAAGACAAGAAAATACTCCAGGTATGTGGGAGAGTCACTGAAAAGACAAAAAGATATGAGATGGAGTGTCCTGTGGGTGGAATAGGGAGAAGGCCAGTTTTGGTTGGACACCAAGACTGTGGGAGGCCAAGTAATGCTCAACCCTGGAAAAATAGGTTGGGGAAGAGAGTAAGACTGTGCCCAGGTGATGAGCTACTTGAGAAAAGATGGAGAAAGACTTACTGGTCAGTACTCTATAGCTACCAAATTTTGATTGGGTAGAAAATGTTAATTGAGTGGATTTAGAGAGAAGATTACTGAGGGAAAGAGATAAGGGGAACATTTGGAAGTGACAAAGGAGACCAAGGAAACATGAATGACTTGACCAGGATCACATAACATATGACAAGACCTGCAAGTAGGACTTCCTGACCACAAAACTGGTCCTGTATCCATTATGCCATGCTCCCATATTTTTGGATGGAGACACACACATGCATGCATGTACATACATATGTACATGCATATACACACGTGTGAAACACATGCAGATATGCATTTGGTGTCTAGATATTTGTGTACTTGTATGCATGTAGATATATCTCATTGCATACATATTTGTAGTGTTAAATATGTGTGAATATATATAATATATATATGTGAGAACAATCGTTATCTTTGAACAAGACATATGCATTGTTTTTAGAGTAATCTCATCTTCACATGAATTTGAATTTTGATTTTCTCCTCCCTTCTACTCTGAATCTCAAAGTAATAACAAACCCCATTTATAGTGGTTCATTTGTAGAGTGTTATTTGACAAATCATTTAAAATATCTACCTCCACAGGATGGCCTGTGTACCAGGAATTTCAAACCTGGAGACTATGTGGTCGCAATTAAGAGAGTGACACAGGAAGCCAAGACTATCCTTGGGTAATGATCCCCTACAGTGAGATAAATGCCAAGACAAAGCAGGGGACTTTGGTTTTGTTAATATGTTCTAATGGCAATGGCTTTATTTCTGCTCTAGCAGCCAAGTTGTACAATTGTTATATATGCGACAGAGAGACCCTGCATAGGCTTGGCAGCTGCCTGCCTGCTTCTCTGGCCAGCTTTGTTTGGTCCCACACAAACCTCAGTAATTAGCTTAGCAATTTTATCAATAAGAGTTTTTGAAGGCTAAATTGTACTCATTGAAAACTGAGTTTCAGCATTCCCCCCTACTGCTGTAGGTATTTTGTTTCATTTTCTTTCTTTATGGAGAAATAATAAATTAGAGAAGACTGAGATCAGACCAGATGACTCCATCTCCTGTTGAATAAAGCAGACATCTTTAACCTTGGCAGAAGAAAAATGAAAGAACTCTGATTCTCCACTGCCTACATCCCACCCACCCCCCTTTTAATAAATTTGTGTCTGAATCATTAGGATAAAATTTGAGAAAAGGTGGACCTGAAAGGTAACATAGACACAGTTCTCATTGTTGTGGCTGGCTGGCCTTTTTGAAGGTTCAGATCTTTTCATCCACAGTTGCCTCAGGAGTAAGCACTACTCAAAATCTATGCAAACCTCCTTAGGAAGGTATCTCTGAAGTCTCCATTCTTACAAGTACTCCTGGTCTCATGGAATCCTTGTGTTTCCTAGAGGTTTCCCAGCAAGTGAACTTATGTTAGCTGAATCATATTTTTCCATTGACTCTCATTACAAGTTCAATTCAACCATTCAACATTCAAAAGCACCAACCATGCAGCAGGCATTGTGCCAGGCGCTAGGGAGAAGAGGCACTATAAGGTCACAGATGTGTTTGTCTGAATACTTTAAAATGCAGAAATTCTTTTTACACCACTCTTTTCATTATAAAATGATTACTAATATTTGTTAATTAAAAATTTATTCTCAAATCCAATGTACTTTTAAGTATAAATAAGATTCGGTCTTATCCCATGACTTAGTTGGTATAGAAGACTTTCATGTGAACCAACTTTCTCTAGCAATGCACCTTTTCTAAAGTTATCTAGAACAATAACAGGTCAAAAGTCTTGCCAAGGATCACATTGCACATCTCAGAGGCTGTTGTTCTTGTTTTCTGTCCTTTGATCTCAAAGAGGACCATATTAGGAAGGTGATGCCATGACTTACAAGTGAATGGTATTTAAGTGAAGCAGGGCTCTGCGAAGTCATCAGCCTCCCTCTCTCCTCTGGAGCCATCTGGGTCCATAAAGATCAGATGGCCCATCTCAGAAGCAGAATTTGAATTCAGAAGTTTCTGAATTTGAGACAGATTCTCTATCCACTATGATGTTGTTCTCACTGTTTTTTTTTATTTAATTAGTCATTTTATATCAACTAAAATTTCCTAACAATATTATTCCAAAGTGGAATAGGTTACCTTGAGAAGTGATGGATTCCCTAAAGGTCATCAACCAGAGTTTTGGATAACCACTTGTGATTCCTTTAAGAATGAGTTGGACTAGATGACAACTGAGATCCCTTCTAGCTCATGAATTCTGCAATTTTTTGACACAAAATATTAAAAGAAACATTCAAAATAGTACAATCTTATAGGAAAAAAATATCACAAAGACAAATAGAGTGACAGTACCTGATTTTATGGTCATTTGCTTCACCTTCCTCTCCCACTACAGCAATAGTGATCCCTGAACTTTGGTAATTTTTCTAATCTTTTTTTATTGTTGTCTAAAACTGTAATTTCATCTAAATAGGGACATCTCAGTGAAGAAACTCCTTTCTACCAATGTAGATCAGTACCTTTTCTGTAACTAAATTGTCTTATATTCTCACATGGGGCACTAAGGAATTGACTGACTGAATTGTCCAGTTTGTTTCACTGGTAGAGATATCTTCCTAATTCTTTCCCATTATCTGAGTCTAGTTCTTGGGTTCTGTTCTTTGGTTTTGTGGGGTTTTTTAACTTCTCACTCATAATATATCTGTAACACCCACTATAATAGTCTTAGGAGGAGACAGAAGTTAACTAGTAAAATAGTGCAATACTCACTTCATAATGTCATATGTCTTCTACCACTTGAACTTCTCCATCAGCCGTTTGACATTTGGCAAGTGTCAGCAAGTAGCAGCTCATTCCTATGCTCATTACACTTCCACCTATTTGCACAGGTTTACTGGACTAAATGTTATTCATTATCACATCTGGTGTAATTGCCATACATGACGTAGGGTTAGTCATGCATTCTAGTGGTGGTAATGTCAGGAATACAAGTGGAAGCATGAGTATCCCAAATATTGCTTGAAGAGAACCTGTACATTTGCTTAAGAATCCATGAAGTTCATAGTCTTTTGAAGTGGATTATTAAGTATAGATAGCTGTTTGTGACTCTTTCTTTAACTTCAAACTCACTTAACTAGGCTTTTGTATTGGCCTGATTTCTTTTGACTTCATAGATTGGTGTGGCTGAGAAGACACAGAAATGGAAAGAAAATTATCTCACATAAATGAAAAGTACTGGCCTGGGTCCCCATTAATTTAGGTTCAGTGTTGAAATGAGGCACTCATATGTCATTCAGCAGCTAACAAAGAGAGGTTTATTTAGTTATTGTATAGAAAAGATATTTAATAAGGATATTGAGGGATTCAGCTTGGCTATGCATGGCCTCCCTCATCTCTATATTGAAATGTTCAGGCAGCTTTCCCAGCCTCAGCACATCTGCTGAATCTGAAGGGCCCTGGCCATGGGTAATATTTGTGTGAACTTAAATGACCAAAAGATCACATCAATACAGCTAGCAGGAAATGGTGTCAGTGGAGATGTGGCTTGACCATTAACTCTCAGCAAATCAAGTCAGAAACAGATTCCTTTTCTCTTAGTGGGGGGAAAAACTGACTTAGCTATGTGGATGAGGATGGGGGAAGGAACCAGGGTAGACGCTGATCTTATTGTCCATATGTAGTACAAAATGGTAAGGTAACATACTATGAAATTCTCACAATTACAAAATTAGCACTTGACACAATTGAAGCTGCTTTGAGAAAAAGTTGAGAATAGCCTTTTATAAATTTTACTCCATGAGGTAGCTTATTTCTTTCCTTTGTCATACCCTGGTAGGATTGAAAAAAGAAATTGTAAAGAATGAAAAAAATTGACTGGCAGTTCAAATACAGCAAAGAAACAACCACACACACACACACACACACACACACACAAATCTAAAATGGATGAAAGCATATTTACTATAAGAGACCTAATCAACTTGACATCAAAAGAACCAATTTTAAATGAATATTGTGTGATGTTACCAGTTTAATAGTAACTTTCTTACTTATTCCAGTCAAGTAGTGAATACTATTTATCCATCTGAATAAATAAGGAAATACTGTCTTCTTACAAACCTAGCTACAAGTTTGTATACTTCTCCTTACTAGAAGATAGACTAGCAGATGGTTATTGACTTTGACTATAGCAAATCATGAACATAAGGGAGTGATCTGCATGAGTATAAAGAGCATTTATTCTGGGAGAATTATGGATCCTTCAAATACAGAGCTGCTTCTGTATTTACATAAGGGCAGTTAGGTAGATGGTACAATGGATACAGCCCTAGCTCTGAAGTTAGGAGGACATGAGTTCCAATCTGGCTTTAGGCACTTGCTAGTTGTATGACCCTAGGCAAGTCATTTAATCCTGATTGCCCAAAAATGTATAGAAGTGAATGTCTACAATAAATCTTCAATGGATAACATTTTTTCATACTGGCAGCATGATATAGTAGACTACTATGTTTGGAGGTCAGGAAAAACTGAACTCAAATTTCTCCTGTGATCATTATTCCTAATTCTGTGACCCTGTACAATTTACTTAACCTCTCTGTATCCCTAGAAGGTCTGAAGAACTTGTCTACTAAGTCAAATGCAGTGCCTACCTTGTTCTACGAGAGGAAGTTACCTGCACTAAAAAAATCATAGATGCTCCCCAAATTCATGTGAAGTTGCCTTTAAGATGATAATTCCATAGCACCTTATGAAAGCGTAGAATTATTCAGAGTCATAACTTTTATCTTAAGTATGAGGTTTTTATTTATATAACTAAATCATCAGCAGCATTGGGATACAAGTGGACAGTTTCTCCTCACTCTCAGAATTTCTTTCCTACCGGAATGAGTTCCTTATAAAATAATGGATGAATGCACTAGGGATACAAAGATATGGATTCACACTAAAGAGTGTTAACACCTAAAGAGACTAGACTCCAGCACAATCATCCCTATTGTTTCAATAAGTTTCATGGGTTAGAGATAGCTACAAAGATCAATTTGACAGCAGCAATTGGGACCAATTGTGATGGTGGAAGAGGTAGTCATTCCAGGATCTAATTTAATGACTTCATATGGAATTGTCCATAAGCTAGATCATTAGTATTTTAGAACTCTTAAAATATAATTTTTATTCAGTACAACCATCTTTGAGGTATGGTACTTCTATTTTATAGATCTAGAAATTCAGGTCAAGAAGTTTTATGACTTTCTCAAGATTATACAGAATATAGAAACTGAAGTCAAATCCACATCCATTGACTTTTTAGTCCCTTAATAATCTCAATGCCATACATGAAGTCGTCAAAGGTAGTCTATGAAGACTTTTATTGTTTGTTTAGTTCCATTTTGAGGTTTTGTTCCCCTATCTTACCCAGGCTGGAAGGGCAGCAGCCACTCAACAGGCCGATCCCATTACTGGTAGGCAAAGCAGTTTTATCTGTTCCATTTGTGCCTTCCCAGGTAGCCTGGTGTTACCCTCTCTTGTTGGGGGGTTCATCATATTGGTGCTGGACTGAATTTGGAAGCTTGATTGGCATTGTCTACTTTCTGCAACTCAGATGTCCTGAGCTAAAGTCTCAACTTCTATAATAGTAAGAATTGAAAGTGTATAACACCAACCTTTGCATATCTATGAAGATCTTTCAGAGGACAGTAGTTTACTCCCCCACCCAAGATATATATATATATATATATATATATATATATATATATATATATATTTGCATACACATAAGACATATCTATCTATCCATATATATCTATATGTACACACACACACACACACACACACACACACCTATCCCATATAAAATTAAATAGACTTTAAAACCTTTTCTCCTTTTGGATATTATTTGTGATGGAAACTAATTATGCATGTAGAAAATAAGTAGATAAATTAATTAAATATAGCTTAAATGAGATATTCCCTACATGCCCACTTACAATCCATATCAAATTAGAAGTTATGAACTTTTTCCATTTGGTTCTTATTTATGTGGAGCCTAATATTGTGTGTGTGTGTGTGTGTGTGTGTGTGTGTGTGTGTGTGTAAACAGTAAGTAGGTAAATTTTAGGACGCCATTTCTGACTCTTTGGACATCTTCTCACCCTAGATCTCTCTGACCATCCTATTTCCCACCTCTTCATTGTTCCCTCTTTACCTTGGTGAGATTCTCCTGAAATTTTAATTTCAGTACAAGCCATCCTTAATGTTCCCTGACTAATTTTTGGTGCAATAGATTTTGACCCCATTCCCCTGCACAGGGAAACTTTTCCTTTTCTCCTCCCCAGCAATTTTCAGTTTCCTTCTGTGTATCATTTCCCAGTTAGATTTTAAACTCCATGAAGGAAGAGACTTTTATTTTTTTTTTCATTTTGCTTGTATATGTACTGCTAGAGTTTAGTATAGTTCCTGGCACATGGTAAGCATTTAGTAAGTTCTTATTGACTTAACATAAATACATCATAGATAAAACACTTAAACAAACAGACCACAAATCTAACTTCATGTTATGCCAAGGTGATTTTTCTGATCATTTCAGAAAAAATTCACCCCCTGATCAGTTAGTTCTAGGGCTTCCTCTATTACCTCCAGAACAAGAGATGAACTCCCCTTTGTGGCATTTAAAGCTCTTCAAAACTTGTTCCCTTTCTACCTTTCTATTCTTATACCTTACTCTCCTCTATGCATCCTAAAATTAAACTACACTGTCCCCCTTGTCATTCTAATATTCAAATCTCCATCTTCAACCTCTACGCCTTTGCGCTAGCATAATCTCATGCCAGGAATGCTCTCTCCTTTGACCTCTACCTCTTATTTGTCTTGACTTCCAAGTCAACTCAAATCTCATTTCCCTCAGGCAATCTTTTTCAATCACCCCAGCTGTCAGCATCTCCCTTTCAGAGGACCCTCACATCAACTACGTACAAAATATATGTGTGTGTGTATATATATGTATACACACACATATGTATATTTTCTATCTAGCTATTAATAGATTGTCTCCTTTATTAAAATTTAGTCTTTGTCAGGGCAAGGATTGTCTTCTTATCTTTCTCTGTATACCCATTGCTCAACCTGACAGATACTGTAATAAATATTTGTTGATGACTTGAATGTATCTCTAGATGCTTACTTTGGATATCTGTTCTTACAAGGAAATTAAGGAATAAACACTGAACTTTATACTCAGATGACCTGGGTTCAAATCCTGTCTGTGATTCTTATATCCTGTGTGACTCTGGCCAAGTCACTTAAGTTCTTGAAGTCTCAGTTCTTCAGTGGAAAAACTATGAGGTTGGAGGGGAAATATGTCCTGTGAGATCCCTCCCAGCTCCAGAGCTATAAAGTATAAATGATAGGGACAAGAAAATCTTTGTACATCTTAAAAACCAAGGAGATTTTAAAGTATAAGGTTCCATTACAGATGGGCACTGAAAGGAACATTCACAGATGATAAAGTTCCAAATATTGTTTTCTCAATGCAGCAGTGGTTGGGGATAGGGGATTCAGTGAGGCCTGCCAGAGTGAAGGCACTGAGACAGCTGGCTGTAGAAGTCTGTGAACTGGAAAGGCCCACAGATGGTCTATAAACCGCATGCTAGGAAGCTTGCTTTTTGATACAGAGAAATTATAAGAACCAAGGAGGAAAGAGAATAGGTGATATCAAGTGATAAGGACAGAAAGAGCCAGAAGGTTTCTCACTCACATAAATAAGTGCTGACTAGTATTAGGCTGTGCATGATGTGTGAAAGCCCCTGGAGATGGAGTAAAAGCAAAGATAGAATTACATTTGCAAGAGGTCTAAGACTGGGCATCATTATCTATTCAGCTATATCATATGGAGTCAGAACCTAGTCTGGACACTGACACAAAAGGAAGCAAACTTTGACTCACCCTCCAAGCTGCCTATCAGGCATTGATATAGCCTGGATTTCATTAAAAATTTGACATTGAGTTTATATCAGTGAGTTTATCCTAAAACAGTGTCTTATTTGAAGCAAATGAAAACATCACTTCTAACCACAGTGGGTTGACTCTCCTGACAAAGTAACTGCCAACTTTTTAATGAAAATTCCTGTGTCAGGGACTTGCCAAGATTTGAGGAAAGCATTTTGGGCCATTATAAAACTGGCATCCATTATCATTTCAACCCTCGGTTATTACATTTGCATGCACAGCAAAACCTTCATGTGGGAATTGTGTGCAGTAATGATGCACTTTGACCCCTTTCATTCTAACTCTTCAAAGATTTTAGCATCTAAGGAAAAACTCAACAAAGCTAGACCTTATTATTGACATTCATCGTTTATACACAAGTGGTAGAAAGTTTTGAGTTCTAGTGTCTCCCTCTGGTCCCTTCTCCACCACTCAAGAAGGCAAGCAATAAGATATGGATTGTATATGTGAAGTCATGCAAAATATATTTCCATATTAGTCATATTGTGAAAGGAAAATTAGAAAAAAATCACAAGAAAAAGAAAGTTAAAAATAAACAAGAAAAATAAAGTTAAAAAAGTATGAGTCTTCATTCAATTCATCAGTTTTCTCTCTCTCTCTAGAAGTGGGTTCTTTGAAATTATCTTGGATCAGTGTCTTGATCAATGTAGCTAAGTTTTTAATAGTTGATCATGTTTTCACTATTTCTGTTCTCCTGATTCTGATCACTTCACTTTTCATCAGTTCATGTAAGTCTTCCTAGTTTTTTTTAATAGTACAATAGTATTCCATCACAATCATTTGCCGCAAGTTGTTCAGCTATTCCCCCAAATGACAGGCATTCCTTCAATTTCCAATTTTTTTGCCACCACAGAAAAGAGCTGTTATAAATACTTCTGTACAAATAGACCCTTTTTTATCTTTTTGGGATACTGATTTAGTAGTAACATTGCTGGGTCAAAGGATATGCACAGTTTTATAACTCTTTGGGCTTAATTCCAAACTGTTCTCCAGAATGCTTGGAGTAGTTCACAACAGTGCATTAATGAAGACGCGTCTTCCATACTTCAGGCAAGCACTTTATCCACTGTGCCATAAGCTGCCAAGTTATACAACATACAGTAGTAAATGACTATAGTAATCTAATGTTTAATAAACCCAAGGATTCAAGCTTTTTGAAGAACTCACCATTTGACAAAAATTGATGGGAAAACTGGAAAGTAGTTTGGTAAAAACTAGATATATACCGATATCTCACACCATATAGGTCAAAATGGATAAATGATTTAGACACAAAGGGTAATTATCAAAGTCAGGATTTAAATCCACACCCTTTTTTCTAGGCAGCCCGCTGGCATGGTAGATAGAGCACCAGCCCTGGAGTCAGGAAGACCTGAGTTCAAATCTGGTTTCAGACACCAGCTGTGTGACCATAGACAAATCATTTAACTTTGTTAACCTTCTGTTCTTCACTTGTAAAATGAACTGGAGAAGAAAATGACATTCCAATATAAAAGTATTGGCGAAGGCCAAGCAAACACAAAAGGGATCACAGTCATACATGACTGAAATAACTGAACAATAGCAATGAATTTCATACCTAATCTCTTTCAATGATCCACCACTCTATTTCTTAGCCAATAAGATTGTTTTCATGATTACCACTTTGCAGTATAATTAATACTTATTTAGTATTTGAAAGTTTGAAATGTACTTTATATACATTAGCAGACTAGATCTTTGCAACAAATTAGGTAATATTACAATTATTGATATTCCAATTTTGTAATTGGAAATTGGATTGGAGGATGGGAAACTAATTGACTTGCCCAGGATCACACAGTTCATAATTGTCAAAGCTGGAATTGGAACTCAGATCCTCCTTTTAATATTCTGCTAAATCATATTATCTTAAAATAATATGAAATTCTAACGATTTAACATGATATTTTTCATCAACTAATACCAAGTGAAATAAAAAATACAGAAATCTAGAAGCTGTCAGTTGGTGTACATTTGGGAATTTCATGTTTTATACACTGGAATTTCTACCAGCACACTTACGGTTTGCTCCCCACCAGGAATTTAAACACAACATAAATCAGAATGCAAATTAAGCTGATGTTTGTTGAAAACATGAATTCATTATACTTAAGCTCAATGAGAGGCATCAGCAATAGTATAGATGCCCTTACTAGACAGGAATGATCTTATCATGAAATCAAAATGAAATAATGTTTCATAGTAAAGTGTTACTATAAGAAGATTCTCTTTTCAAGAGCCACCAGTTGAATTGTTTTAGAAAATCAATATGTAGGTAGGTTAAATTTAAAAGCACATCTTTCCCCCCTCTCCAATACTCCCTTCATGGATAACAAAACCTTCCAAATTTCTTAAAATGACAATGTTAACTCATGGTGTTAACAGTAGTAAAAATAAAATCTCCATACACTAAAAATGCCTGTCCTTTTTTTATTGGAGCCAAGAAGAGGAAAAAAAAATATATAGAAGGAGCGGGGGAGGGAGGGATGAAACTGTGGTATATTATAAAATTAACTTCTTTATCTTATAATATTCATTTATTTTTCTCCAAAATTTTTAAGTAAAGTTGAATGGGTACCCATGTTATCTAGAACTTCTTATCATTTAACTCTCTCCCCACATTTTAGAGAGTGAGAGTTCTTTTGATTTATGGGATTTTTTCATTAATCTTACTGATGTGTAAATGCTATTATTTAGGACTATTTTAAGGGAATATTTTGCTCTGAAACACAGCACTTAGGATATTATAATGCAGTAAGACAAATGAGAGTACAATTTTGTGGAAGTTCCCTGGAGGATTTAAACCTTTTCCAATAGTGAAATGGCTACATTTTCCAGTTTAAACTAAAAATGAAAATGATGAGCTAAGACTCTTTTCCTTAGTATTTCAGCTTAATTCGTTTTTTTTCCCAATATTAGCGTTTTAGTCACATTCTTAAGCCTGAGATATTTCCTTCTAATTCTCCTCTGTTTGTTTGTTTGTTGCATTTTCTCTTCTCCTTCCTCATATCCTCAGTTCATTTGCCTAAGTTCCTGGTTTCCTTCCTTTATTTTACTCTATATACATTTCTTTAATTAAAATAGCTTTCCTCTTTTATCATTCTAGATTCACATAATCCTAAAAGGTCCTCCTCCTCCTTCTTTTTCTTCTTCTTCCCCTTCTCTTTCTTCCCCTCTTTCCCTCTCTCCTTCCCCAATTTCTTTGTCCTCACAAAATACAAAAGAATACTTCTTTTTACTTACTATCTTTATACTTTATCACCATCCGAATCACTTGATATTCCTTAGAACTTTGACCTAGTATCTTATCTTTCCCCAACTCCTGCAATTGCTCTCTCAAAAGTCACCAAAGACCTCACAATTATGGCTCAGTAAAAAGGGCATTGTCTATGAAGTCAGAACTGGGTTTAGATCTCACCTCTTATGTGAACTACATGTGTAACCCTCCATGGACCTGAGTTTCCTGAATTGTAAAATGGAGGAGTTGGACTAGAAACCTTCTAAACTTCCTTACAGTTCTAGATCTATGAGCTTATGAAATCAAATGACCTTTCCTCAGTCCTCACCTTCCTGACCTTTGGAACTTCTAACCAATTTCTGGCTAGTCTCTTCTCTATTGGTTTCTGTGAGATGGTTTGCCTATGCAACTATTCCTTACCAGTTTCTTTCATTAATTAATTACATCATCTAAGGAAATATGTTCCTCAAGACTCTATTCTAGGCCCTCTTTTTTCTTTATCTTCTCTCGCATATAATTTCATCTCCTTCCATGGTTTGAATGATCACTTCTATGAAGATGTCTCCCAAATCATTATATCTAACATGAATTTTTTGCGATTAACTCCAGTAACATCTCCAACTGCTTAATGGCAAAGGGAAAGCTAGCACCTCTGGTATGAGGGCTTGCCAAACCCTTTTCAGGCCTACTTATCCACCTTTGATATTCACCTGTCACCTAACTGTCACCCGTGGCTCCACGAAACTGCAGCAGGTTGTGTATCCACAATCTAGTAAACTGTCTCAGCAGATGAGACAAACAGCACTGACAGTAACTGATGGGATTCAAACCATTGGTGAATTAGGGAGGTATCTACCTCAAGCATGTGAAGACTTTCCCTGGTGGAATGGTTTGATGAGAACAGTTTGTACTAATGATCAGGAAGATAAAGGAAGCACATGCTGTCGAGTATTTAGAAACCAAAGTATCCGCTGCATCCTGAGTCATTTCAAATCACTTTGACTTTTGCCTTTCTCTTGAACTTTTGTGACTCTGGAAGAGAGAGTGAGGCTGATGACTTGGTGCAATTCTGCCTCACTTAAATCCAATTTGCATGAGTCAAGACATCATTCCATGTTGCCACTGGTCTTCTTCAAAAATAAAATAAAAGAACACCGATAAAATCTACCTCTCTGTGTGGTGGTGGCAGCAGAGGCGGTAGGTGGGAAATGGCGGAGTATTTGACCTCCATTTTCGGCCCAAAGAAAGACAAAGTCAACTGTTCATTTTTTTTTCAAAATTGGAGCTTGTCATCATAGAGACAGATGTTCCTGGTTGCATAATAAACCAACCTTTAGCCAGACCATTGCCCTCTTGAACATTTACCGTAACCTTCAAAACTCTTCCCAGTCTGCTGATGGTTTATGCTGTGCAATGAGTGATGTCAAAATGCAAGAACACTATGATGAATTCTTTGAGGAGGCTTTTACAGAAATGGAAGAAAAGTATGATGAAGTTGAGGAGATGAATGTTTGCGATAACTTTGGAGATCATCTTGTAGGAAATGTATATGTAAAATTTCACCATGGAGAAGATGCAGAAAAGGCTGTCATTGACTTAAACAATCGTTGGCTTAATGGACAGCCAATTCATGCAGAGCTTTCACCTGTGACTGACTTCAGAGAAGCTTGCTGTCACCAATATGAAATGGAAGAATGTACTTGAGGAGGCTTCTGTAACTTTATGCATCTGAAACCCATCTCCAGAGAACTACGATGAGAGTTGTATGGGTGTCATCGTAAGAAGCATAAATCCCAATCAAGATCTCATGAACGTCGTTGTCGATCGAGAGATTGTGGTCTTGGTGGTGGTGTTGGCAGCTTCGACAATGCAGGAGGTGGTGACGGAGGCGGTGGTGGTGGCAGGGAACTTGATAGGAAGCGGTCAAGAGATAGTGAAAGATCTGGTCGATTCTGAGCCATGCCATTTTTACTGTATGTCTGCTAGAAAGTCTTGTAGTTGATTGACCAAACAAAATTCATAATGAGAATTTTTTTCTAAAAAACAACAAAACAAAACAAAAAAAGATGGGATTCTGAATAAAATTTGTAGAGATACTGTTAAAAAAAATCTACCTCTCAGCCTAACTTCACTATTTTTGTTAATGATATTGTTCTACCAGTAATCCTGTTGGGGAAAAAAAAATAGTCATCTTTGATTCTTCACTCTGCCTTACCCTCTCAACTCAATCGGTCTCCAAGTCCTGTGAATATTGCCTCTACTCTTTCACATTTGCTTGTTTATTTTCTTTGTTTTTTGTTTGTTTGTTTTCTTTTGCAATAGCCTACCTACTCTATTTGCTTTCAGTTTCTCAACTCTTTAGTCATTAGAAATGTATTTGCTCTTCCTGTAGTCTAGTTCTTGCTTTTCAGAATCATCAGTTATAATGATATATTTAATCTGTTTTTCTCTCTTGTCCCAAGGAGTGGATTAACCTTCCAGCCCAAATGATTTCTCAGGACCTTGTCATTATTAAATTACATAATTAAATTACATTATTAAATAATCCCTAGTTTGAGTCTTGTCTTGTGTTGGGAATGGTATATAATTCTTGAAGGCCTCCAGCATCTTAGCTACTCACAATAATAGGCATTTTCTTTTCCTCTGTTGAAATGAAGTTTCAGGGTTTGTTTGTTTTTTTGAGTTAAACACCTGAGTTTGTTTTCCCTTTAAAGGTATTTCTCAAGACAACCACAAAAAATTCCTTCAATCTTATTTTAACGTCTTTCTTTTTGGAGAGGATTTCAGTGGCTTCAGCCTTTCCATGACCCCTATGTTAACTATACTAAAAAAATTAATTATTTTTTTAGAAAAATCAGATTACTGAAAAAGTCAAAAGAGTAAAATTTTAAAAAGATTCAAGTACTTTCACTATTTAACAACACCTTTTTACTGGTGCACAGTGTTCTGCAGTATGTAAAATGATTGTCCTAGGATAAAAAGTGAAAATGTTAATTACATTAAATATCTCTAAGTGTCTGTTATTGAAGATAGAGAGGGAACCAACAATAACAAATATAACTAAGAGATGCTCCAATGCATAAAAGGTCAAAGAATATGAACAAATAATTCTCAAAAGAATGCCAGTTATTATCAATATATGATTGTTCCAAATCATTAATAAGAGAAATTCTAATCAAACAACTCTGAGGCAACACTCTTTAGCTAGTCACCTAAGGAAGATGACAATAAATGGAAATCATCAACTTTGTGAAGAATATGTACAAAAAACAGCACACTACTGCTCTGTGGTAGAACTATGAATTTATTCAATAATTCTGGAAAGAAACTGAAAATTGCACTAAGAAAATGACTAATATGATCATATCCTTTGTGATAGAAGCAATATCTTAACTCCTCCCCTCATGTAAGTTAGAATAATTTTTCCTTAATAGTATTGAAACATTCCTTGAGACTTGGTTGTCTCAGGAGTCTAAGGGTAGAATATCAATGTCATTTCCTCATCACCTAAGTAGATGGGGGTGGTGATATTGGTGACTTGACTGGTGGGTCACAATGAGTAACTCAAGCAAGGAAACTTTGCTCCACTGAATCAACTCAAAATGTCCTCAATGCCTTCTTGAATACCTTTCTCCTATGTGGCTAAGTAAATCTTTGATTAATCATTGAATGAATTATTAGTGTTTCATTTTTGTTTCAGTATTAAACTTAAGCTATTACATGACTGGCCTGAATCAGGCTTAACCCAGAAGAACTTTTGGCTCAAAGATTCTATTGATAGGTATATAATGCAAAGTTTAAATATAGAAATACAACGAAGTACTCATAACAATGCATTTTCTAAGTAGCAAAGAGACAGAAATACGGTAGATTCCAATGAATTGGAGAATGGATATATTTGAATGTACTATAATATTACTAGACCATTAGAAATGGTGAATATGATGAATAAAATTTAAAAAATGAGAAGACATGAATTAATATAAAGTGAAGTAAGCAGAATCAAGAAAACAAGATGCACAATAACTAAAATAATGTAAATTGAAAGAATGACAGCCATAAAAATAAAAAATGAAACTGAAATTAGTAGAGTTATAATGATCAAAGTTTCTCTGAAGAAGAAATTAGATGTACTTAACTTCTTTGAAGAGATGGAAGACTACGGTTATGAGACATTGCATACTCTGTCAGACTAGATTGCTGTGTTGGTTGGTTTTACTGAACTGTTTTTTTTTAAAAAAGTTCTATTGCTTTTATATTCTTTCTTACAAAGAACAAATGGATGAGTCTCTGATGAGAGAAGGTTGGGGGATATATGTAAAAGTTAAGGTGATATAAAAACAAAGGTTACAATGTTACAAAACAAAGTAAACAATTATCAAATGTATGAATGATGTCAAAAATGGGGTGAAACATTTATTACAGGGAAATTGCTTATATCAATAAAGAAAAAAGAGAGCCTATATATTAATTTTATTTATCTAATTTCTCCCCTTAAACTCAAAATCATGAATAGGTTAAAGTAAATAAGATATTGTTCCAGGATGCCATTTGTGGCCAGGAACTGTGTTTCTTGTCAGCCCTTGTCAGGGCTTGGTTAGAAAGTCCTCTTTTCAAAGTCCTCTGCGAACCTGTACTATAGGGCATATATATCATCCCCAGAGCCCTGTCATTATGACTCCATTTTCCTAAGCCAACCTTATTATTTAGAAATGGTCCAAGGTGCAACACTGGCAACAGTCAGACCATCCCTAAAAATTTTTAGTAGAGCCATGTAAGAATTGGGCTTAGAAGGATGTAATAGAAATTTTGTATATGAAGAAATTCTTCTTAGGAGAAACTTTTCCTTGGTCTTAAAAGAAGAAAGAATTTACCTGAGCCCGTATAATTTCATTCCATAAAATAGAACTCCTTTAAAGAGTTACGCCAATGGATTTGCAAGCTCAACAAAGTATGGACTCTTTCTCCTGCACTATTCCAAGGATGTAGAACACAATGCATCTGTACCTAGTCATCCTGTAAAACATTTAAGCATGTTGTTACTGTTGTTCAGTTGTTTCAGTCATGTCTAACTCTTCCTGACCCCATTTAAGATTTTCTTGTCAAGATTACTGGAGTGGTTTGCCATTTCCTTCTTATATCATTTTACAGATGAGGAAAACTGAGGCAAATAATACTAAGTGATTTGCTTAGGATCACACTACCTGTGGCTAGATTTGAACTCAGGTCTTAGTGACCCTAGGCCCAATGCCCTATACATTGTACCACCTAACTGTCCCTGTATCATTACTTTCCATAAAACATAACTCTTTTAAAGAGTTATTCCAGTGAATTTGCAATCTCATCAACATGTAAGCTCTTCATACACTCCTCCAAGGAAGCAGAACATAATGCATCTATACTTGACTATTTTATGAAACACCTATATCCTCCCATAAATCCATCATTAGCATTCTACCCAATCTGCATGGAATTTGAGACTCAGTTTCAGCATCCAAATGAAACAGGTTTCAGTCCTACATCTGACATAGACTAACTATAGGACCATGGACAGGGCAAGTCACTAAAGCAGTCAGTGTCCTGGAAAACTCTTCTAGAGTCTAGACTGTAAGTTGCAGGTGAGGTGAATGTTCTTAACATAAAAAATTCATAATTTAGATAAGAAATGTCACTATTCCTGTAACAGAAATTTTTATAAATTATGCTATTAATATGTAAGATCTGCTAAAAATATTTCTACAATAAAAGCCATTTGAATGAGTTATTCTCATTCAGTCATGGGGAGCTTTAATACTTATGCATACCGGAATGCTGAAACCGTAAAGCAAAGATGATGTCATTAATGACAAATGCATAAGTTCAGAAAAACTAAAAAGCAGCTGAGACCACTTTTTAAAAGTGAACTAATCCTCTCCTTGTCCTCCATTACGGGATTTGGACTAAGTTAGAGTTTCAGAGCTATTCTAGCATTTCATTACTACCATTTACCCTCATCATAATTCTTGTGTTGCAAATAGTAGATGGAGTGGTGCTTGACATCATTAATTCAGTGAGTTTCATGTTCATCTGATTACTCCATCCCTGTAGGTGATCTATTTCCATCCATCATCTATATTAGAAGCACCATATTGCTGAAAGTCCAAAGGGCTTTGGACCATCTCTGGGTCACCTTCTGAAGGTGCTAGTGATTCTAGGGTTACAAAATAAGTTTTGATATACTTTTCAGGTCCCTATTCACTGTTAAACCCATATTGGGCAAGTTTTCTTCCTGATCTAAGAGGATTGAGAAAACATAGTGGGGACTCTGAGTCCTAGCTACTTTGGGACTATTGAATTCTGAGACCTTGTCTATATCTCACCTTCCTTTTCCCTCTATTCCCATTTGGGGCAGCTAGGTGGTGCTGTGGATAGAGCACTAGTGCAGGAGTCAGGAGGACCTGAGTTCAAATCTCACCTCAGACACTTGACACTCACTAGGTATGTGACCTTGGGCAAGTTGCTTAACCCCAGTTGCCTCATCCTAGGTCATCTCCAGTCATCCTGATGAATATTTGGTCACTGAATTCAGATGGCATCTGGAGAAAAAATGAGGCCAGTGACCTGTACAGCCCTCACTCACTCAAAATAAAGTCAAGTGCAAGTCATGTCATTGTTTCTTTGATGGCATGGTCTTCTTTGGCAATGAAGGATGAACACACACAAAAACCATTCCCGTTTAGAAAATGATTTGCTTTCCAAAACAGAATTATTTTCCAGTGCCTCACAATCATGGCAGGTAGTCAATAATAAATTATGGAAGATTTTGTATATCTCAGTCACATCCTCTGGCAGATACTACCAAGTTGGTATGATTTTAAGGATAAGTTTGATGAGAGATTGCATATTTGCCAATTGAGGAAAAGCTTAACAAAGTCAAATTGGCTCAGAATTAGAGGGTTACTTTCCAGGTGATGATTTGGTGGGAGGTGGGAGGAGGGGGCAATGGAGGAAATGTCAGACATATTAGGCACAAGTAGGTACACACAGCTATGTAAAATTATTTTATAACTTATTTATCAGCTCTTTCTCTGGATGTAGATAGTGTTTTTCTTCATATATCCTCTATAGTTACTTTTGGTATTTATAATAATAAAAATAATTTATTTGCTTAAATTCATTCTTAAAACAATATTGCTGCTACTACATTCAATTCTCTTGATTCTGCTCATTTCACTCTTTATTATTTCATGCAAGTCTTTCCATGTTTTTCTTAAGATCATTGAGCTCATTATTTTTTATAGCAAAATAGTATTCCATCACAATCATATAGACACCTTGTTCATCCACTTCATAATTTAAAAATAAAATAAATGTAAAAAAACACTTAATAAGCTATAAATACAAAAGTAAGATATTATATATTGCCTATTAAGAATAGGAATAATTTTTCTTAATAAACTTTTTCCTTAAAAAAAGAGAAATGTGTAGTTTTTTGGACTTTATGCCATGAATTCTTTACTCACCCCACAGGTAACCAGGACACTACCTCCAGGACCCTTGCCTCCAAAAAGTGAGCTTTGACCTTACTTTTCCAGGTCTCAGGTCCCCAGGATATTTTCCTACATGATCCAACCTAGACTTTCTCTAATCTAACTATTACCTCTACCTCTAGGGTAACCTAGATTCCAGAGGCTTACCTAGCCTCTTGATTCTAATAGATAATCTTGCTAGGGTTTCCAGGATATTTCCAGAGTTACTCCATAGGACTCCCCTTCCAGTTCTTTATGTTTTGTCTCCTCCTTTTCCCCACAGTTAGATTGCAAGGTCCCTGACTATCCTGCTTCCTTGACTTTGTATCTCTAGCATTTAACACAACACCTGTCCCATAGTAAGGACTATTTACAGGTCTATTCACTATATGGGTCTTACCTCACCCTAAGTGAGTACCTGAATAGACTTAAGGCTAAAGAGGTCAAGGTCTCCCATTGCATCTTGGGCCATCTCTAGTCATCCTGATGAATATTTGGTCACTGGATCCAGATAGGAGGAGAAAGTGAGGCAGGTGACCTTCCACTGCCCTCTCTCACTCAAAGCAAAGTCAAGTGGAAGGCATGTCATCATTTCTGTGATGTTATGATCCTCCTCAAAAACGAAGTACAAACACAAGTAAGGACTTAATTAATAACTCCCCCCCCCTCCATTCCTCTGTCTCCCTTCCTCCCTCCCTCTCCCTCTGTCTGTTTCTCTTTATCTATGTCTGTGTGTCTCTGTTTCTGTTTCTGTATCTGTCTTGGTCTCTGCCTCTCTAAGTACTGTATCACAAATGTGGCAGAACCTCTATCTGAGATACTTTCTAATCACAGATTTTTCCTCTCAAAGAAGACTAACCCTTTTCCAAGTATCACTTTGCAAACTGTTTTACTTATATGGTCTTATTTAGGTCTCAGAACAACCTTGTGAGGTAGGTGCCTCAGGTATTGCTATCTGCATTTTACAGATGAAGAAAAGAGCTCCAAGGAGTTAAGTGATTCAACCTTTCTCACATAAATATTAAGTGAAAGAGGCAGAAGTATGATGTGAACTGAGATCTTTATGACTGCAGTAATTTAAGCACTATACTATCCTGTCTCTCATAGTTCCTGGAATTACTATTAGAGACCAAATATACAACAAATGGACTTGTGTATTGTTTGAACTGTGATACACCTATTTTTGAAGGATGTGTGCATATTAGTATATTCTAACAAGTCTCAGTGCTAGGGAGAGGGAGCATCAAAGTATAATAGGAATTTGTTTCATATCCTTCCATAGACCTTGATATCCTTAGACTATATTTACAGGCTTACATTAATGGACATTGTCTTTGCTTCATTTAAGACCTGCACAAGAAGCCAGTATGGCAGAGTAGCAGGGAGAATTACAGCAAGCTTCCCTGAACAACACAAATGGACCAGACAGAATCCTAACTGGAAAATCTAAGAAAAAAATGAGTCATTTTTTTTTTCTAGCCAAAGTTATCATAAAGAGAAAGAGAGGTACTAGCTCTGATTAGGGCAGAATACAGCACTCCAGGCAGGGAAAGACTACACAAAAAGGAAAGAAGATGCACTTGTGCAGGGTATAGGAATAGTTGCCACCTGACAGCTCCATCACTTGCTGCGCATTTCTAGGTCACAGATGCAGGATGAATTAAGGGTAGTTGTTGCACATACGAATGGAATTCCAGGATGAAGAACTGGTCAGTCACGGGCATGTATACCTACCACATAGCAAGTTTGGAAGAAAGAAACTGTATGGACTGGATCTCAGAAGTGGTGCAGGGTCTCATTTCCAGATTGTAGACCAGTCTAAAGTCTACAGAGTATTAAGTAGGTTAGGAATCCCAGACCAAAGGGAAGCCTACAGCTCTGTCACAATGAACCAGTAGAGGTTTTCACCTAGTTGATAGTGGCTTATACAGTGTTAGTCTGCTGACACTCTAAATGGTAAAAGCCTGCAGCCCTGTTATTCAGACCCAAACTCAGCTCAGGAACTTGCAGAGCTTAGACAAGAGCCAGCAGGGATAAGTTCCCAGGCTCAGCCACTCTTGAGATCCTCAAATGACACAACACTCAATAGTTCAAGGAAACACAGGAAGATTAACCCAGACATTCTATCCATAAGTACATAGAGTCTGGCCCTAATATGAAGTCTGAAGTCAAGAGATAGTCTTGAAGAATGATCCAGCAAACCAAAAAATAACCCCATGGCAGCAGAGAAATTTAAGGCACAACCTTAGATGAAGAGAATGACTCTAAAATATGTACAAGCAGTCCCAAAGAAAACCACAGTTTGGGCATAGAAACAACTAGAATTCTTGAAAGAGATGAAGCAAGATTTTTGTAATGAATTAACAATATTTTCATAAACAAAATGAGAGCCCAGAAGAAAAGAATTTGAGAAGAAATAATAGCAGGGGAAGAAAGAATTGGAAAGGGAATTATTAACTTGTCACAAAAGGTACAAAATCTTACCTAGACACCAAACTCTCTGAAAATTAGAATGGACAAAAGAGAAGCTGAGGTCACTATTAGACGGTAAGAAACACTAAAATAAAATCTAAAAACAAAAAGAAGAAAATATTAGTTATCTCAGCAAAAATAATTGACCTGAAAAATCTTATTTCCAAATTTTTTTAGGCATAGAGGGTAAAGTGAAAATAGGAAGATAGAAAGAATCCACCAGACACCTCCTAAGAGAAACCCCAAAATGAAAATTCCCAGGAATATTGTAGCCAAAATACAAAGCTTCTAGGCTAAAGAAAAAATATAATTAGCTAAAAAGAAACAGCAATTCAAGTACTGAGGAGTCATACAGTCAAAATCACATAATTTGGCATCCACCACTACAAAAGAGTGGAGTTTGAAATATGATATTCCAGATGGCAAAGAATATAGTCTTACAACCAAGAATAATCTATCCAGAAAAACAGTATAATCTTATAGGGAGAAAAATGTATCCTTAATAAAACAGTAGGCTTTTAAACATTAGAGATGAAAAGTTCAGAGATGAATGAAAACCATGAAGTATAAATATAAGAGTTAAGAGAAATATGAAAAGGTAAATGTGAAACAATCAGAAAGGACTAAACACAATGAACAATTATATTTTTAAAATTTAAATTATTTATTTTCAGTTTTCAACATCCACTTCCACAAAATTTTTAATTTCAATATTTTTTTCAACTTTTCTCCCCATATCCACCCCCACTTGGCCCCACCCCAGGACAGCATGTATTCTGATTACTCTTTCCTCCACTCCATCCTCCTTTCTATCATCCCCCTCCCTTATCTCCTTCCCTTCTATTTTCTTTTAAGGTAAGATAGATTTCTATATCCCATTGCCTATATATCTTATTTCCTAGTAGCATATAAAAACAATTTTTAATATTCATTTTTAAATAAATTTTACCCCCTTCCCCCTCCATCCTCATTGAGAAGGCAAGCAATTTGATATAGTGTAGTCACATAAAACACTTCCGTAACAGTCATCTTGTGAAAGACTATATTTTCTGATATCTTGTCTCACCCTCCATCTATTCTATTCTTTCCTTTGACCTGTCCCTATATTTGCTTCTGACTGCCCCTTCTTCCAATCTGTTATTGTCCCTTCTATTTTCTCTTCTATTATGTCTCCTCTCTTATACCCTTCCCTCTACTTTCCTGTTTGGTCAGGTACTTCCATACCCAAGTGAGTATGTATATTATTCCTTCCTGGGCCAAATCCAATGAAAGTAAGGTTTACTTATTCCCTCTAATCTTCTGCTTCTTCCCCTCCATTGTAAAAGCTCTTTCTTTCCTTTTTTATGTGACATGATTTATTACATTCTACCTCCCCCTTTCTCCTGGTATGTTCCTTTCAACACAATTTTCTTTTTTAGATATCATCCCTTCATATTCTTCTCATCCTGTTCCCTCTGTCTTTTTCTCCTCTCCTCTCCTCTCCTCTCCTCTCCTCTCCTCTCCTCTCCTCTCCTCTCCTCTCCTCTCCTCTCCTCTCCTCTCCTCTCCTCCTCCTCTCCCTCCTCTCCTCCCCTCTCCTCCCCTCCTCTCTCCTCCTCCTCCTCCTCCTCCTCCTCCTCCTCCTCCTCCTTTCTTCTTCTTCTTCTTCTTCTTCTTCTTCTTCTTCTTCTTCTTCTTCTTCTTCTTCTTCTTCTTCTTCTTCTTCTTCTTCTTCTTCTTCTTCTTCTTCTCTTGCTAATCATAGATGAATTCCTTTATAGAATACTAAATCTAACCGATACCAACTTTCTCCCTCCTCTACCTGCTGTTGAGAAAAATATTTGAATCTTAGAGCAGTTGATTTTGTGGTTGTTGGGTTTGTCCTTCATTTACAAAGAGGACCATGACATCAGGGAGATGATGATATGACTTCCGGTTGACTTTGATTTGAACGAGGGAGGGCTGTACAAGGTCACCAGCTTCACTTTTTTCCTCCAGAGCAATATGGGTTCAGTGGCCAGATATTCATCAGGAAGACTGGAGATGGTCCAGGATGCAATGGGAGACCCTGACCCTTTTTAGGTAAAGTCTTTTCAGATACTCACTTAGAGTGAGTTAACACCCATTCATTCAGTAAATAGGCCTCTTTAAGAAATGAGTCAAAGGATGACCCCATTAATTTAAAAAAAGTCAAACTGAGAGGGGAAGACCCTCAGGGTTGTTAGTGAGAAGTATAACAGTTTCTATTGACATTCTCTCTTAGTCTGCATGGCCCAAAATATAGCCATTAAGAAGAACTTGGGCAAGGACCTATTGTAGTCCAATGTAGGAGCTCCAGAAATGAGGTTTAAAGGTTTGTCTTTGAGGAAAGAGAAGAAAGAAAGAAAGAAAGAAAGAAAGAAAGAAAGAAAGAAAGAAAGAAAGAAAGAAAGAAAGAAAGAAGAGAAAGAAAGAAAAAGAAAGAAAGAAAGAAAGAAAGAAAGAAAGAAAGAAAGAAAGAAAGGAAGGAAGGAAGGAAGGAAGGAAGGAAGGAAGGAAGAAAAGAAAGAAAGAAAGAAAGAAAGAAAGAAAGAAAGAAAGAAAGAAAGAAAGAAAGAAAGAAAGAAAGAAAGAAAGAAAGAAAGAAAGAAAGGAAGGAAGAAAGGAAGGAAGGAAGAAAGGAAGGAAGGAAGAAAGGAAGGAAGAAAGGAAGGAAGGAAGAAAGGAAAGGAAGGAAGGAAGGAAGGAAGGAAGAAAGGAAGGAAGGAAGAAAGGAAGGAAGAAAGGAAGGAAGAAAGAAAAGAAAAATATTTTCCACCTAAGTCCTACCCCAGTGCCTCAATTTGCTTGTGTTGAAGTAATCCTTGATTCTTAAAGGTTTGGGTATTGAATGGAATTCAAAGTTCAGTGAGGGAATGTGTTTTTCAATCTGGGAAGTTCCAAGGACACGTGGAGGACTTTATCTTATAGAGGAGTGGCCTAGTTAATTTCGAAGACAGTCATTAATCTGGCTACACCACTCAATCCTTGTGTGACTTGTACAACTCACTTCATATGTCTGGAGTTCAGTTTCTTCACCTTTTGTAGCACCAACATGATATTCACAGCACCTACAGTGGCCATGAATATGAAGGCACCATTCTGAATCCCAAAGCACAACAGACTCTCCACGTGGAAGACAGAATCAAAACTTTTATTCAGATACCAGAAAGCCAAATCCATCATTGTAACAAAGAAATTCATCATGGTAGCCAAGAAGTCTATACACATTATCAGACCTTTCCACAAACAAACACTCATTAGCCTAACTGTCTACCTTTCTCCCTCAGTTCTGACTACTCTGACCAATTTCCCCTTGGCTCTGCTGTAGCTCCACCTCTTCCTATTCAACCATTTTCCTGCTCCACCCCTTCCTGTTTCATGTGATTTAGACTTGTGACTCAGGCTTCCATGTGATTTAAGCAGCTCACATGGGTCTTTTAATGGATGGGAAAGATCTTTCCATTAAGAAGCAAAATTACATTAACTATAAGAAAAAAATGCATTATCAATACACCTTTCAAATAAGGCAGTTGGATCATTTGACCTCTAAGGTAGAGACTGACAGATAACATAAGACCCAGAAGACTGGTCACTGACGATTAATTTGTCTGGCCTCAACAAGTCAAGAAGACTGGCTGCTGAGCAGGAAGGGGTTGAGATTATTCATGATGAAATCACAGGGTTTGTTTTTTTAACATAAGGGAAAAGATGCTATTTCACTACAAAGATTTGTGCACCCTCAAGTACCAATGACGTTTAAAGACTGCAATTCTATGAAAGAAAAAATTAAATATTGATGTATTTTTGGCGCAGATGCTTCACATGAAGACTGAGAGGAACAAAGTCCTCTTCTCAGACTCTACAACCAAGTCTCTATTTTTCATGTATTGTATGCCTAAATGGTTAATATTTTGAAAGCACATGAACTGACATGACCAAGGCCTGAAAAAGGAGTCAGTCCCTTCTCTACTGACCAGCAGTGAGACACTTGTGCCACAATCCTCTCAGCACTTGGTATCTCAATGAACCCCTGCAAATTATTAATATCTAAGTTACTAAGAAGCATTTATGAACCATGTGAATGGATGGCCTTGTTTTCTGCATTTTTATGGAGACTCTGAACATCATTTTAATATAGTTTCCATGCATTTATTGTATCTAATATACTTGATTTAGTTGGTTTATCACAGATAACAACCAGCTGGGGAGCAAGAAAATCTTTGTGTGAGCCAAGAAGAAAATAGGGCATATTCAAATGGGTATCTCATTGTAAATCATTTTGATTATTCAAAATGACATTTCAGGTAAGGTCATGCAAATTCTCTTATATGTATATGCATACATATATACAGGTGGATATGCAATATATATGTATACATATATATTGCTTATACATATATCAATATTATTCTCATAACTCAAAAGTATTCATTGGGATCATATATTTACCAATTTACATTTTTGAGATTGCATATGAGCCTACATCCAGACTATAACTTAATTTTGGCATTTTTTTAATTTGATTTTTAATGTTCTCTAGACAATAATCTTGCTTTTATGGGGTACTTATGATTATAGCCCTATTAGAATCTAGTCAACTGCTGATCTTTGGGTATAGTTTGTCCTGTCTATGTTGATTCCTTGGATTCCCCAATCACACTGTCTCAGGACTACCCTTGGTTTGGCTGGATGACATTGGTGTAGTGGCTCCATCGTTGTAATCATGAAGATTCATTTCAACTCAACTCATTACTCAGAATAGAAATATGTCCTAAGGCCTGACTTTTTAAAAGACTCATCATGCTTAAAGTCTTGGTTTTAATTTTTTTTTGAAGAAAATTTAGAAAGAATCACTTAGGGCAGACTTTGGAAATTGTTGGCTATGTGGTTACTAAAATTCTGTTGGGAACTATGGCTGGATATTGGTTTTTCTAGGTAGTCTAGGACCATGGTTCATATGGAGTTCTGTCTGCACCCATTATCTCTGAATTAGGGATACAAGCAAAATGGAGTCATATATTCTCCTCTTTGCTGAGAATGTGTAAAATATTCTGATGTTTTTTTGAGAGGTTTCTGAAATTCTATCTTGGTTTTCTAGAGATGTAAAATCACTAAAGAGCTATTATGTGGGAGTAGGGATTGTTGTGTTTGTCCTTATTCTTGAAGAGGACCATGACATCAGAATGATGACATGACTTGCAGTTGACTTTGATCTGAGTGAGGGAGGGCTGTGCAAGATCACCAACCTCACTTTCTTCTCCTAAGCCATTGGGACCAGTGGCCTGATATTCATCAGGACAGCTGGAGTTGGCCCAGGATGCAATGTGAGACCCTGACCTTTTCAGGCTAAGGTCTTATCACATTCTCACTTTGAATGAGATACACCCATTCAATGAATAGGCTTCTTTGAGTTACTCAAGGGATGCCCCTTTAATTAAAAAAAAAATCAAACTGGGAGGGGAAGATCTTCAGAATTCATGGGTAAAAGAGAAACAATTACTATTTGGTTACATAATTCACGCACAAGTATGAGACTAGAAGAAAAGCAACCACAACTTCAGCTCTGTATAGCATTCTTTCTTTAAGGAGAGAATAATACCCTGAAAGGTATGCCTTTTAAGGAAAAATAGGTCTTGTCTACATGATAAATACTGCTCTTACCAAACCATCCCAAGTGGAAATATAGACAATGTGACATATAATCCCAGATGAAGGTTCATAAAAGATTTTATTGGAAGAGATCTTAGAATTATCCTGTCTAATGCCCTCTAGATGATAAAACTGAGGCCCAGGAAACTGAAGTGACATTCAAAATCACACAAGTATACAACAGGGATAGTGGATAAAGAGCCAGCCTCAGGGTGGAATAAGGTCCAGATTCAAGTTCTGATGGATTTATAGTTTGTGTGACCTTGGGCAAGTCATATAATATGCCAGGACTCCCAAGCAGCTTTCTCTGAGTTGCAGAATAACTCTTCATCTGCATTTGTAATAGATGTTTCCTCACTGAAGTTTCTTACACCAAGGAAATCACAGGACAAGGAAAGAAAAAATATCACAAGGAAGAGGAATTAGATTTGTTCTATTTGACCCAAGGGGAAACAAATAGGATCAATAAATAAAAGTAGCAAAGAGACAAATTTGGATTTGGTTTCAAGAAAATACTTTCTGCTAATTATTACAATTCCTAAGTGAAATGGGCTGTCTTGAGAGGTAATGGGATGGATCATTTTCACTGGAGATCTTCATGTGGAATCTGGATAATCATTGATCAACAATGCAGGAGAGATTTTTTTTTTCCAGTAGATGTTAAGCAGCTAGGTGGTGCAGTGGATAGAACACTGGATCTGGTCTCAGGAAGATTTGAGTTCAAATTTAGCCTCAGACACTTATTAACTGTGTGATCCTGGGCAAGTCACTTAACCCTATTTGTCTCAGTTTCCTCATCTGTGAAATGAGCTGGAGAAGGAAATGATAAATTACTCCAATGTCTTTGTCCAGAAAATCCCAAATGGGGTCACAAAGGGTCAGACATGATTAAACAATAACAGCAACAGAATAGGTTGGGCAACAGATGACCACTGGAGTCCATTGTAGTTGTAAGACTCTATAAATCTATGACATAAAAATATATATTCAATATCCCAGCATTGTAGGTAAGCTGTGTTACAAATAAAAGGCATAAAAGCTGTAATAAAAAAAAATCCTAAAGTTGCATAACATCTCATATTTCATCATCCTCTTTGGATCTTAATCAATTTTAGTAGCAGTTGCCACATCAGCATGAGAGCATACCTTGCTGTTTTCCTGAAAAGATGATTGTAAATCAATTTTCTTTTTCTAAACTGAATCATACTTTAAATGCATTAGGGTAGCTGACTAAGGGAAACTCTTTCTTGAAGGATAGGAAGAATTCCCTTGGGGTCCATACTATAGAGTAAAGAGACAGAAGTCTTGCAGCCAAAACATCTGCTTTCAAGTCAGCCCTGACCCTTCACCATACTGTGTGACCCTGAGCAAATGACTTAAACTTTCTGCTCCTGTTTCCTCATATACGTTATAAGTCTGCCTACTTTACAGTAGATGTTCTTAACCTGGGGACTGTGAACTTGAGTTTTTGGATTTTCATTGTTGTTTTTAATGTTTTGATAACTTTTGATATGGTTGATTTCTTTTGTAATATGTATCTGATCTTATGCATTTAGAAACATTATTCTGAGAAGACATCAAGAAGCTTCAGTAGACTGCCATGAAACATGCACAAAAGGCTAAGAATTCTTGTCTTAAAGGGACAAATTATAAACAGAACAAGAAACAGTGTTCAAACCAAAAGGGGGCACAGGGAATGACAGGTTCTTATTGTTATTTTTAAAACAAACACATACATGTATACATGAATATATGTGCATATAATATGTGCATACATATGTATATACATGTATGAATACAATGGGATATGATATATTAAATTATATTACTATATTATATCACATTGCATACTACATTATAATTATATCTCACATCATGTTATATATATCATATCATATTTTGCCATATCATATCATATCCTATTTCATCATATCATGTTTATTATATCACATTACTATTTGTATTGTATAACATTATAGTATCAGAATTGCAACCCACTGAAGTTGCTTTCTCACACAGCTATTGACTTTGCCAACCTGTAGGTCAAGCATCACCATTATTTGTTTTAGTACTTATGTATTTCTTTAGCATTTGTAACACATAAAACTTTGTTATAATTTTTAATTAGGTTGATATCTTTTTAGTGTGTCACTAATGAAATTTTTAAGTATCATGGCCCTAACTTCATTTTTCTCATTGTGCAATTTTGCATAGTGTGGTGGTTATAGTATGATTAGAACTGATTACATGTGTATTCATATGTATACATATGTACATACATATATTATACACTATTGTTAATTATTTTGAATTTGTTGTTGTTTTGCTTTAAATAATTTCATGTAAGTTCCAAGCACCAGCCTGATACTGTCCTGAGTATCCAAAATTGTCCCCAAGCCAAACAACAGCTTCATTGGGTGACAGCTTCAGAACAAGTGAAGTCCTTCTATGTCCCTAATTACTATGGATGCCAAGATATTTAAGACACTTTTGCCCTAGAGATTTATGGGAAAGAAAAAAAAACAATGAATTTTGCTCGGATCACTCCTCTACTCAGAAATCTTCATTAGTTGTTGCCTCCCAAGTAAAATTCAAACTCTACTTGGCATTCAAGGTCTTCTACAAATTTTTACTACTCTCTTTCTCCAACCTGTCTCATACCATCATGACCATTCTGCCTATACTTCAGTGGAACTGGATTACATTCTGTTGTACTTCACCCCCTCTCTACCCACAAAGCATCTACACTTTTGTAGCTTTACTTCAGTTATTCCCTATGCTTTGCGTGCTTTTTGAAGTCCAACTCATCCTTTGACACCTGTCAAATGTCACTCCCTCTGTAAAGCCTCATAATCTCACTATAGAAATACACAATTTTCTTTATACTCCTTTTGTACCTGTTTGGTGTGTGTTTGCCTAACCTCCTTGCCAGGTTTGTCTTTTCTAGAGTTCAAGTAATCAGCTTCCAGATGACAGCCCAGGCTATATATCAACCTCCATCTGAAACCAAGGTCTCCACTCCAGCCCACTGGACCTGGCACCACCCAGATTCTAAACCCCTGAACAGGACCCATCAAGGCAGGGACAGCTCTATGCCCCTTGCCAGCAGGAAGAAGTTTCAGAAGCTGAGACCTTCTCCCTTTACCCCAAAAGAATTTGGGTTCAATCTGTTTGAGGGAGGAATGATGGGTTCAGACTCTGGGAATTTCCTTGAGCTCCCCTTGAATCTTCCCAGTTAATCTGGCCTTTCTTACTCAAATCTAATCTTCCCATTTGTTCTGGAAGTCTCAGGAAGTCTGTTGCACTCCCACCCTTGATCCCATCAAAACCCCATTCCCCAGCCTGTCATCAAGATCTGTATCCATTCCCATGCTGCCCCTATCAAGGTCTCTGGATTGCTCTACCTGCTTCCCACCCAAACCTTCCATTGTCTGATATCTGCTGATAGCCTCCAGCTATTTCCAACCTTTGACCCTCCTTGGATTCCCTCCTTGGACTTCTCCTCAACACCCCTCCTATAAGCCCCTCCTCCCATCACCCTGGACTATCAGACCACCCCCCAGATCCCTCCTATACTCTTTTCTGTATTTAAGTTACATCTTGCCTCCATAAAGGTGCTCAGATGCAATCCAGTTCAGACTCTCTCTAGCTGGGATTCTATCTGGCCTGTTTGTGAATATAAGCATTACAAATGCTTAGGCTCCTTAAGAGGCAACCCAATTAGGCAAATCTTTAATAAACTTTGTTTTCTTTGGCTTTAAAAAAAAAAGAAAAGAAAAGAAATTCACAATTGCTTTTTGCCTACCTATCCCCAGAACTTACCATAGCACCTAACTCATGTTAGGTGTTTAATAAATCTTGCTGATTGATGGTTTTATTGAGTTCCTTAGCTGGTGTAGTGTCATCCCAACACATACAGCACTTTCATTTTCATAAACTTCTGATGACATAATGTGATCATTATATCTATCGTGATGTCTTATATACCTAATAAAGAAGATCCTTGGGCACAGGGATTATATCTCATTTAAACTTTGCATCTCTCCAAGAACTACTAGCACAGTTCATTACCTGAAATAGACATTTAAAAAATGCTTGTTGTATTGTATTTTATCATGGAACACCTTGAGTATATAATCTCATATTCTGTCCCCTCCTCTCCACCCCAGCTCCATAGGCAGTCTTTTGCCAGGCCTGTCAATTTCATGTCAACCCTCCCCCACATCACTAAATAAAATCCAATGGCTTCCTATTGTTTCCTGGAGTAAATAAAAAATGCTTGGTTTGGCATTCAAAGCCCTTCATAACCTAGCTCTCTTCTACCTTTCCAGTCTTTTTACATCTTACTAGTCTCCATGTACTCTTCATTCCAGTGAAACGAGGTTCCTGACTGTTCCACAACAAGACTTTCCTCTGATTCCTGGCATTTTCCCTGTCTCTCCTCCATTGCTACAAATGCCCTTTCTTCTCTTCAACTACTGACTTCCTCGACTTCCTTTAAGATACAACCAAAATCTTATCTTCTACAGGAAGCCTTCCCTTAACCCTTCTTAATTCCAGTGTCTTTCCTCTCTTAATTATTTCTTATTTGTCCTATATTGAGCTTGCTTTGCAGATACGTGTCTGCACGTTGGCTCCCCCATTATATTGTAAGCTCTCTGAAGTCAGAGAATATCTGACTCCTTGGTATTCCCAGAGCTCAGCACAGTGCCTGGCACATAGAAGGTACTTAATAAATGTTTATTAGATTGATTGATATAATGCATAAAATAATTCAGTGGATATGTGTAGATTAGTCCACACCCACAGCTATAACCATATGCAACAAATAGGACTTTTTTCTGCTCACAATCAAAAAGTTCATTGTTCTTTGATTTTTCAACACACTGTTTTAATTGTATTTCATCAGCAAATTCAATTCCTACTCCTTTAACCTAATCGAATACAATATTGCTGATGTAAGAAAAGCAGACAAGTTTCCCTTCCACCTTTCAAGTGGAATGAGTCAAAGATGTTGAGGTCTATAATAGCAAATGCTAATGAATAAAGCAAATTTAGTCCTTGGCTGATGGGATGTTTTGTTTGGAATCTAATGGAGTTCATTGCTCAGCATGAGATTCAAGGAAACCATCCTACGTCTTTTGAAGAGGAGAAAAAAATTAATAGTCAAAAGCATTTGATAGAATCACTTGCAATTCAGTTCATCATTTTCTTTTACAAGTCCATATTTGAGTTTTTAATGATTTCTAACAATTTTTATGTTCATGGTAATACTAAACAGTTGGTTAGTGGGATAGAATGTCAGATTTCCACTTACAGAAATGAAAATCACGTTCTAACACTGGGAGCTCAAGTAAAAATAAATGTAAATATGAATCTTAGCCACATCACCTTTTAAAACAAATGCAATTATTGGATTAACAGCCATTAAGGATTTTATGATATAAATACATTATGGAATGAATGTCATATAAAAACTAATTATAATGATATTCACACTTTTAAGTGAAATTACTCACAAAAGATTAAAGTATATCCTATTCTTCATCATTTTAAATAAGCCAAGTGACATTATTTTCCTCCTTGTCCATGGAAGTTGCATCATTTACAGTGAAGACAAACTGTTGTCTTTAGCTTGGTGAGATGAACATTGTGTGTGTGTGTGTGTGTGTGTTAAGAATTTAGTAACCAAGGAGGCCCTCCTTTATACACAAGGAGACATTACAGCGCAATACAAATATCTAGGAATGGGTAGGATTTTGTTTATTCATTAACTCTCTATATTAGCTAAAAATAGGAATCCAAAGATACCTACAGCATCACAAGAGAAAAAGGATGTTATTAGATAACATGCTACCTAACTGAGGCAGTGCTAGGTGGCAGAGTGGATCTGGAGTCTGGAAGACCTGAGTTCAAATGCAGCATCACACACTTGCTAGCTGTGTGATCATAGGCCAGTCACTTAACTGCTATCTACCTCATCTCCATTCTCTGTGAAGTAGAAATAATAATAGCATCTACCTCAAAAAGTTGTAGTGAGGATAAAATGAAATGCTTATAAAGTACTTTGCAAACCTAAAACCTATATATAAATGCTATTTTTGTTGTTATTTCACAAAAGAAAAGGAGATAAGTAAGTCAGAGTTCTTTTTTATTGAGAATATATTTTTAGGAAGGACAGTACTTTTGATCCTAATATATTTTCAATTTCTTAACAATAATGGAAATGAGAAATTGTTTGTTACCAAGATAAAGCTCAACTATGCCCATAGATTACTACACTGATCTGTTCTTGGTTTAAATGGAGTTAGGCATAAGGTGACACTCATTGACAGCACAAGTGGTACAGGGAGATAGTGGTTGAGATATCTGATCATAAGACCCTTGTGAAAAAAGAAGAAAATGAGATAGAATCACAAGGGACTGTAATAGAAGATGAAGTTCAATAGTGAGTGCTCAGTTCAAGCACTTAAAAGGACATGTCAGCTCAATTCCAAAGACAGTAAAGGATTTCTCTACTAGGCTAATTATAGACCTCCTGCAATCTTACTTATCTTGATGTGGTTTCCAGTCTCCTTTCCTCAGATGGTGGGGCCAGAGAGTTACCATTATGGAGTCACAGTACACTGCCCCTACTGTACAATGATGCTTTACTCCATTCTGACCTCCCCAGAAGGCGCAGCCCTGTTATTACTGTCATAAAGGGAAAAGAGTTGAAGTTACAGCAGACAGTCTGAATAGAAAGGTGAAATCAGAGAAATATTCAGCTTTCTTTATGGATCTCAGATACAATGGAACACTGTCACAGACAGACCAAGATTAGTAAGTGGCTCCATGTGCATATGTGGAATATTATTTAAGAAATGACAGTGATTGTGGCAAATAAATAATTAATTAGAACCTTTCCTCAACAAATGTATAGTAGTAGAGTAGGAGAGATAATAAATATACAGACATAATTATACAAGACAGACTATGATAAATATATGCTCTGTAAACACTTTGCATTAACTTATTCTGTGTTCATGTTATAGCTCCATTCTTCTCTCCCAGTAAAATGTAAGCCCTTTGAAGGCAGAGACCGATTCAATTTGTTTCTTTTTATCCCCCATACCTAACATAGTAACACTTACATATAGGTAATGATCAACAAACTTCTGTAAAGCACTTACTATGTAAGAACTACGCTAGGCCTACAAAGACAAAAGTTAAATAGCTCCTACCCTCAAAGAGATTACACTCTTTTGTGAGAGACAACATTTCTAGGTATATTCAAAATATATACAAGCTGATGGAAGGCAATAGTTGCTGAGGGAATACATAAGCAGAAGGTTGTAGAATCTCCTATTTCCTTCACATCTTACCTTAACCACCACATTCCATGTGAAGTCTTTCATTATCCCCCAGCTGTTAGTAGCTGCCCTCTCTAACCAATACCTTGCATTTATTCTGTGTGCATGTGTATACGTGTGTGTGTATGTATACACATACATTGTGTTTTTAAATAGGGAAATTTCAAATTCTTTCAGGTCAGGAATTAGGTATACTAATGTTTATCTTTGTATTCCTAGCATCTAGCAAAAAACCTGGCTCAATAAATGCTTGTTGATTGATTGAGAAGACTTAAATTGAATGAGTTCTAACCAAAACACATTGAAGAATTATAGGAACAAAGAGCTCGAGTTCCAAAGAGGCCATTTCCTGGATTCGCCTATGACTTTTTCCCATGCTCCTTTGTCATGCTCCTCCAATGCATTTAAAAGAAAGGTAATCCTCAAAGCTCTATCCTTGGTCTTTTCCTACTGATTTCATTCACTCCCATAACTTTGACCTCTATAGAAATCTTTGAAAGATTATGGATTGCATTAGAGGTGCTGCAAATCTAGGGAAGGAAAAAAAAACTTCCAAATTTTCACAAGTGAAGTCAGGTTAAGGGAAGACCCCCCTCAAGCATGAATTCCCCTAAACCCTACCTTTCCTGCCAAAACTAAAATAACTAAGTATCCCCCTTAGGCAAATAAAATGCTCCAGGATGATGAATTGCCAAAGTTTCAGTCCTGGTGTGCCCTTCTCCTTCACCACCCACTTATTGCCACATCAATATTCTTCCCTTAAGTTCCATATTTGGTAACAAAAACCCTCATTGGTGACCAGAGATCCTTTCCATGTTCTTTATCTCTGGGGTAGATTCCCGCACTTAGACTGTACACCTGGATTCCCAGCTAATGGAAAGAGAGGCTAGTAGGCTTCCACATTAGGGACTATATAATGTTGTACTCCACTCCACTTAGGTGCACTCCCTTGCTGACACCACCCATGGTCTCTCAGGAAATGCCCCTTGTCATGAGATTGTAATAAATTCCTTTTTGCCTTCTACCTTGAGAAGCCTCTGAGTTTAATCTGAGTAAGGGTCCCTGTATTCCACAAATAGAGAAAATAAGGAATCTGCAAACATAGGCAGGCCAGTGAGCTTGATATCAATTGCTGGCAAGATTCTAGCCCCTACAACAAGTCTAAGTAAAAGGTCCTTTTAAGGATTTCAAGTTATTCTTATAGACAAGAAGGACAGGTGTAGTCTAGAGCAATTGTAGAATGGCTAAACAGATTACATCATACGACTATAATGGACTACTACTATAAGAAATGACAAAGGAGATAATTTAGGAGAAACCTAGCAAGACTTGGATGAATTGATGAAGACTGGGATGAGCAGAGCTAGTAGAACAGTTTTTCATTAACAATAACATTGTAAAGACAATTAACTTTGACAGTCTTAGTAAGTCTGATCAATACAATGACCAAGCTTAACTCCAAAAAACTCACAATGAAAGAAACTATCCACTTCTTGATAGAAACAAGGTGGATTCAGAGTATAAATTCAGATGAATTTAGAGAGGACACGGCCAATATGGAGTGGGAATGGGGATGGGGAGAAAAGAAGTCTTGCTTTTTAATGAAGGCTGGAGGTAGAAGAGAGAGAAAGCAGGTTTGCATTTCTAAAAAGTAGAATAAAAATGAGAAATATTAACTGGGTAGATTATAATTTATTGAATGACACTAGACCAAGAGTAGCATTTAATGGATTGATGTCAGCTGCAAGGGAAGCCTAATGGAATATCACCAGAATCTATCATTAGCACTGAGCATTTTGTTTTCCCTCCTCCATGCCTTTACTTACATTTTTTTCTTCATTCTTAGAATATCATCTCCAAATATCTCTATTAGTTAAAATTTTATTCATCCTTGACAGAACAATTCAAATGCAACCCCCATGAAATCCTCCTTCAGCTAGAAAAGATTCTGCATTCTTTTGAATGCTTATAATACCTGGCACCTCTCACTCATAAACATTTACTCATTACTTTGCATCATATCACTATAGTATTATGCAACACTACATAATATAAATATATGTCATATATATATGATATATGTATGTATGTATGTATATATAGCTCCCCCCATCCCAGGCTCCAACTAGATTATATGTACTCAATGAGAATAAGAAGTAGTTCTATTCATTTTTGCATAGCCATCGTTACCTAGCATTGCGTTTTGTTTCATTAAAGTCTGCTGAAATGGACCAGTGCAAAGTGGCAAAGGAATTCAGAGGAGAAAGGGATCCTTTCTGATTGGGCTGATTAGGAAAGGCTGCATGAAGGAGGGGACATTTTAATTGATCTTTGAAGTATGATTATGATTTCAAAATGTAAAGACAAAAGTGAGGGAGTAGAAAAGATATGTTGGACTGAAAGAATTGTAATAGTGAAGATATAGGGGGAAATCATACCAATTTTGATCCTTTGATGTCATTAAAGGTTAAAGAAATTTATAAGAAATGCCTTTTTGAGAGATTTTCCTCATGGAAACCCTGTAAGGCAGATGATACTAGCTGGACAGCCATGCATAAGCCTTTCATCTTTGTAAATCTCATTTTATGCATATGTACAATCAGGGTCATTCTGAGAAAACTACTTTGCAATTCTCGATGTGTTATTTAATGTGAATGGTTATTCGTTATAAATGAGAAAAAGAAAGATTAAATAACTTGTTGAAGGCACACAAAGATAGAGCTAGAAAAGTGCATTCAAGTAATTCAATAAAAAATTATTAAAGACCTATTATGTGCAAGACATTGTACTAGGTTCTAGAGAAGAAACAATTATACATAAAAAAAGGTCCCTACCCTCAACTAACTATTTGTGTAGCGGTTCTTAACCTCTGGTTAATAAACTTATTTTTAAAATCATTTTTACAACTGTATTTTGATGTAGTGTTTCCTTTTTAGTTCTATGTATTTTATTTTGTAAATATTTAAAAAAAATTGTTCTGAGAAGGGTACATAAGTTTCACCAGGCTTCCAGAGGGGTGCGCAAAAAAGAAAGAAGCCATATGGGTGAGAGAGAAATATAGAGCAAACATGTATATGTGTTTACTTTTTGCATTTATATATAGGTAATCATACAGATATTCTGGGATCTATTTCCATTCATACATGCATTTATATACATATATAGATATATGTGCATACATGTATACAAATATATGTAAGCTCCACATATGTGTGCCTATGTACGTCTCTATGTATATAAATATTATGTTATATTAACACACCTGTGTGTGTCTGTGTTATGCACACACATTTGCATCAGTGTAGGGATCCTTGCTGATAACATTTCTTTAACTAAAAATCTGAAATGTCATGGGCCATTGAGAAGTTCAGTGACTTATCCAGGGTCACATAGTCAGTATGTGTCAGAAGTGGGATTTGACCTTGAACCCCAGTCTTCCTGATGGTATTACTCAAATAGCTGAACTGCACAATACACATTTAAATATACATATTCAATTACATATATATGTATATATTTGTGTATGTATATATATATAGCAAATATTTGTAAGTGAAATTAGTTACATAATAAATGTGAACATATAAATACTGCGTAATTATTAAATATAGACACCAATGAATGTTTTTTGGTTATCATACCATATAAAAATGCCAGTAAATATATACCATCTGAACAAGCAGAACTATGTAAATGGATAGTTTTGAAGTCAATCATGAAACATGTTAGTAATAAGTGAAGGTCAGCTACTTTGAGTTTTATTTTGGCAAGCTTTCAATAAGAATTTCAATTTCAGTCATGTTCTAGGGATAAAAAGGATAGAGTTTGGCAAAGAAAAGCAGAAAGGGTGTGGTCTTAAGCATGTTTAGTAGGTCAAAAAAAATGAAAGATCAAAAGGGGTACAGTGAGGAGGTTGCTTGTGTATGATCTTTCTGTAAAAAGGAAAAAAAGATTAGGCCTATAGAAAACATAAGTTCAAATTCATGACTGACTTTCTTTGAGAACAATTGTGGATTTATTTTTTATGTTTCCCCTTTCAAAATAGTGTTTTGATAATGAGTTCTCATTATCTCTATATGCCTTAATAAAATGACAATTTTACATTCCTCAAATCATCAGAAGATTAGAAGGGAAAAGCATTAATTTTATGAAAAATTATAAAGTAAATCTATAAAAAATTTGTCAGAATATATGATCTCTATGAGTCATTGCCCTGTAAAGCTGTAAGGAGAGGGCAAGAATGAAATGTCAGTATGTCCTACCCAAAGACAGCGTAGCCTTGACAACTGACAACTCATCTTTATAATGACCTACCATCACAGTTCTAATTGATTTTCTCTGTGATCAATTTTTCCCTTTAGTCTGTTATATTCAACCTGATTGTCCCCTTTGGGAATTATATATGGCTTAATATGTCTCCTACTCTTATTACCTCTGTCTGCACTTGCCCTTTGGACCCAAGACCTTGATTTTCTATTTCTCTTCCTCTGGGAAAAATGATCTGGGAACAACAACAGATTCCACCTTGGTTTTGACATTGTGTCTAGCTGTTGGTACAACCTATCCTGGATCTTGTTGAACTAAAACTCAGTTGTTTTCTTCAAGTCTCTCCAGTGATTGAACTCGTCTCCCACCATCTTCTAGTTAAGCTCAAAATTTGTGTTGTTTTTTTATTTTTTCTCCCAGTGAAATGCTAGTGCCATCTGTAACTTACAAATCTTCTTTTGTCTGACAAAGGTTTGTTACAGTTTAGTTCCTAGCTTAGTTTCACAAACTCAATCAAAATAGCCAGAAACTTAGAGAGCATTTTCCCTACGTATCATATATAATGTGTAAGAAAAGGTACAGCATTAAATGGGTGTATATAACATTTGACAAACTTCAAAAGAAACTAGGAAAGATGACTATAACATACATATGCATGTATACATACATACATACATGCATACACACATGTGATTCTTTCATCTATCTTTTATCATCTATCAATCTCCCTACTTAGTGAATCTAAAAGGAATAGAAGCCACATATATAAATAATAAACCCATCCATCTCAAATTCTAGCTTTCTTGCCAATCTCTATGTAAGGGTAGGAAGAATAGAGTATGAGGGTAAAGAAATTAAATAGGGACAGAGCATGACTCTCTGCTGCTGTAGGAGAAATAGCAGCTGGCATGTACTAAACAGAAGGAGAAGTCCAGAGAGGAAAATATTGAGCATGATCCAAATGATTTGAGGATCTCAGAGTATTCCCCTACATAGTCCCTCCCTCCCTTCTGGAAAGATAGGAGCCAGTTTGGTGAGAGAATACAAGAAAGCTAATATTATAAGCCTATATCACCTATTTGACAGTGGGGTGGGGTATTAGCCCATGTTAATGGGATAGTGGGAGAATATACATAGGCATTCTTTTTTTCCTGATGAGCAGATTCAGTGGAGGGGAGAGATACTTTCTCCTACCTACACAGATACCCATTATGGATTTGTACTCCTAGGGACTTTAGGTTGTGCTTATTGTTTCTCATTTCTGCCAGCATAACATAGGTGTATGGAGGCATATAGAACACTAGGACATGGAAATGTTGTTATTGCAGTAATATGAAAAGAGGGAAAATAGTCACTTGAACTTAATTAAATTCAAAATTAAGATGGAGAAAAATCTCAGAAACAAACACATAGATTAATATTAAGTGTCTGGAAGGCAAATGAAACTCAGGTCAGATGGAAGATGGTGGCAATCCAGAGACTTGGGGACCAACTTATACCTAAAAGGAAAATTGGAAAAATATAAAACAAGATGTCTGGTTGTAAATGAAAGGTACACAAAATTAAATTACAGGGAACTCACTGACTGTGGACACCCCTGAGAAACAAACCAACACAAGGAAATGGCCAATATGGATGAAAGAGGAAATACACTTAGAGCAAAAAGAAAGGAGAAGGGCATGCAAGACATATAATAAATCTAAAATGTCAGTGCTACAAGGGAAGGAATATCAGAATAAAGTATAAGGTTGCAAGGAAATGATCAAGGAAGCCTAGATGGTAAAAAGAAAGGATGGCATGAGATTTGAAGGCATAATAAAATATTTCACACATTCATAAGGAACAAGAGGTCAATAGAGGGCTGTATTACTCCTAGGAGAGCGAATGAGAGAATAAGTAGCTATTTCTTAGAAACGAGATGACATGCTCTCAGTGTTCGCCAAAGAATATTGAAGGGATGCCAGAGATAGAAAAGTTGTTTTGTTATTTTTTTTTCCAACTTGCAAGTAGCTCAGTGAGAATAACTAACTCATCACTGAAACAAGCTTGGCTCAGGATAAGGAGATCATCATTAAGAATAGATTATTCCCATAGACTTTACTGTTTGGATTGAATTGTTTCCTACACAATGCAAATAATGAAAGACACAGCTTTTGACAGCAGTCAGCCTCCTATAAATTACTACTCTGATATAAGCCCAGGATGTTGAGGCTACTCTTGACTAATTTCTGTGAAGACCCTCCTAATAACCCTCCTCATGGCTCACTAGAGGTACTTAGATGCTCCTTATACCAATTTGCTTCAATTCCACCAAAATTTGTTAGGTACCTTTGCTAGGCACTAGTCATACCATAATAAAACAGAAGAATAACGGCCCTTAAGGAACTTATGTTTTACTGAGGGATACAGCAGGTAGACAAATATGTAAATGCAAATAGTTTTAGGAAAGAAACAAGCATTAATAATTGGTGGGGATTAGGAGGTATGAGCAGGCATGGGGAATGAATGTCCAGTACAAAATTGTGTACCATGTCAAGGTCAGGGAACAGTTAATAAGTCAGCGGGCACAGAATGCAGATTACATGAAGGGGTAATAATATTATGTTATTCTGGAAAAGTAGCTTAGAGAGAAATTGTAGAGGCTTTCAGTTGCCATGTAGATGAATTCTGAAGAGGGGACTGATACTGTCAGGCCTATGCCTGGAAATATTAGTTTGGCAGTTGTGTGGAAGATGGATTTAAGAAGGGAGATACTGGAGGCAGAGAAAACAATTAGGAGAGTAGTATTACAATACATATGAGAAGTCATAAGGACCTTAACCAGGGGGGTGATTGTGCAAATTTAGAGAGGAAGATAGATGCTAAATAGGCTGTGGAACTGACAGAGTTTAGTAACTGATTAGATATTGCAGGTGGGAAAAAAAGAAGGGAACAGGCAAGGATGACGCAGTTTAAGCATATGTGCTAATTTAATCAGTGAAGAAAATTAATCAAGATAGCTCAAAGTTAAAGCAAATAGTAAGAATTTTTTTTCTATTTGTGCTTGAATGATTGTGGTGATTGCCTCAACTCCCTACTACATTTTGTCTCCATTGATATGGTCTATGTGTCCATTTTCCAATGAAATCATGTGGCCAGATGCAAACAAAACAAAATTAAGTAACCAAGGCAGGTGTTTTGAAAGATCTGGATAGAGGTAGAACATAGAGGTTTTTCTGATCTTTTCTGATGTCACTCAGTCAGGTCCAGCATGGTCCTATCTAAATAACAAACACTGATGCCTTTCTAGACTCTTATTCATAGCAGTCATGGTGCAGAAACATTCCCTTGAAGGCATTATCTGAACAGTGGAAGGTCATGAAACAATTATCACTAGGTAGTCATCTTGAGGAATATGTGATAATTGACTGACAGGGAGCTAAAGCTGGTTAGATATGAATACAGGACATTATTCTTGATAATTTATTTTTTCAAGATATGTGCAGATGTTGACGAATGTAACAACAAACCTACCTTTACATCTATAAGTTCATATCTAACCTATATGCATATGTGGACTCTCCTAATAGAATGCAAGTTCCTGGTGAGCAGGGGCTACTTTACTTTGACTTTTGTATCTTCAGCATCTGGCATGGATCTTGGCAACTAGTAGGCACTTTAATTAATTCTTGCTAATAATCAGAAAAAAAAAATCTTGAAGTGCTTACTATGTACAAACCACTGTGTTAAGATATGGTGATACAAAGAAAAACATGAGATAAATAATCTTTGCTCTGTGGTGAGGCAAATACCACTGGGTATTCATCTTTAGGAATAATTGGCTAGCAGGAAACAAAAGATGGGTTAGATATGAATGAAGGGCATTATTCCCAACTACTTTTTTCAATATGCATATATTATAATGGAGGGAGTAATATGTTAATAACTTAGCTACATGCATGATCTACACAGGATAGATGAATTAATAGATGAATAAGATATATGCCTCCCCCCAGAAGATCTGAGGGAGAAGTGGGAGACTCAAAGGTCTCTAGTAGAAGGTGGAATTTGAGCTGAGTCTTGGCAGAATCCAAAAAACTAAGAAGTAGAGATATTTGAAGAGCTAAGGAAAAGAAATGGAGAGGAGAGATGGAGTACAGTGTTAGAAGATCTATAGAAAGGTCAGTACAGCCAGACTGTAGAGAGTTTAGAAGAAAGTATAGTATAAGAAAGCTGGAAAGGTAGAAAGGACCTAAGGTATAAAGTCTGAAGTATCAATGAGAGAAATTTATGTTTAATCTTGGAGTTAACAGAGAACCACTGAAGCCATTGGAACTATAGGTGACATGGGCAGAGCTACACTTTAGAAAAGTCACTTGGGTAGCTGAATACAGGTAAGACTGTGGTGGGGAGAGATTTATGGCAAAGAGACTATTTTTAAAATTGTGTTTTACTAGAGGTTTCAGAGAAAACTAGCTCTAGAGTAGAATCATCCTTTCTGATATGGTATAAACTTGATTTGAATGGATAATATGGGTAGCCGTAAGCTAGCAAATTGCTATTCCTAAAATATAGGATATGTCCCACTCTCTTACTCAAAAATCTTCACTGGCTCCTTATTTCTTCTAACATAAAACATATTTTTTTTTAACTTGGCATTTTAAAACCCTCCATGATATGGCTCCCAATTAACTTTAGGCCAAGGACAAAACTGTTATCAAAAGCAGTGAGATCATAATATGTTCACAGGACATGACAAGCTACAATCCCCAGGGTCTAGTATGGGATGTGAGAAGAAGCCTGTTGAACTAGCATGTGTCTCCTTTACTTTAAACTCTCTGACAAAATATAAATAATCATAAATCCCATTTCTATAGCATTCCAAGGTATATCAAGATTTAACTGAATTACAAATTGCCTTCCCTACAATGTACTTATGAGATCAGTTCATATTATCATAGATGTAGAGTTACAAGGACTTCAAAGATGTTCTATTATAGCTTCTTCATTTTACAGATGAGGTAACTGAGTCCAGGGAAGTAAAAGTCACCTGCCCAGATCATGAAGGTAGTAATTATCAGTGGTAGGATTTGAACTCAGTTCCTAAGAATCAAAGTCAGAGAATGAAGGTAAGTCTCCTTATTTCAATGGCAATGCCTTCTCCCAGTACCCCTCAGCTTCCTCTTCAATTACATGTGCCTTCCTTCCACAGTTTGAGGAAAAATATCCTGTAATTTTTTTGCAACATACAGGCTGATAAGAGTCAATCACAACACTTCTGCTATGTCCTGTCTCTAGGCACTCAGTGCTTTGCCATCTAAATGTCTGTAGCACCAATGCAACATTCACATCACCTATGGTGACTATGAATACGCCAACACAGTTCTGAATCACAAAATATAACAGACTCTCCGCATGGAAGACAGAACCAAAACATTTATTCAAACACCAGAAAGCCGAATCCCAGCACCAGAAAACCAAATCCATCATAGAAACAAAGAAATCTGTACACAGTAACAATGCAGGGGGCAACACCATCCCCAAGCTTTCCCTCCATTAGGTTTCCTACAAACCAGCACTCTTAAACAAAATCACAAACAAACCCTCCCACTCATGCTAGTTGCTGCCTGCTCTCTCTTTCCCAGCTCTGATTGCTCTGACTCACTTCCTGTTCCACCCCTTCCTGCTCCACCTATTCTGCAAAGTTCTCCCACCACAGGTTTCACGTGATTCAGACTTCCCTGTGACCCAGGCAAAGATCTTCCCATTTAAATTACCATTAAAATATCAAGGTTCAGCTCTACAAAAACAATGAAGTAGGTAATTTAAGTTATACACTCTTGCTTATCCCAACTGTCCTTTAAAGCAATATAGTGTATGGAAAGAACATTGGATTTGGTGTCAAGTGACTTTGTTTCACCTTCTAGCCTAATTACTTACTACTATCTGACAGTGTACTGTGTGCGATATCATTGGGCAAATCACTGAACCTTTTCTGAAACTTTTCTTACATGTAAAAGGAGGGGTCAAGCATGGTAATGTATAACTGTAATCTCTGTTGCTGAGCAGGCTAAGGCTAATGAATTCTTTGAAACTGGGAGTTCTGAGATGCAGGAGGCTAAAGTTAATTGGATGTCCACACTAAGTATGATTCTGCTATGGTGAGCCTCCAGGAGCTGATGGCCACCAGACTTAACCTGCCTAAGGAAGGGAAAATCAGTAGAGGTTAGAAAACAGATCTAATCTCAGTAGCTATTGATCTTCCAGATTGGGCTAAGAAAAAAAAAGACTCATTCTGAAAAAAACAAGCAAATAAGTGAAATGAGAGGGTTGGACTAACAGTCTTTAAAGTCACTATAAACTCTAATTCCTATAATCGATGTTGCAATTATTATCCCCCAATCAAATTGTTAATCTCCTTATCTTTATCAAACCTTCTCTCAAGAAAGGCTATAAGTTTATTCATGCAATGGTACACATAACTAACCATTATGCAGTCTGCATAAACTATGGAGAATCTTCATCTTATTAGGTTTCAAAACCTTAAGTTAAATGATGGAGGCTTAATCATCAATTGATAGTCATTAAATGAGTATTACTGTGCTAAGCACTTGTGATACAAAAAGAGCAAAAGACAGTCCCTGTTCTCAAGGAGCTTGCAATCTAATGAGAAGGACAACATGTAAACAAATATATACAAAGAAACTGTGTACAGGATAATTAGGAAATAAAAGAGGAAAAGTACTGGAATTAAGAGGGATTAGAGAAAGTTTCTTGGAAAAAATGGGAGTTTAGTTGAGAATTAAAGGATGCCAGAATGTCCATAGGCAGAGTGGAGAAGGGAAAGCATTCCAGACAAGAGAGGCAGCCAAAGAACATGCCAGAAGGCAAAGGAGCAGTGATTTGCTCATGGAACAGAGTACTATCTTTGGGAGTAAGGTATAAGAAGACTGGAAGGGTAGGAGGGAGGCAAGTTATGAAGGGTATTAAATACAAAACAGAGCACTTTGTATTTATTCCTGGAGGCAATTGGAAGTCACTGGAATTTATTTGGAGATTGAAGGGGGAAGAGTGTGGAGGCGACATGACCTTTTGATCATTTTAGGAAAATCACTTAAGTGACTGAATAAAGAGTGAATTAAAACAAGGAGAACTAGAGTTAGTTAGATACACTCATCAGTAGGCTATGGTAATAATCAAGGTATAAGGTAATGAGGGCCTGCACTAGAGTGGTAGCTGTCATGGAACGTGGGTCAGATTTTGTGGGGAGTATCAGACTCTATTTGCCACTCTTGAAATATATCAAGCCAGACCAATAGTAATCTATCAATTGGTATATTTTAAACAGTTTCACTGGCTGCCTTTCTATACAAGAAGGATTTTCTTTAGTTAATTATCTCATTTTAGCTTTCATTTTGTTTGTCAGTAAGTAGCAGGGATTGGAACCATTCATCAAGTGTTAAAAAGTTCTTAATAATATCCCTTAGCCCTAAGACAGGATCTACACAGCACAACACCCACTAGAGAATTAACAATTCTTGGGGCTGCTTAGCCTCTTAAAATAGACTAGATGACTAAAAACCAAAGGGGAGAAAAATCAACTTTGGGACTTAATGCTTTGGAGTTGCTATCTATATCGATCAAACAAGCCAGCTAATTGTTGTGGACACAGCTTCAGTTGAGACTGGAGGGCATTAACCCTTTCTGACACTATCTGGCCTTATGATTTTTTTTCCTCATTAAGTCTCAGAGTTTCATATCATTACTGTTTCTGCCAGAAGCCGTAACAGCAGTGAAGAGTTAGCTGATTCAGCAGGAAGTCCAGCAGCCAATGTGAGAGTAAAGCCCAAAGGCATGTCACTGGCCATTAATTTCTCAGCTCTCAATTATTGGTTTTTCCTTCCACAAAGCTGAGACTGTGATACATGCTTTCAGATCTTTCACTCCAAGTGTGTATACATATGTATATATTGTGAGTGCCCTATTTTTGACCCTTTAAAAGATTCTGTTTCTTTTGAGGTGCAAAAATCTAAAGAATACACAAGTATACATACATACATGCATACACACACATATATAAATATATACACACACATTTGTATGCACTTATCTATAATACATTTCTGGAGTATGTCTATATATGTATGTATGTATGTGTACATATATACACATATATAGATATATGGCTGTTGCAAAATGATCAACAGATCAGAGGGATAAGCTTGTCTTTTACTTTTTAAATTTTTCTGTTGGAACTGTTAAACATGTAGCTCTAGTCTGCTATACCTGGTATCATACACCACTGCAGATCAGGGTCATATAGAGGAATGTGGAGCTAACGGGTCCCCAGAAATAGGATTTCATAAAATGATATGAGGAAGAGTTAATTTACTTTCTCTTTTCATCAATGTTGTTATATGGATGACAATTAGAAATTCTGCCAGGTAGCAGATAGGGGATGAAAGAATGCTCAAGGACAATGGATATGGTCCTCTACTTTCTCTTCTTGTTGTTTCTGGTTGTTTAGTATTTTTAGTCATATCTGATTCTTCATGATCTTATTTTGAGCCTTTTTTTGGCAAACATACAGCATTGGTTTGCCATTTCCTTCTCCATCTCATTTTACAGATGAGGAAACTGAGGCAAACAGGGTTAAATGACTTGCCCATGGTCTGAGGTCAGATTTGAACTCAGGTCTTCCTGACTGCAGATTTGCAGCTCTATCTACTCTACCATCTAACTGCCCAGTGATGATAATTCAACATAAAAGGTGGTGGTCCCAGATGATTGGTCTAAAGATCTGGGGTGGTAGTGTGAAATTCAAATAGAAACGTATCCTTGTTGCCACATAAAGGCTTAAATTAAATTTTAAATTAAAATTGTCTATGTTGTATTTTTATTTATCTTGATTAAATTCACTCGCAGCTAGGGGGTTGAGCTTGAAACCTCTAGTTGGATATGTACCACAGCTCTGAATGCTGGAACAGTAGTATACTCTAATGAGTCCCATGATTATTACTTAAGTCTCCATCATGACTTCAAAAGTAACTATGGCTACAGTACTTCCTGCTGGGATCTGTGTGTCTCCAAATGGGGCACTACCTCTCCATAGGGGTATGTGTATTTGATTAATATAGATAGCATGTCTAGATGATATCAAAAACAGCCTGGAGTTTAACCTTGTTTTCGAGTCATCTGGCTTGAAAGTCTAAATGAGCTAAATATACCAGAAAGTTGCTTATTTCAGTGCTTCCTTCATTTTCCCTGAGAGCAACATGGAATTTCTCAATAGCAGTTTTGTCAGAAAGTAAGAACATTTATAAAGTGACTACTGTGTGTCAGACTCTGTGATAAACTTCCTGACAAGGGGAAAATAATGAAACCAGAGATGAAATTTCTGGATTGTGTAGGTAAAAGTGAAGTAAATTATAGCAGGCATGTTTCCAAAAATCGTGGTCTCAGGGAGGGAGGCACCAATGAGGCAGGTGTAGAGAATGAGGTGAAATCTGAAGAGAATTGAGATGACATATTCCTACATTTGAAACAAACTTAATATCAGTCCCAATCCAAAACTGAGTTTACTTATCATCTCCAAAACTTCCTAGTTCTACATCCTTCCTATCCCCTTGGAGGAAGCCCTTCCTTCCCACCCTCAAGTACCTGATATTTCCTTGCTTTTTTCTTTATTACAAATTCTATAGAAAAAAGCTAAAGCTAATTCATACTAAAATATGAATGACTGGTAGCTGAACAAAAATTGCCTTTTTTTTTCCTGGGAGACTTCGTTTTAGTGAAATCCTTGCATTTAGAGAAATGATGCTCTTTTTTTCCTGGGAGGTATTAATTTTAATGCTAATCAAAAACTTACATTTAAAGAAACTAAGCTCTTGTTAAGTTATAGCATCAGCAGGCTGAGGAAAAGTTCTTTGTGGACTGAGCTGTCTTTGCAATTCCTTTGAAATAGTGCAACATCAGTGCTTATTTACATATGGGCAGTGACAGCCTTGTCTGATAGAGGAAAATATAGATTAAAAAGTATAAATTAGGAAAATTATTATTTTACTTAGCAAGATAATTGTTAGTTACATAATTCAATTCAGTTTCAAAAATATTTATTCAATGTCTACTATCCAAGTAAGCCACAAGTGTTTATTAAGTTCCTACTGTGTATGAGGAGGGCATTATGTTGATGTTTGGGAAATACAGGCAAAATGAAAATTAGTCCTTAGCTAAAGGAATTTATATTCTACTAGAGTGAGTATGGAAAGCACACTTCAAGGCATTAGGTATTTTGCTAGACATTTCTTACACTTATATTCTTATACCATAGCATTTCTTTTACTAGGAAATTCCTTTAAAACATTTAAAATATGATTACATTTGATGGAAAAAAAAATACTCTACTTCCAGTTTTTCAAAAAATATGTGCAGCACATAAAATGAGGGAGACATGAATTATGATCCCCAACATGGAAAGTAGAGGGTTAGCTATTTATCCACAGAAAAGTAGCAGAAAAGAGATTGTTTATGGTGTGCATCCACTTCTCCAGGGAGAGGATTGTTTTGGGTATTTATCCTCCATTCTTGAAGAAGAACAATGGAGTCGGAATAGGGATGTCTTGACTTGCAAGTGAATTGGATTTAAATGAGGCAGAGCTATGCAAAATAGTCAGCTTCATCCTCTCCTCAGAGTCATGGGAGTCCAATGGCAAGATGTAAGTCAAGACCAATGGCAATGGCCCAGAATGCAGTGAGAAATCTTGGCCTTTTTAAGCTAAGATCTTTCTCACGGCTCAGTTTGCCTGAGATAGTACCCATTCAGTGAGTAAAGGCTAGGTGAGAAATGAGGGAAAAGATGGTCTAATTTACCTTCATAAAAGAATCACTCCAGGAGGGGAAGACACTCAAGAATTTCTAGCCAGAACAGAAGCAATCGCTATTTACACTCACTCTGAGTCATCAAAACCCAAACAGTGACTAAGTGAGATTTGGGCTGGGACCTACAGATAAAGGAAGGAGAAAAAGGAAAGGAAGGTCTTTGGTGTGCACATCAGAGAATTTGGTTGGCAGGGACCTAAATTGTTCATTTGTCCTCAAGCCTAAAGAAAAACATAAAACCCAGAAAATACCCTTCTTGGAAAAGGGCATATGTTATCATGATGTTAAGGTGTAATTGAGAGACACATCATACCTACTTTGCCCCAACCTTGTTCATTCTCTCTTATATAATATATTCTCTGTACTAGGAGATCAAGCATATGAGAACTTTGACATCCTGAGAAACCACTAGCTTTATAATTGCCATAATTCACGGCAATAGAAGAAATGTAGAAAAATCTTCTAATTGCCATGCCTTTGGGAATGGAGTAAATATTCACCCTTTTAGTACGATTGATGTGCTTTGTGGCTAATCATGAATGATACTGAGGTGTCAGAAGTCCTAGGTTCAAATACACCCTTTACTTATTTCTTCTGTGACCTTTGACAAGTTTGACTTTAACATTTTAAGCTTATTTGTAAAGTAAAAGACCTGAGGTATGTACCTTTTAGCGATTCTATCTGGTTCTTTATCCATAGTCCTATGATACTTTCTTGCACTTATATGCTGTATGTGGACTTTTTTTTCCTTTACAACTAGATACTACAGCTAGTTCTATTGTACTTTAACAGTTTAATAACTGGGGAGACAAACAGCTGGGTGGGAGGAAGGAAATGGAAGGTCAGCATGTATAAATATCAAGGCAGCATGGTCTAGTAGACTTCTGGCAACTAGGAAAACTGTGAGTAAGTACTCTTACCTCCTGGGCTTGTATTCTCTGTCTAATGTGACTTCACTCGACTATAAAAGGGAATTGCCAGTAAAACCTCTATTGCAATTATATAACATCCGAAATAGAATTAATATTACATTTACAGTGACAAGTATAGCACTCTTAATTGAAAATATTTTGCAAATAAAATGCTTGATAGAGCATTGCCTCTCATATTCAAAGGGGCCACTCCTGCTGGTGATCATTATTCATGTGTACAGATGCGCCCCCAAATCCTCATGCATGATCAATGATCCCTTTCATGTCACATAAGCAAAAAAATTGCTCCTTGATTTGTGATTAAAGTTTGGACAGAGTCTTGGGGCAACGAGGTGGCACAGTCAATAGAGTGTCAGATTTGAAGTCATCTTCCTGAGTTCAAATCCAATCTCAGACACTTACTAGCTATGTGGCCCTGGGAAAGTCACTTAACCTTCTTTGCCTAAGTTTCCTCATCAGTAAAATATGCTGGAGAAGGAAATGACAAACCATTCTAGTATTTTTGCTAAGAAAACACCAAAATAAGGTCATGGAAATTGGGGCATGACTGAAACAACTGAACAACAGGACGGAGTCTAGCACTTTTGATGGCTCTGCCTCCAAGAATCAGGGTCTATCTGATTGCTCAGAATAGAAACACTCACTCTGATTACTTAGGGTGGTATCACAGTTATTTCCACAGGGCTTGAATTTGAGAAGTAAAATATCATTTTATAGTAGAAACACAAATCTGTTCATCCCACTAGTGGTGGTTCACATTACATTTCACCCAATCAGGGATCAGTTATTGGAACGCCCACCATCCAGGTGCATTGTAACAAGTCTTACTTCTATGCTGCATTTGAGGAATTCATCTTGCAGTTAATTTGTTTTAATTTTTTTAACAAGCAAAAATATGTTTACTCTTCCTCTCACTTCTCATAGGGGGAAAAACTTCTAACAAATGCAACTAATATTCCATGAAGTATATTTGGACACTGATATTGCAAATACAGATGTGGTAAGAATAATAGGTCCAAGAGTTGAACACTATCCTATAGCCTTTGACTCTGTAGAATACTATTCTAACTTTTCACTTCTACTTCAGATCCTAATACCTTAATGTTCTGCCAACTTCCCAAAAGAGATGTTGTTGCGGAGACTGTGTTATACTTTACTCTTTATGTGCCAAGCTAGTTTTCTTTCTTGCTACCTTCTAGAAAATTCCTGTTGATGATGACATTTCATCCCAAAACGGGTTTCCCCAGAAAAGGTTGGCACAAGAACCAGTTGCTAACTCTGTAGAGCAATTCATAGTCTGTTGTGAGACTGCTTTAATGTGTACTTCAAGAAATCAAGAATTATTATGAATCAGTTACACTGGCCTATGCCAAGGATGCTTCTAGGATGTCATTTTGAATTTTCCGCTTTCCAGAAGTACATTATAGGAAAAAGCTTCCAATCCATAGCTAAAAATTTAAGGGTAACTGGACAAAATATAGGATGAATCTGAGTTATACTAGAGACCAGGTGATATGGAAGATAAGAGTTCTAAATATAGAGCCAGGAGTACCTAGGTTTATATTCCCTTTCTGATACTTTCTCATCGTGAGATCACGGCTCTTAGTGCCTCTTTAAAATAGTGGTAATATGATTTATACTACCTATCTACAAGTTCATTGCAAGAAATATATTTTGCTAGTTTTAAAGTGTTAAACACATATTGGGGGAAAAATTTTAAATTGATCTCTAATTTCCATATGTAATATTGGCCAGTTTAAAAACAAATTTGTAAGAATATATCATAATGTAATCATTGGCATTTTATACTGTATTTTGAGAATTTTCCTGCACTCTGTGTATCCTCTTGCTCTGATTTTATACATTACCCTGTGATTACTGAAGTGAAAGGACTTGGAAAGAACTATGAATCAGAGCAAGGTGAAGTCACAGCAGCAGGGCCTCGATGTTGTACCATATGGTAGCAACATTGCCAGGTGATTTTGCATGAGGTAAGACAACTAAACTCATCTGTTCTTTCCATCACAGCAGTCACACAGTCTCTGTGAAGAGGAAACTAAGTAAGTAAAAGAGAAAGACCTCACATTTCACAAAAGTCAAAATAAAGTAAATGACAGATGTGAATACCTGCCCCAAAGCGGGTCAGACAAAATTTTCATTATTCTGGGTTACATAGTTCCAAGACATCACTGGTATTCCTTTTGTCCCTGGAAACAAAAAGAGAAAAGAAAAATATCCAGTTACACATATAGAGGCACTATCCCAGGCAAACCTTCCAAAGGAGATGGTGACTTTATGAGCTGATTATCCATGTAATCCATTAGTTTGTCAGCAAATGAACTCTTTCTGATAAACTTGTAGCATTTATTTCCTTTTACTGATAAGAATCTTTGGTATGGTCTCCACTTCTTAGAGTTTTGTTATTCTAATATGGCCAGTAATGCCACTGGAAAATGAAAGTGTAATGCTTAGTGCAGCCCTTCCATTTCTAAGTCAAGTGTCTTTCACATAGAAGATATTTCACAAATATTTGTTGAAAGAGTTGATGAATAAATGAGCATTGCTTCTCAATGTCTGATCCTTAGAGAGTGCTCCAGATGACTTGAGAGCTGTTTTATAATATGGATATGTCTTTACTTTTATTTCCAGCATGAATTAATCATTTGTTTGTGATATCCTTCCTTGGAGTCTCATCAAAAGAAATGTGATTCTCTACATTCATTCTACATTTCTTTCCCCAATGTCAAGTGGAAAGAGATAGATGGTCCTGATAGAGTCTACTGGTAGACAGTATATTCTCTGCCCTTGTCTCAAAGTGTTTTATGGGTGAAAAAAGTATGAATTATATATTGAGAATTATTTGACTAAAACAATTTGGCAAAGTAAAATTAATGGAACAAAATATTGGATTTGGAATAGGTGAACTGAGTTCAAAACCTATTTCTACAAAATAATTGTGTGAGCTTGTTCAGGTTACTTTATCTCTCCTGGACTGTTTCCTTATTTTTAAAATGACAATTATGGTAAAAATAGCCTCAACAGACCTTACTAGTTTTAAATCTATGAGCTATAAAACATGAGACTAAATCATTCTATTTCTTCTCAACAAAATATGGGGATCAGTTATTCTAGTCAACTCTTTCCCTTAAACCTAAAGAAAATAGACAATCTAAAATCTAACTAAAGCATATAAATTGAAAGAATATTATATGCAAATGTATTATTATTGTAATGTGATATTAACAGAACCACATACGGCATTGGGAACTGATTGTGGCACAAGTGAGTTGTTCAGATTCTCAGAATATGATATACAGTTTTGGTGTTCACAAATCAAGGGAGTGTGAAAAGAGTGAATCCAAAAAAAGACACACAAAATTTATTTGTCTCCTATAAAGAAAGGCCCAAGGAACTTGTTAAGGTAATTTGTTGGTTAAACATATGGAGGGATGTATTATCAATATCACTTCCACTCTTCAGATTTTTCTGTAACTTGCAGGGAAAATAATAATTGATTTGATAAAAATTTGGTATATAAGTAAAGAATCTCAAGAAAATTCTTAAGTTTGTATTTGTGGTTTAGTTTATTTTCTTGAAAAAAAATCATGCCCAAGAAAACTTTTTCAAATACATCTGGCTTCTATAATTCTCAGTGGATTTCAGTGTTATTTTATGTGAGGGTAGAGGCTACAGAGATGTGAAGTGAGGTTCACAGTTCACTGAACCTCTAAAAGTAAAAAGGAAGACATTGACCACCCTATTCATTTTACAGAGTGATAGAGGAAATGGGCTGGAATTGTTCAAGAAAGTTCAGTTAAATACATAAGACAATTCTCAACTCTGGAAGTGACTAAGCATTGGAACTACTTTCTAATTGGAATATAAGGAATCTCTGAAATCTAAAGATTATTTAAAACAGGCTTTAAAATAGCTACCTGATTTATTGTAAGAGCTTTCTAAAGGCAGAATTGGAGGTGGGGGGAATGTGTCAGTCCCTTCCAGTTCTGTGATTATATACAACTATGTAAAAAAAATCACTTAAAAAGTTTAGCATTTATTGAAATCTGCAATGCTGGGAATGAATACTTCTAATTTAGCATTCTGGGAATTCTTAATAAGCACATTTGGAGAACACTATAGAGAAACTGGATTTTTGTCTATATGATAAGCTGTTCCTTTCCTCCCTTCCCCTCCCTTCCCCTCCCTTCCCCTCCCTTCCCCTCCCCTCCCTTCCCTTTTCTTCTCCTTTCCTCTCCTTTCCTTTCCTTTCCTTTCCTTTCCTTTCCTTTCCTTTCCTTTCCTTTCCTTTCCTTTCCTTTCCTTTCCTTTCCTTTCCTTTCCTTTCCTTTCCTTTCCTTCCCTTCCCTTCCCTTCCCTTCCCTTCCCTTTCCTTTCCTTTCCTTTCCTTCTTTTTCCTTCCCTTCCCTTTCCTGTCTTGTCCTGTCCTGTCCTGTAAAAGAATCAGCTATTGAGAAACTCTACAACCTAGAACCATGAAAATGTAACTCGTTCTGTGTGTGTGTGTTCCATCATTAAGTGACAATTGAGGATGATTATTATCAAGTCAATGAAACTCATATGTAGATGTTCTTTGAGCCAGAACCTTTTTCCTTTCTTTTTTTTCTTTTTAGGCATAGTAGCAGAATATTCCTTAGCTGTTTTATTTCCACAAAAAGAAAATGGAACCGGTCATTCCACCTAAATAGTTTTACTGCCTAAATGAGATCACTGTGGTTTATCAATACCATTACAAACCTGTTCTTCTGTTTATATTAGCAAAGCATTAAGGAAGGGACTGAGCAGGGTGTTCACTGTGACATTCTAGTAAGAGTTGTTCTTGGGTGCCAAAACCAATTATTGAACTGTGCAACCTTAGGAGATCGTGTCTTGTCACCCCAGAGCCCCCGTCTTTAATGACTGTACTGTACATCCTGCCTCTTCCTATTAGTGCAATATTCCCTGCAGTCTTTGGAGTTACCACATTTCTGCCATTTATATCTGTGCAAACACATTCCAACAACCAATTCATTATTAAAGATCACAGCCATAAACTGTGTTAGATTAGCCTGAGCCCAAGCTGTTTTATAGCTTCAGCCTTAGCAATTTCACTGGGGCATTTTGCAGAGGGCAATGAGTACAGACTTCCTTGTCAGTCAGCATAGCTGATGGCCTCCACCAGTGGACAATAATTTAATTTTAATTAACATCTCGGAATAAAAACTATAATACAGTATGTCCCAAAAGTCTTAGTGCGAATTTAAACTTAAATCATCTAAAACAGCCTAAAATTTTTGGACCTTCCTGAATATTTAGGAAGTATGAGGGAAGGGAAGTAAAGAAATGAATGCTTTATAACCCTCTGATTCCTCTTCTTCTACTCCCCAGACATCTAGTCTAAGGAAGACAATTTTTCTTCCTTAAGGCTACCTACACAAAGTTAAGCTTTTGCTAAGGCCTTCAAAGGATTTTGGTCTATATTATGAGGAAAAGGAATGAATCAGCTGGTATAGTTCTTTGCAAAGTTACCATTTTCTCTTGAACAAGTAAAATCTGGCATCAGAATCATTTGAGCTTAGCAGTAAGAATATTCCAATGTACGCAGATACTACAGGCAAGATCTGCCAGTTTTTATGATAATCTGAGAATATTGGTGAGGAGAGAAACACTGAACCTGAGTAATGTAAAAAGTATAGCAATAAACTCCAGGAAAATGGAAATCAGCATTGCTGCTCTTATGGCATGAAGATGAAGAGGCACTTCAGGGAAATCAAGGAAGATAGGCATGAAATGATTATTATCAATTCACCTTTTAATCTTGCATCATTTTTTTTCTTTCAGTATAGATTTTTGGATTAAAAAAACTAATGGGCTTAGAGGGAAGCTGTTTGGTTGAGCATATGTTATTGTGGGTACACGTAAGGATAATATTAGCTAATATTCAATTGAATTACCCATGCTGTAAACCTTTCCCCACATTTCACAGAGACCTTCACTATATTCCTAGCATGTCTCTGACTCCACACAATTTGTCCCTTCCAGCCTAGTAGTGGCTTTATCTTGAGCATTCAAGACTATTTTCAGTCAAGAGATCTTTGAAATTGAAGCAGCCTGGACCAGGCAACTATAGAGCAAGGCTCTGTCAATCACCTGCAGTCTTGACTCAGCTTAATTTCTGGGATTTCAGAGATGGGGAAATATTTCCTTGATTGGCAGTCATCAAGTTGAGGTGCTTCATGAGCATCCAGACTTAAGAAAATGACTTCATAATTATGTTCAGGCTAGACTTTGGCACAAAAGCATAAATATGTTCAAATTCTATAAAGAAATTCAATAGGGATAAATATGAACAAATACTATCATACCTTTAAAAGATTATTTGAACCACAGAGGGTCACTGTGTGTGTGTGTTTTAAACTAAATCTATTTTATGCCATCCAATGTTACTAATGATGCTAAATACACAATATTTCAACAGTTTTATACTCTTTTCAAAAATGTTCTTTCTCAGTGGAAATATCTGTAAAATGAAGAGCATACCTAAAGTCTAGCTTTGAGTCTCAGTGGTTGACCTGATTTTTGACAAATATGCAAAATAGACTTTTAGATCCATCTTACTACTCCTGTAAAAAATTTAAAGTAGTAAAATGATGGACCACAATGACATTTCAAATTACAGTAGCGAAGATTCCAGGTCTAAGGCAGCCTGACTTAAAAGTGCTATACACACACACACACACACACACACGGTGGGGAAACCCAGTATAGCATATATTTCTATTAAAACTTAAAACTGCACTAATACTTTTGGGATGCATGCATAGAGAAATACACATATATTAAACCTTTTAATTTTTAAAGCTTAGAACTGCACTGTCATAGATGACTGGGTGCATGTAGGTATGTGCATGTGTGTATGATTATTTTTATTATATTAATAAGCAATTATTAAATCAGGATTGAGGCATTTTCTCTTTATTTTGTCATTCAGAGACCAACTAACATGTCAGTTAGGACAGCTGGTGGTGCAGAGGATAGAGCACCAGTGCAGGAGTCAGAAGGACCTGAGTTCAAATGTCACCTCAGATACTTGACATTCACTAGCTGTGTGACCTTGGGCAAGTCACTTAATCCCAATTGCCTCATCCTGGGTCATCTCTAGTCATCCTGATGAATATCTGGTCACTGGACTCAGATGGCTCTGGAGGAGAAGTGAAGTTGGTGACCTGCACAGCCCTCCCTCACTCACAAAGTCAAGTGCAAGTCATAACAAACATGCACGTCAGTTAACCAATCTCTGAAGGGCATAATTAGTACATAAGATCTCCCAAATCCTCCAGATGCGTTCTCCTTGATCTTGGGCAGGATCTTATGCAACAAGGAGATCTTATTTTCTTTAGAGTGTGAACAGAATCTAACCTAGGTGAATTCTAGCTCTAAGCCCCTAGGCATATGCCTTTGTACCTCATCGTTAGAGTTTAGAGTCACCCAACTCCTGAAGGAGAAAACCAACTAGAGTGGTGTGGGTGGTTGCTAGAGGTGGTTGAGTCTCATAGTCAAGCCATATTTTCATCAGGAGGAGCTAAAGACTTTTAGCCCATCTTCCTCCCTGTTTAAATGTCCACCAATCAGGCTTGATTTCTCCTATCATGGACATTCACTTTAAAAATACATTTAAGACACTCCATAACTCCATTAGATGTCTTTGTTTATGGAGAGAAATCACTGGCTATCAATTTATGATATGCTAGAGAGTTAATACATTGATTTCTAATTATCCAGAAATTCTCTAGGTTTTTTTGTTTGTTTGTTTGTTTTTAAATTCATACCACTATATTGGATCTCTTTATCTTTCCCAGACTGGAAATACAGGAACTACACCTGGTCCCTCTCCCTTTACTGATTGATATGGAAGTTTTTAATTATTCTAGGCAAGTTCTCCCCCTTGTTAGGCAATCTAGTGTCCTCTGTTATGGTGAGAGGAGAAGAACTGGACATATTCTATTCATGCTGAACTTTTCGCTAACACCCAATCTGCATAGCCCGTGGTAGCTCAGAATTCTGGAACATCAGAGCTCCACCAGTCTTATCTTTTTCAGTAGTTAAGATTGCAGATGTTTTGTTTGTATAGATGCCTTAAAAGGTAACCCTCTAAAGTAATTACTATTAAAGTATTTCAATTTGACGAAATACATTGTCAACTTCTCAAAAACACAAAACAAATTGAAAATCTCAATTGCTCATTGGAAAAAAAGAAGTGAGCCAGTGTATTTGGACACATTATATACATTAATACTTGGTTCAATCTGAGGTTGATTTCCCAAGAATTCTCAGAGATGATTTTAACACTTGTTTTTAATAACTGAACTACCTACTATATATACCTTTTAGTATAACCATGAGCAATTATTGGAAGCAGATTTTTAATTAAAGTCACATTTTCTCATTGATCAAATCAGGCTGTGGTTTCTTAGTGCAATTGTATGTAATCACTTTATTCACTGTATCACAGAAAATCAGAGTGAGAAGGATCTTCATACACCTATTAAATCCATATATGCTCTGTAATCCTTTGCAGATGATCACATGGTCTTTGCTTGTGATACCACCTTCTGAGGCAGTCTTATATACTTTTGGACAGATCTGATCATTACTTTCTCCTAACATTAAACCTAAATATGTGTCTCTACAAGTTCTCCACTGAACCAGGAAATGCTCTCTAAGGTGAAGTAAAAGAAGTCTAATCCCTCTGTTATATAACAGCCTGTCAGATACTAGTGTATTTGACATGCATAAGGATTGTTATACATTCCTCCCCTCTACACACTTTATAATCAAACTATATTTATACCTCACACATCATTATCTCCTATTCCTTTTTCAGAGAGTCTGTGTCCTGTGACTATGCCAGCATCCAGTTCACAACAATCTATTTTGGCAAGCAACATATTATAAGATTTTATTAAATCACCTCCTTCCCAAATAAATGCAGGTATAATATGTATACTAGATTCCCTCATCATCAATCTATTGGTTATAGAAAAAATGAAGTAAAAATACTCTGACATGATTAACATGCCATGAACTTGTGTTGGCTCATAATGATTCCTACTTCCCTCCATAAACACTCATAAATTACTTTTTTTTCCTGGGTATGAATTTTTTTATTTTATTTATTTTATTCTGAACTTAATAAAATAAGCATTTTCATAACCTAGTACAATAGAAAAAAAGATGATTATGCATGAAACTGCAAATCTATTATGTACAACTTCTATTTCTTTTAAATATATAATAGTCATGTAACTTTCTTTTTTTAACTTTTTTCTTCCCTCTCTTCCCCCATCCTGTTTTTCTATATGTAAAACTATTCCATACATATATTTATCAGTTCTTTCTCTGGATATAGCTAGTGTCTTCCTTCATATACCCTTTATAGGTAGTTTGGGTATTTATTTCTTTAGTTAAATATATATTGCAGAACTTATGCAGGAATCAAATTCAGACTCACTAACCTATGCTTTGAGTATTCCATTTTCTTTCTCTACTTCAAAAATTGAGATAGCATTTTTTTTGTCCTGTCCTGCAGCATCTTTCTTTTTCACTATGATTTTTAAAAATATTGTTGACAAACAACAACAGCTAAGCAATCATCTTGTAATTTTTTTCTACATTTTGAGATATGATTTACTGAGGCCTGATGACTTAATGAATATAGCTAGGTCCTCTCTTCTTATCTCCTCATTTGTTTGGGTTTCAATTTCCTAGTATATACTCCTACTCCCTGCAACTATATTTCTTAAGCTTAAGATTGCTTTTCTTGGTATAGAAAACAGAAGCAAAATAAAAGTTGAATAGTTTTATTTTTCTGCATATATGCTTTCTAGCTTTCTCAGCAACTTTCCTTTAACAGGGTCTTTCTCCAAGTAATTTATGTTTTTCAAATCTTCCTCATTCAATCTATATCAGTGATATAGTTTTGTATTTTCTTAACCAGTATGGTTTGGTTATTACTGCTTTATAATATAATCTGAAGTCTGGAAATATTATTCTCCCATGCTTTTTATAAATTAAATAATCTCTTAATCAGATCTTCAAATCTAGCAAATAATATACTTTCTTAGAGTTCATTGGATATAGTCATTCCTCACCTAAATTCTTTCCTTGAAGTATCTCTAATTCTTCTTCCAGAAACTCAAATCCATTTTTCTTAGACCATGCTTTGAAATTCTGATTTATGTAAAAAAACCAACCCCTTATTTAGTATCACAAAAGAATCATTGATTAAATGGATTTTCATTTTGAATTTATCATTTTGATATAATGTAGATTGCAGTGATTATAGTCTCAAATGCTTTATGTACCTGAGTAACTAGGTTTTGAACTTATTATCAACTCAATTTTAAAGGCTTGTCTTTTTTAAAAAAAGAAAATCCCCCAAAGAATTTCTTCCCCTGTAGCAACTTGCACATTATTTAAAGATTAAGTTGCATAATATTTAAATTTCCCTGCAGCTAAAAGGCACAGGGGGTAGAATGTTGTGCCTAGAATGAGGAAGATGAGTTCAAATACAGTCTGAGATACTAGCTGTGTATCTCTAGGCAAGGCACTTAACCTCAGGCTTCCTCAGTTTCTTCAACTGTGAAATAGGAGAAAATAATAACACTTACAAAGGATTATTGTGAAGATCATATATGATAACATTTGTAAGGCAGTTGGCATGATGCTTGTCTATAATAGGTGTTAAATAAATATTTGTTCCCTTTTTTTCTTTTCCCCTTGTGCCAAAACTTATGTCAGACTGATTTTAAACTGTACAGTCAGTCCTAGAAGATAGAGCTTTATAGGTGAGAAGAAAAGTTCTGTCAACCATCATAAATCCTGGGCCCATTCCCAGGGTGTTTGTAGCACCAACATGATATTTACAGAGCCTAGGCCAGCCGTAAATATGTTAGCATAATTCTGAATAACAAAATACAACAGACTCTTCACATGAAAGATAGAACCAAAATATTTATTCAGATACCAAAAAGCCAAATCCCAACACCAGAAAGATAAATCTATCATAGTAACAAAGAAATCTATACACAATAAAAATGCAGAGGGCAATACTATACTCAAGTCTTTCCTCTGTTAGGCTTCCCACCATCCAGCTCCCTTAAACAAATCACAAACAAGCTCTCTCACTCACACTAGTTACCACCTTTCCCAACTCTGATTACTCTCTAACTAACTTCCTCTCATCTCTGCTCTAGCTCTACCTCTTCCTGTTGTAGCCTTCCTGCTCCACCTCTCCCTGTCCCATATGACTTAGACTTCTCTATGACCCAGGCAGGTCACATGGGCCTGTTAATGAATGGTAAAGATCTTCCCATTTAAATTACCATTACAGTGTTCTATCATAATATTAATAATCTCCCTTTACCCTGAAGTTAGGAATAAAGATCACTACATGAACAAAGTGAATCAAAATTGCATACTGAAATTAAAAGTGAAAATTATCAACTCCAAAAATATTAGAGTTGGAATGGACTTTAGAAATCATCAATTCCAATAAAACAAACAAAAAAAGTTGAGACTTCTGGGAGCCAAGATGGCAGAATAAGTATTAAGTTGATCTCACTCTTCTTTACTGACCTCTGAAATACAGAAAATATCACCCCAGAAAAAAATCCTGGAACAGTAAAGCCAGCAGAAAGGATACAGCAGTCTTTTGGTCCAGGGTTTGGTTATAAATGGGAAAGGTCCCCCTTGTTTTGATTGAAGGGAGCATTACAGGAAGGGAGACATCCTGGCAAGCCGGCAGCAAGCCCCACCTCAGCAAACCATGTGACTATAGATTCTTTCTGTGAGGACAGGTAAGATCAAAACATAAATTCAGAAGAGGACAGCACTGCCAATACACTCACATCTGAAACCTCAAAGGGGAATGTACACTGGTCCCAAGCCCCAAAATACCTTCTTGTAAGAGCTCAAAAAGGAACTTAAAAGTCAAATTAGATAGGTAGAAGAAAAATTGGGAAAATAAATGAGAGGTATGCAAGAGAGAATCAACAGCTTGGAAAAGGAAGGACAAAAATTGACTGTAGAAAACAATTCCTCAACGAACACAAATGGAAAAAAGTACACTGGAGAAAGTAACTCCTTAAAATGTATAATTGGCTAAATAGAAAAGGAGGCACAAAAACTTACTGAAGAGAAGAATTCCTTAAAAAGTAAAATGGGCCAAATGGAAAAGGAGGCACACAATTTAATAGAAGAAAACAACAATTTGTTAAAAATTAGAAGTGGTCAAGTAGAAGCTAATGACTCAGTCAAACAAAATCAAAAGAATGAAAAATAAATAGAAGTATAAAATATCCCATTGGAAAAACAATTGACCTGGAAAATAGATTCAGGAGAGAAAATTTAAGAATTATTGGTCTAGCCATGATCACAAAAAGAGCCTGGACAGTATTTTTCAGGAAATTTTCAAGAAAATTGCCCTGAGTCCTAGAATCAGAGGGTAAAATAACAATTGAAAGAATCCACTGATCATTTCCTGAAAGAGATTCTAAAATGAAAATGCCATGGAATATTGAAGCCAAATTGTGTAATTATCAGGTCAAGGAGAAAATGCTGGAAGAAAACAGAAAATAGCAATTTAAATACTGTGGGACCACAGTCAGAATTATGCAGGACCTTGCAGCTTCTACATTAAAAGATCAGACTGCTTGGAATATGATAGTCCATAAGGTAAAGGAGCATGGATTACAACCAAAATTAACTGCCCAGCAAAAATTATCATAAACTTTAAGGGGAGGAGATGGAAATTGAGTGAAATAGGGAACTTAACCTTCCTGATAAAAAGATCAGAACTTAAAAGAAAATTGATCCTCAAATGCAAGGTTCAAAGGGATCATTAAAAAAAGTAACCAGATAAGAAACAAAAACATGTTATTCAATAAAAGGCAAACTGTTAATATCCTTAAATGGGAGGATGATACTTGTAATTCTTAAGAACTCTATCTTCGTCACAATATTTAGAAGGTGTATACATAGATAGAGGGTGTGGGCATTAATTGGCTTTGATGTGATGATAAAAAAATCAAATTAAGAGGTGAAAAGTGATCATATGCGGAGAAGAGGAAAGGAGTCAGAAAATTACATCACATGAAGAAGCACAGGCACATTACAGCAGAGAAAGAAGGGAGGGCGATGAGCATTGTTTGAACTTTACTTTCATTGGATTTGGATAAAAGAGGAAATAACATCTTCAGTTAGGTATAGATATTTCACTTATTCAGTTAGGTATAGAAATTTAACTTACCTTATACAAAGTAAAAGGAGAAAGAAGAAATAAAAGAGACTGGGTGGATAGAAGGGAAGGAAGACTGAGGGAGAAAATGGTCAAAAGCAAAGCACTAGTGAAGAGCGAAAGGGAGAAAAGAGATAGAAAAGCATAAATGGTGATGTAAGGGTGAGGGGGGAGGGTAGAAAGTAAAGACATAGTAATCATAACTGTGAATGTTATTGGGATCAACTCTCCCATAAAACAGAAGTGGATAGAAGAGTGGATTAAAAACCATAATTCTACAATATGCTATTTACAAGAAACACATTCAAAGCAGAAGGACACACATAGAGCAAAGATAAAAGACTGGAGTTGAATATATTGTGCTTCAGCTGAACAACAACAAAAAAAAACAAGAGTAGCAATCCTGATCTTAGACAAAGCAAAAACAAAAATATATGTGATTAAAAGAGATAAGGAAGGAAACTACATCCTACTAAAAGGTAACATAGACAATGAAATAACATCATTACTAAATATATTGCACCAAGTGATAAAGCATCCACATTCTTAGAGGAGAAATTAAGGGAGTTACAGGAAGAAATAGAGAGCAAAACTATACTAGTAAGTTGTAATGGTAATTTAAATGGGAAAATTTTTCCCATTCACTAATAGGCTCATGTGACCTGCTTAAATCACAGGGAAGCCTAAGTTACATGTGCTAGGAGGAGCTTGTTGAATGGGTGGAACATTAAGAGTGGAGCAGAGCTTGGAGGAAGTTGGTCAGGCTAGTCAGAGCTGGGAAGGACACAGGCAAGCAGACAGTTTATACTCATGAGTGTTTGTTTGTGGGAGGGTCCCAGCAGGGACCAAGCAGGGAAGCTTAGAATTGTGTTTTTCCACTGCAGTGATAATGTGTATTGACTTCTTGGCTACTATGACTGTTTTGGCTTTCTAGTTTGGGGATTTGGCTTTCTGGTGTCTAAATAAGTGTTTTTCTTCTGTCTTCTATATGGAGAGTCTGCTATACTTTGCCACTGAGAACTACACTGACAAAGTCACCACGAGTGCTGTGAGTATTGTCTTTGCAATACATTTGGTGTCACAAACTGGATCACAGGGTATAAAATGTGTATTTGGAAGCAGAAATAATTTAGAGAAAGAAATGAATATCTTTGGATGGAAGGATTTACCTTAATCTTTCCTAGAAAGGTATGGGCTAAAACGCTGGATCCTGTGAAAACTAGGAAGTGAGGTAACAGGAGAGAGAGCGTAGAGACTTGGAAAGGTGTTTGCAAGGAATACCAATAAGACAAGGGAAAGAGATGGCAGGGGTATCTAGGAGAGAAGGGATTTTATTAACAGATTACCATATCATGTGTGAAAGCAGAGGTGAACTGCTAAAGGAAAAATTCAGATAGACAAAGTTAGCTAGTTTGCATGAGCTTTCTCAGTTTTGGGGCTTGCCTTTAAAAAAAGCAGGCTGGGGGTTTCAGGTGGAAGAAAAGGCTGTTCATTCAGCTAGGAAGAAGAAGACTGGCAAAAGAAGTGTTCATTTACCTTTGCACAGACCCTGCCTAATTGTCCTGTCAATGACTGCTAGGACAGTGTGTGGGCAGAAAATGCAACTAAGTCACAGTTGGAAAATGGAAAATTATTTTAGGGGGAGAATTCTATGGCCCAAGCTTGCACCATACTAAGGTCAAAACCAGAGAACCAAGGTAGGAAATACAGTATTTAGGGAACTAAATGAGGATTTTACTCCACAAGAGGTCACAGATATTTTGAGTCGGTTCACTCAAAGGATGGCAAAATTGTTAATTTCTTGGATGGTGAGAATCAGTGATGAAGGAGCTGGAGGATTATCGATAGATGGTGTGGATTGCTTGAAATTTATAGGTATCATTCAGAATCCTTTTGTACAGCAAACCTTTAGCGATTACAATATGCAGGAAGGTAACAATGCAACTAAACTGTTAGCTTTGGCTGCAGAAGGAACCAGTAAGCAGTATCCTACCTATGTGGTCTGGTGGAGATAGACCCTGGTCTTCACTTAGGGATTATATAAGAAAGTTAAAGGAGAAAGTAATGAAGATTGCCATCATGATAGGAAATGCAGATGCATACTATGATACCTCCTTAGCAGTTTCCCCCAGAAATATAATAGTGAAGATGGCTCCTCTTGATTATAAACATCTAGTTTTCACTCTAATAATTGGGGAAATAGGGAGCCCTCTTTCAGAGGTACTGGACAATATTTCACAATTAAGTGACTTAGGGGACTGGGAAAAAGATAAATTTCCTCAAGAGACAAGAGTAAATAGCCAGTGGATTCAAAGTCAGAATAGACTGACAAGAAAAGTGTTGTTTACTGCTCTATTGAGAGCAGGGGTAGATTTTGGAAGCATAGATGGTATTCCAACTAATGAACTATACTGAATGTACCGAGAAAAGAGGCTCGATACTAGATGGAATAGAACAGTAAGAACTACCCCTACAGATCCTCCTGAAGCATTGTATCCAAGTTTGTCACACCTTCAGGGAGAATATGAAATTGACCAAACTCCAGCTCAGATTAAACAAATACACAGACAGGAATAGAGACCCCATATCAATTTGATCATATTTTGGAAAAACAAATCATATACTGTAACGCCATATAGAGATCCCATATCAATTTGATCCTATTTTGGAAAAACAAATCATATACTGTAATGCCATTAACTGGCATTAATAGACACTCAATCAGAGGCCTCCTTTATATATGGAAACCCTGATAAATTTAAACATGGAACTGCTAGCACAATCACAGGACTGGGGGAGGGGGCTGAAATATCAGCCAAATAAGACAAACTAATGATGAAAATTGAACAATTGCCTAAGAAAGAATATACCATGGTCACTGTACCTGTTCCTGAATACATCATTGGAACAGATCTATTGAGAGGTATGACTCTAAATTTACCTGAGGGGAAGTACCAATTTGCAGTAAGGAAGGTAGGAATTAATATAATTTTAGTGGGTAAAATAAAAATGGACCCAATCACTTTACCTGAAACTTCTGAAGTAATTATTTTAAGCAGTATTGTGTCTTGTACCAGGTGCACAAGATGAAATCAGCAAGATTATAACGGAAAATGTTGAGTCAGGAGTGCAACCACTCAATGGAATAGTCCTGTCTGGATAGTACAAAGGTCAGATGGGACATGGAGGATGACAGTGGGTTATAGACAATTGAATCTATCCTTAATAGAAAGGATCCAAAAATATGATGGCATTAGGTATTCAGTTATTGATTTAGCCCATGCTTTCTTTACTATTTCAATAAATTCTGATCAATGGGACGAATTTGCTTTCATTTGACGGTACTGACAATATACTATTTTTTTTCATCCAAAGTAAAACAAAATTTATTAAAGCTATATTGGGTTAACTCTTAAGGAGCCTAAGCATTTGTGATGTTGTGTTGATGGGCCAGATAGAATCTCAGTTCAACAGAGTCAGAGCTGGATTGAATTTGAGCAGATAATATACGTTTTCATGCTTGCCACAACAATTTCTGCACAACCCCACTGTTTGTGGCTAAACATTTAGATGAATTAGAGTTAACTGGTGTACAGCTTACCCACTACATAGATGATAGTATGATGCAGGGAAAAAATGTAAAATAAGTGGAAAAGAAGTTTGACATTTTTAACTGAGCATATGGAAAGCAAAGGGCAGAGAATTAACCCTGCAAAGATTCAAGGACAAGCTCAAACCATAAAATTTTGGGGTATGCAATGGAGTAAGGGGCTACAAGAGATTCTCCTGCAAGCCCAACAAAAGATTCAGAATTTTCCTATTTGCCCCAATCAAAAAGAGACCCAAAAGCTTATAGGATGATTTGGATATTGGTGACATCACATACTGCATCTAGGACAAATTTTTAAATGCTTATATAAAATAACTAGAAAAAATATTAATTTGATTGGGAACTTGAGCAGAGTGAATATAATGATAATTTAAATGAGAAAATCTTTCCCATTCTTTAATAGACCCATGTGACCTGCTTAAATCACATGGAAGCCAAAGTCATATGTGGTGGGAGCAGCTTACTGAAAGGGTGAAACAGGAAAGGTAGAGCAGAGCTGAGAGGAAGCTGGTCAGACTAGTCAGAGCTGGGAGGGATGCAGGCAAGCAGACATAGCTGGGCTCGTGAGTGTTTGTGGGGAGGCCCCAGCAAGGATGGGTGTATGTGTGACAGGGTGGGTGGGGTGCTTGGAAATGACTTTGTCCTCTGCAGTGACAATGTTATTGACTCCTTAGCCACTGTGACTGATCTGGCTTTCTGGTTTGGGGATTTGACTTTCTGGTGTGTGAATAAATGTTTTCTTCTGCTTTAAATATGGAGATTCTGTTATTGCAGTTATACTTTGACATTGAGAACTATGCCAGCATATTCATAGTCACCACCAATGCAGTGAATATTGCCTTGGTGAAACATAATGGAACTCAACCTTCCCCTCTCAGAACTAGATAAATCTTACCACAAAACAAGCAAGAAAGAAGTTAAGGAGGTGAATAGAATTTTAGAAAAATTATATATGGTAGACGTCTGAAGAAAATTGAATGTATATAGAAAGGAATATACCTTTTTCTCAGTAGCATGGCACCAATAAAAATGGACCATGTATTGGGGTATAAATGCCTAACAATAAAAATTCAAAAAGGCAGAGACGTTAAATGCATCCTTTTCAGATCATGATGCAATAAAAATTCCATGTAATAAAGGACCATGGAAAAATAGACTGAAAATAAATTTGAAACCAAGTAATGTAATCCTAAAGAATGAATGGACCAAATAACAAATTATAGAAACAATCAATAACTTCATCCAAGAGAATATAAATTATGAGCCAACATACCAAAATCTATGGGATGCAGTGAGAGAAGGTCTTAGGGGAAATTTTATATCTCTGAATGCTTCCATGAGTAATAGAGAAAGAGGTGATCAATGAATTGGACATGTAACTAAAAAAACTAGAAAAAGAACAAATTAAAAATACCCAATTAAATAGCAAATTAGAAATCATGAAAAATTAATAAAATTGAAATTAAGAAAACTATTGAACTAATAAATAAAATTAAGAACTAGTTTTATGGGGAAAACAATAAAATAGATAAACCTTTGGTAATTTGATTTTAAAAAAGAAATAAGAAAATCAAATTATCAGTATCAAAAATGAAAAGGTTGAACTCAACACCAATGAAGAAGAAATTAAAACAATAATTAGGAGCAATTTTACCTATGTGCTAATAAATTTGACAATATTAGTGCAATGGATCAATATTTGCAAAAATATAAATTGTCAAGTTTAACGGAAGAGGGAATAAAATACTTAACCTCATTTCAGAAAAAGAAATTGAATAAGCCATCCATAAGCCAATTCCATAAGAAAAAATCTCCAGGGCAGGATAGACTTGCAAGTAAATTCTATAAAAACATTTAAAGAACAATTAATTCTAAAACAATATAAACTATTTGGTAAAATAAGCAAAGAAGGAGTCCTACCAAATTATCTTTATGATCCAAATATGGTGCTGATATCTAATCCAGGAAGAACCAAAACAGAGAAAGAAAATTATACATCAATTTCTCTAATGAATATAGATGCAAAAATTTTAAATAAGCTATTAACAAAGAGATTACAACAACATTTCTTGAGGATAATACACTATGACCAGGTGGTATTTATGCCAGGAATGCAGGACTGGTTCAATATTAGGAAAACTACCAACATAATTGACCTTGTCAATAACAAAACTAATAGAAATGACATTATTATCTCAATAGATACAGAAGAAGCTTTTGAAAAATTACAACACCCATTCCTATTAAAAATAGTGGAGAACATAGCAACAAATGAAATCTTCCTTAAAATGATAAGTAACATCTATCTAAAACCATCAAGACATAGTAGTCAATGACTATAGTAATCTACTGTTTGATAAAGCCATAGACTCTAGCTTCTGGGATAAGAGCTCCTGGTTTAACAAAAACTGGAGAAAACTGGAAAATATTATGGCAGAAACTAGGCAGAGGCCAACACCTACATCATATACCAAGACAATTTCAAAATAAGTATGCAATTCAGATATAAAGGCTGATACTATCAGTAAACTAGGAGAGCAAGTTTACCAATCAGATTTCTGGAATACAGAAGACCTTATGACCAAAGAAGAGATAGATAACACTGTGAGATGAAAAATGGATGATTTTGATTACATTAAATTGAAAATGATTTGTCCAAACTCAGCCAATGCAAACAAGATTAGCTGAGAAGCTGGAAAATAATTTTTACAGCTTGTGTCTCTGAAAGGGCCTCATTTCTGATATACATAGAGAACTGAGTCAAATTTATAAGAAGATAAGTCATTCCCCAATTGATAAATGGTTAAAGGATATGAACAGGAAATTTTCAGATAAAGAAATTAAAGGTATTTATGGCTATATAAAAATATATTCTCAATCACTGCCAATTAGAGAAATGCACATCAAAACAGCTCTGAGGTACCGCATCACACCTATCAGATCAGCTAACATGACAAAACAGAAAAATGATAAATATTGCAGATGTGGGAAAATTAGAATACTAATGCATTGTTGGTGGAGTTATGAACTAATACAACAGACTTATGATGGAAAATGCTATCCACATCCAGAAAAAGAACTATGGAGTCTCAATGCAAATTGAAACATATTATTTGCTCTCTCTTTTTTGTTTCTCCTCCCATTGGTTCTAATTCTACTTTACAATGTGAAAAATGTGAAAATATGCTTAATTTGAATGAATATGTATGGCCTATATCAGACTGCATGCCATCTTGGAGAAGAAGAAAGAGAAGAGGAAGGAGGGAAAGAAATTTTAGAACTCAAAATCTTAGAGAAGTGAATGTTGAAAAATCTTGGAGAAGTGAATGTTGAAAACTAAAAATAAACTAATTTTAAAAAGCAATCATCAATTCCCTCTCATTTTTGAGATGAGAAAATTGTGATTCATAGAAAAGTGACTTGTTCAAGTTTATGTAGGAAGTTAGGGGCAGAACAAGGATGTGAATTTTGGTCTCCAGTCCAATTTTCTTTCTGTTGCCCTGTGCTGCTTTGAAAACTTGACTCTTTCAGACAACTCCATAGTGCATCCCCACATAGACCCCAATCAAAGGTAAATTCATCTATGTCCTGACCTAGTACTTGACAATAGGGTAAGATCTATATCACAGAAAGGACTCCTGACTCAATTTCCATTGGAGATTTCTGCCCTAGACTTTTGATTCATGTAACAACTTCATTAACATGGCCTAGTGACTTTGCCCTTTATTTATTTTCTCTTTTAAATAACTATGTTTACATTATCTCTGCTTTTAACTCTCTACCTAATGATCTAATACCACTAGGGTATACTGGGTTCAAGGAGGACTAGCCCTTTTGGCATGAAGTCTGTTTGAGATCTTTTCAGAACTGTTCATCCATCTTTGGTGTCTACCTGGCACTCAGCTCCCACCTGTGGCTCCAAGAAACCATACATGTGCAGCCATCATACCCCAGTAAACCATCTTGGCAGATTGGGTTAAACCAGGTTAAGATTAAGTCAGACCCTCAGACCCATGAGTGAGTTCAAAGGGTATCTAACCCAAGTATGTGAGGACCTCCCCCACTTCCTCCAGCAGAGTGGGTATATGAGAACATTTTTATTCCAACAGCCATGATAGTGACTAAAGCAGGTGCTGTGAAGCACTTAGAGTTTGATCACACATTGAAGATGCCAAGGTCATCCACTTCATTCTGGGAATCACCAGTGCTCCTAACTTTTATCTTGTCAGTAGACTTCAGTGACAGAGAGAGAGAGAGAGAGAGAGAGAGAGACAGAAACAGAGACAGAGACAGACAGAGATAGAGAGAGACAGAGAGAGGCTGACAACTCAACTGTTTAACTCTGCCTCTTTTAAATCCAATGCACACCAAGTCAAGACAACACTCTTTGAGGTTATTGGTCATATTTGAAAACATGGAATTAACAATAACAAAAACAAAACAAACTACCAGGATATCACCTGGACAATAGTGTGAGGAGGAAGGCCAAATACTGTTTCTCCAGATTTAGTGGAATTCTACTGCTCTGAAAGAATTCATTAATTAACTTTCTGAAGGTGTAGTTGACCCAATGGGAGACTTAATGAACTAAAGGCTACTGATTGTCTTCTGCAATGTATTCTATTCTTCACTGGATCTCTGAAATCAAAAATGCACCTGCAATGATAATAAACTAAGCAAAGTCTGGTGATTTTTTCATTGAAAAGACATGATTTTAAAATGGGCAATTTAATGTTTTCATATTTCTTGATGGCATTTGAATCAAAGATTAGTCAAACCAACCAATGTATTGAAATTCATTGATTCAAATGAGATGTAAAAACCAAGTCAACTAGGAAAAATGATTCATTGAGTTGCTATATATAAGCACAATATTATTAAGTAAAACATCCTAGGTATTGATTTATATTTTTTTATAGTTCTACATTTTGCAAATATAGAATTAAACATTTCCCTGTCAACTGCACTCTATTTCTATGTTTCATCTAACAACATAATCCACGTGTGGAATTTACTTTTTTACACCTCCACTATCCTATCAACTTCTGTTGAAATCCCTCAATTCTTTCACAACCCAATTCAAGAGATACCTCCTACATGAAGCCATCCTTAAAACTCTTTTTCTATCATCCCCCAGCGAAAAATTACATCTTGCCCTCAAGTTTTTTTTTTATAGCATTTTGCCTGAATCATATACATATACCTTTTTTTTACATTTGTGTGCGTGTGTGCGCGTGCGTAGCTGAGGGACGTAGCCATTTAATTGAATGAGTAATGGCGGTAAAGATCGAGGATTTGACTCCTACCACCCATATTTACTTGTTGTGCAACTACATAGAGATCACTTAGCCTTTCCGAGCCCTTTTCTTCATTTGATCAATGGAGATAATGATAGCCAAAATACCTAACAAAAAAATCAACAAGTATTTCAGTGCTAACCACGTAGCAGGCATTGTACAAGACTCTTGGTGAGTGAGATGAGGAGACTGTGAAGACTTTTCATACTAAAAATATGGGGAATATTGGATTTTCTAAATAAAATTTCTCTTCCATAAGGCCCTCTCCTTGGATACCTGAGTTTCAGGTATCTAGGGCTTGTGGATGGTCAGTTGGTTTCCCACCCCTTACCAGCTACCAGCTTTCTTTGTGAAAGTGCTGTAGGCTGTAGCCAAAACTCGGAAGTTACTCAAATCTCCCCTTTGTTTGTTGTACTATTGCCACATCAACACTACCAGCTCCTGCTTCTCCCCCTCCCCTCTTTTTTAAAGTCGCGTCAGCAGTTAAGTTAGATATTAGATGAAGTAATTATGTTGGGATAGGTGAAGATCTCCCGGGGTTTGTCTAGTATTTCGCGCTTAGATTGTGAGCCGGCCTCCCAGCCAATGGAGAGGTGGGATAGTGGGGAGGTGAAATCTCTGCGTTAGGGTATAAAAATTGTGCTTCAATTTCTGTAAGTTGCCTCCCTCTACCAGATTCCTCGACCTGGTGGAAGGACATCCCTTTCTCGAGAATTGTAATAAATCCTTTTCTTTCTGTTCTTATTGAGAAGCCTCTTCATTTATTTAAGATTTTGAGTAAGGGTCTTGTTATCCCACACATTGGTATACAAAGACAAAACTAAAACAGTTTGTGCTCAAGGATCTCATCATTTATTGGAGAAACAACTTCCATATTTTGTCAATGTGGGGAGGTAGTGGTAGAGACAGATTAATTTTTTTTTTTATAATTCTTGTTACTTAAAAAAGAAAACCCTCAAAAGCAGGGCCTTCAAAAAGAAAAAAAGGGGAGGGGAAAACTATGTACAGGGAAATCCTTAAGAGAAATGTTCTCTAATATTTTTTTCTCTATAACACATTATGCAGTCCCCTTATTGAGAATTTATAGAAAGATGAATATAGGAGATGAAAGTGAGGATGGATTATACTATAAGTGCCATTGGAGGCAATGACCATATAGATGAAATGATATTGATATTTAGATAAAAAGTATCTCTCCTATTTAGATGGTAAATTCTTTGAAGGCAGGAATTTTGATCCTTTTTACTTGCAAATTGAAAGTCCTGTGCATTTAAGAAATGTTTCTTCAATTAATTCATATCCAATTACTTTTGAACTTCTTGCCTCTTTCTTTAATGTTGCTTTTGCTTGCCTCTTTGTCTTCCTAATGTACTGTTGGACTAAATCTTCCCTTGCAACAACTCTTATACTTCCTCCCAAGCCCTTCCCAAACTCATTTCTTTTCTGAAACTGACCAGCACTTATAATACTATTACTGTTCACAAGCTACTTTAAAATTGAATTGTTGCTTTGTACTTGGGATTGTATTAATTTGAAAGCAGATGAAAAGACCTTAGGGGAAGGAAAGAGTCTGTTATATTCTTAAATGGTGGATACACTTCTGGTGCATAAGTAATTAATGGTAATAACAATAATATAGCAATTTGAATACAAAAAGGCACAATATATATGCTAAAGATGATTATTATTTCATTATACAGCTACCAAATAAAAAGATACACTGAGGACTAAGCCAAAAGGGAGAAAACATAATAAAGGACAATTTTATGCCATAGATTTATATGTGATTATCATATAGAGGTAATACAGGAAGAGTGCAATAGGATAGAACCAATTATCTCTTTATTACAACAGAGATGTGCTGAGCAGGAAAAGGAGAATGTTTGTGTTCATCAAGGCTCATAAACCAGCAAACATCACTGATTCATAGGTACAGGATTTGAATTAGCTGAAGCAACCTACCACAAATGCTCTCTTGGGACACCCTTCAGCTCCTCTGCTTGTGATTTATTGGGAAACATTCTTTATTTTATGGCAATGTTTACACTTTACTGATTTACTAGTAAACAGGTTCATCCATCCTGGAACAATATTCTACTTATAAATATACAACAAAAATCATAAAATTAATAAAAATTGGAATGGCAGGGGGGTTGGGGGAACAAAATCGAGGCAGCAAATTAGGTCTAAATCTTCCTTTGACATGTGTTTATGACCTAGACTAGGTTTTATTTCTGAGAACCAAAGTGACCATTTGCTGTAAAGGGATCTATATTCAAATTGTTATCCAAACTCAAGTTAATCCTGAGAAATGAAGTTTAGGATAAAAATATTAAGAGTAGTATTTATCAAAATGGAGATATTAGTTGTCCAAGACTTTTTTTCTTTTATATTTTGCATTATTTCCCTTAACGGCATTCCCTTAGGGACTAAAATATTACTAGGAAGCAGGAATCCCATTTATTTAAGTGGGTATAGTACTTAGCCCAGTACCATATACCTAAGTTCCTTCTCCTCCTCTCCTCTTAAACAAGGTAGCTACCAAAGTGGAATTGGCAAATTTCTTGCAATTTTTATTCTTAGAGAGATACTTAGGGCACTGAGAGATTAGGGGATTTATTCAGGATCATGGGGCCAGTATGAATCAGAGGTAGTATCTGAACTCAGTTCTTCCTGACTGCAAATTCAGCTCTGTTTCCACTATACTCTGCTACCATTTGTAGTTATTTTAAAAATATTTGATATTGAATTAAAAGTCTTTTGTTGTCTGTTGATTTATCCTTTGACACTTCCCTCCAGGTAGCTTACATATATCAGGGGCAGGGGAGTGCAATCTAGCAATACTTAGTTATATTTCATTCTGACTAATCTAGGTTTTCATGTTATGAAATATGTATTGTTTTCTTTCTATATACATCAGCTTCCAAAAGACTCAAAGTGAGACGGATATAGATGGAGAGGTGTGGCAGCCATAATTTCAGGAATCAATTAGCCATCTTCTACATTTCACTTCCTTACTACCTCTTGAATCTGTCAAGGCACTTGCCCAATTTTGACCTTTTTATATCTGGGTCATTCAATTTCTTAATGTATCCTGTGACAGAAAAAAAATGTTAATATAAGATATATTACCTGCCAGTCTCTCTTAATTATTCTAGTAAGGTCATAATTCCAGTAATGTCCTTGCATTCCTACTGGAAAATTCCTACTACTGAACCACACTCTAAGTCCCCAGCTTCCCTCCTAAACAAAACCAGTTTGAGATGGACTGGCTTCTAAAGTAATTTCTGACATCCTTTAAACCCTTTTGTTGGGATTCTTGGAAAGAAGGGGAGAACAGCCAGAATGAAGTGGTTTTCCTTTCTGGGATTGCTGAGGGTGGCTGACGTTTTGTGACAAGACCACATTACGTAATATAAATCCCTCCCCCTTGTCTCTTAAAAGTATACGAATATTTCCTGTAAGTCCCCTGATGGGACATTCCCTAGAGTGGCAGGTTTTTGACTCTGTTATCTCCATTAAAGATGTCTTATTCCTCCACTTATGACTTTCAGTTAAGTTTAATGAGTCAAAGTTAGGTTTAGACAAGTCTATGACCTATTCAGATAATTTCTAAGGCTCCTTTGAGTTCTAATAAATCTATTATACTGTGGCAAGGCTGTCTCCCTCATAGAGAATGGGGATGTCATTAGATGACTCAGAGAGACAGAATAAACATTTCTAGCCTCTTGTCCCCTTAACCCTTTCCAAAGGAAACTTTAATTTCTTCCCGGACAGGAAGCAAGAGTCAAGATAAGGTGCTAGATTTTTATCTGCTCCCTTAAAAATCATTAGTCTAGAAAGTTTCATTTTGAGGTTCAACCTAACTTCTGATCATTGTGTCTTAATAGTGCAAGGAGAACCCATACTTTATATTCAAGGCTTGACCTTTTCTCCACCAAATTACCTTTCCACAATGAACACACGTACTGCATAGTAAAGAAACACATTTATTTTAGTTGTCAGTAATGCAGAAATAAGAGAGAATGTACATAGGAGACTATATACCAGACAATACAGAGTAAAAGAGCTCTCCAGTGGGTTAGTGAGATAACCAAGAGTAAGTACCAGCTCTCACACAAGAGGAAGTTCCTCAAATTCTCCAGTGTAGCAATCTGAGGATAGGGACATGCTTGCTCCTTTCACATCAGTTTCTTCTCAATCTTATTTTCCCTTCAGCAACCTGAAGTAGAGTTTGGTATCCTGACTCTTCTCTTAAAGCTGGAAGCCAGAAGGGCCCAAACCCCAAAGAGACTGAAAAGTCCAAAGAAACTGAAGAGACTTGAAGAGCCTGGTATTCTCCTCTATCCAACTCCATCCAGTCCCTCATGTAAACAAAGGGTGATTTCCACCAATGAGGAAAGGGTCTCATACTAATGAGCTTTGAAAGTTGGGTTAGAATGCAAACGAATGAGGACCAGGTACTCTTGTCAAAAGGATCTCATAACCTTGAAGAGTTGATTCAATCTAGCTCCCACTGATTAAGCCCTTATTATATTGAAAGTAGAGAACAAAATGCTAGAGCTATAAAGACAAAAAAGGAAGACTGCCTTCAAAGATCTTCTATTCTATTAGGTGATGCAGCATCTAAATGAAAAAAAGAATTTCAAGATAATTTGAAGAGGAGAAAACACTATTAACTGCAGGAAGAGGGTAGTAGGCATTTTATCTTAGAAGCAAGTGGACGTTGCTAAAGATATTTTTAGCTGGGGAGTGCGATGAACAAAACTATGTTTTATCGGGGGTAGAGCGAAGATGGTGGAGTAGAAAGACTCACATATGCTAGCTCCGAACCCACAGCCCATATATTTCCTGCAAGAAGAACTCCCCATAAATTCTGGAGCACTGCAAGGCATGCAGAAACACAGTGGAAAAGATCTCCGTTCCAGAGAGCCCTAGGGAGCTGACCCCAGGGATCTGTCATGCCCTGGAAAGTGGAGTCCACCCCTGAGCTGCCCTGGCTGTGGCCCCAGAGGAGCAGATCCGAGCAGGCTTCAGGGACAGAACCTCCGGCGGCTGAGAAGGTCCCTCCGCCCACAGGCACTACAAGTCAGTGAGAGAGACGTCTGGGCTGGCCAAGAGGGGAGCCGGGTGTCTCCATGGCTTGGGGCCCCTTGGGAGGCAGTGGCAGTGGCAGCAGCGGTGGCGGCAGCGGCAGTGGCCCAGGACTCCCCGAGCAGGCAGAAGTTCAGAGCCATTAGGGAAGGTCTCTGCATAAACCCCCTGAGGGAACTAAGCCTGGGAGGTGGCCCTGCCCCCACCCAAGCACCAGAACTTAAGCTCACATTGAATAGCAGCCGTGCCTGCCGTGGAAAGCCCACTTGAATCTCAGACCCCAAGCACTAGCTGGGCGGATCTAGGCGGGGGTGGAAAGGAATCTCAGAACTCAAGTAACTGGCTGGGAAAATGCCCAGAAAAAGGAAGCAAAATAAGACCATAGAGAGCTACTTTGATGGGGTACAGATGTTTCCATCTTTCAATTCTGATGATGAGGAAATATTCTTACCATCAGGGAAAGACGTGGAGGTTGGGGCCTCTGTATCCCAGACATCACAGAGGGATGTCCGGTGGGCTCAGGCCATGGAAGAGCACAAAAAGGATTTTGAAAATCAAGTTAGACAGGTGGAGGAAAAACTGGGAAGAGAAATGAGAGAGATTCAAGAAAAGCATGAAAAACGGGTCAATACCTTGGTAAAGGAGACCCAAAAAAATGGTGAAGAAAATAACACTTTGAAAAATAGGTTCACTCAATTGGCAAAAGAGGTTCAAAAAGCCAATGAGGAGAAGAATGCTTTCAAAAGCAAAATTAGCCAGATGGAAAAATAGGTTCAAAACCTCACTGAAGATAATAGTTCTCTCAAAATTAGAATGGAACAGATGGAGTCTAATGACTTTATGAGAAACCAAGAAATCACCAAACAAAACCAAAAGAATGAAAAAATGGAAGAGAATGTGAAATATCTCATGGGGAAAAACAACTGACCTAGAAAATAGATCCAGGAGAGACAACTTAAAAATTATGGGACTACATGAAAGTCATGATCAAAAAAAGAGCCTAGACATCATCTTTCATGAAATTATCAAGGAAAACTGCCCTGATATTCTACAACCAGAGGGCAAAATAAGTATTGAAAGAATCCACCGATCACCACCTGAAAGAGATCCAAAAAGAGAAACTCCTAGGAACATTGTGTCCAAATTTCACAACTCCCAGGTCAAGGAGAAAATGTTGCAAGCAGCTAGAAAGAAACAATTCCAGTACTGTGGAAATACAATCAGGATAACTGAAGATCTAGCAGCTTCTACATTAAGGGATCGAAGGACATGGAACAGGATATTCCAGAAGTCAAAGGAACTAGGACTCAAACCAAGAATCACCTACCCAGCAAAGCTGAGTATAATACTTCAGGGGAAAATATGGTCCTTCAGTGAAACAGAGGACTTTCAAGCATTCTTGATGAAAAGACCAGAGCTGAAAAGAAAATTTGACTCTCAAACACAAGAATGAGAAGAAGCATGAAAAAGTAAACAGCAAAGAGAAGTCATAAGGGACTTACCAAAGGTGAACTGTTTACATTCCTATATGGAAAGACAATATTTGTAACTTTTAAAACTTTTCAGTATCTGGGTAGTTGGTGGGATCACACACACATACACACACACACGTACACGTGTGCATGCACACACATACACACATGCACACACACACAGAGACAGAGAGCACAGAGTGAATTGAATAGGATGGGACCATATCTTAAAAGAAAGTAAGGTAAATGGTGAGAGAGAAATGTAGTGGGAGGAAAGAGGGTGAAATGGAATGTGGTAAATTATATCCCATTCAAGAAGCAAGCAGGAGACTTTTTAGTGGAGGGAAAAAGAGGAGAGCTGAGAAAAAAACAAGAAGTTTACCCTCATCACATTTGACTAAAGGAAGGAATAAAATGCACACTCACGTTGGTATGAAAACCTATCTTACAATACAGGAAAGTGGGGGAGAAGGAGATAAGCAAGGGGGGGGGATGATGGAAGGGAGGGCAATGGGAGGAGGGAGTAATTTGAAGTTAACACTCATGGAGGGACAGGATCAAAAGACAGAATAGAAACAATGGGGAGCAGGATTGGATGGAGGGAAATACAGTTAGTCTTACACAACATGACTATTATCGAAGTCATTTGCAACACTACACAGATAGGGCCTATACTGAATTTCCTGCCTTCCCAAAGGGAATGGGTGGCAAGGGAGGGAAGGGGAGAATTTGGAACTCAAAGTTTTAGGAACAACTGTCGAGTATTGTTGGTGCTACTAGGAAATAAGAAATACATTTAATGGGGAATAGAAAGTCATCTGGCCCTACAGGACAAAAGAAAAGATGGGGACAAGAGAAGGGAGGGATGATAGAAGAGAGGGCAGATTGGTGATAGGGAAAATTAGATTGCTTGGTGTATTGGGGTGGGGGGAGGGGATAAAAGGGGAGAAAATTTGGTCCCCAATATTTTGCGAAAATGAATGTAAAAAGTTAAATAAATAAATTTTTATTAAATAAAAAAATAAAATAAAATCTGATTAAATCCCCCCCACAAAAAAAACTATGTTTTATCACTACCTGTATACCAAAGAAATCAAAGGAAAAGGAAAATGACCTATGTGTACAAAAATATTTATAGCAACTTCTTTTGTGTGTTGGTAAAGAATTGGAAGTTGAGGGAATTCACATCTACTGGGAAATAGCATAACATTGTGAGATATGATTGTGATGGAATACCATTTTGCTATAAGAAATGACAAATAGAGTGCTTTCAGAAAAACCTCGGAAGACTTATATGAACTGATGCAAAATGAAATGAGCAGGAGTAGGAGAACAGCATACATCACAACAGCCATATTGCAAGGATGATGAATTGTAAATGACTTCATTCTTCCCAGAAGTACAATGATCCCAGACAATTTGGAAGGACTTATCATGAAAAATGCTAACCACCTCTGGAGAATGAACTGATGGAGTGTGGATATAGATCAAAGCAAACTTTTTCAAACTTTATTTTTATTGTTTTATTTTGCTTGTATTTTCTTTTACAACATGGCTAATATGAATGTATGTGTTGCATGATTGCACGATCAAATTGTTTACCTTCTCAAGAAGGAGAGAAGGGAAAGAGAAAATTCTGAGTCCCAACTTTTTAAAAATGAATGTTAAAATTTTTTTCTGCCATGCAATTGCAGAAAATAAAATGAGGGAAAAAAAGAAATTGGGCTTATACCAACAACTTATATACCATATCTCATAATAACCTCTAAATGGATATGTACAGTTGGAAGCAGATTTTATGCCTCTTCTAATAAATGAAAATAGAGCTAGAGAACTGCCACTTCTTTGCAATACACCTATATTTATGTAAAGTACTTTAAAAAGTCTTTAAAATGTATTTCTCCTGAAACAATCATCTTCCCTATCCCCAATGCCATTAGGTCAAGGAGCTAATTGATATAAGTGAATAGGTCCAAAAGTGGATTTTCTATACCAGCTAGAGTGTTGAAGCTTGATGGGAGTTGATAAAAATTGTGGGAAAATTGGTTCTAGGTTCAAATCTTTCTTTAAGATTCTCATAAAAAATGAATAAATCAATATTGGGTTCTGAAACAATGGCAGTTTCATTAATCATTTATTAAAAAGTGCAAGGGCCATTTGTCTTATATAGCTTTGCTAATGAGGCTGCTTTTTCCTCAGGATTTGATGCCCTATTCTTAAAATTATTTCCAAAACCCATAACAATGAAAATACTCCTATGCTTTCTTTAAAAAAATAAATTTGATAGTCATCTCTAAAACTTTAGTCTAGTTCACGAGATCTTAAATTTAAAATCTGTGGTTTTTTGGATATTGGGTAACTGGGAATTGCAATGATTGCATGCTGCTTTTTAAACATTTATTATTATTGGCTTCCCTGATTGATGGTACTAATGCAGTCTCACTACAACCTTATAAATTTTAGCTGTAATCTGTATCATGAGAGTTATTCTATCACTAAAACTCTATGTTAAAGGTCACTCTTCTGATCTTCTCTTGTTTCAAGGACTCTTCTACTTACGATAGTCCTTCATTTTAGTACACTCTTGCCCCTTTTAGTACCCTCTCTTCTCTATGGAAGCTCCTAGTCTAAACAGTCTTTCTTTTCAGACCTCTACAAGCCCTGACATTTCATGTTCCTTTTGTGATTCCTCTGGTATCTTTTGAATACACGTGTTTCATTGAAAATCAACTCCTTACATGTCTTAGCAATGCAATGGTTTACAAAGACAAGTGGGGACCTTTTCAAATTCTCTTCAGTTAACCCCTTAAGGTTTTGAATAAAATACTCTGCATTCATGGATAAGAATAGAAATATAAATTCCTGGGATACTTGATCAAGGTACTGCATAGAATTTTTTTTTCTTAAATTTGAGGTGTCCATATCCACGCAAGTTGCAGTCCTTTTATCATTTTTTTGTATTTCTTTTTTATTAATTAATTTTATTCATTTTCAGTGTTCTACAATGACTTCCATATAATTTAGATTATTATTTTCTCTTCCCTCCTCCTTTCCTCCTCCTCCTTCCCCAAGATGGCAAACAATTTTGTATAGCTTCTACACATATATTCCTATTAAATACATTTTCACCATAGTCATGCTGTGCTGAAGAATTAAAATGAGTGGGAGAAATCATCTAACAAACCAAAACACAATACATACATACATACACACACACACAAACACACACAAATGATCTGCTACATTCTGCAATTGATTTCCATAGTTCTTTCTCTGAAAGTGGAAGACATTTTGCTTTCAAAGACTGTTGAGAATTTTTAAGTCTGTGCATTGCAATGAAATTCAAGTTTACCAGAATAAACTCTTGCACACTGTGATGGTTGCTGTGCACAAAGTTCTCCTGGTTCTGCTGCTTTCACTCAACATCAGATCATAAAAGTCTTGCCAGGCCTCTCTGAGGTCTTCCTATTCATCATTTCTTTTAGCACAACAGTATTCCATTACATTCATATACCATAATTTATTCAGCCATTCCCCAATTGATGGGTATCCCCTTGATTTCCAGTTTTTGGCCACCACAAGGAGTGCTGCTATAGATATTTTTGTACATGTGGGACCCTTTTTCCCATTTTTATGATTTCCTGTGGGTACAGTCCTAGGAATGCTATTGCTGGGTCGAACGGTATGCATACTTGTGTAGCTCTTTGGCCATAGTTACAAATTGCTCTCCACAGTGGTTGGATCAGCTCACAGCTCCACCAACAGTGTATTAGTGTTCCAACTCTCCCACATCCTCACCAACATTTATAATCTTCCTGTTCTGTGATGTTTGCCAATCTAACAAGTATGATGTGGTACCTCAGAGTTGTTTTGATTTTCATCTCTCTAATCAAAAGTAATTTAGAGCATTTTTTCAAATGACTATAGATACCTTTAATTTCTTCCTCTGAAATTTGCCTGTTCATATCCTTTGACCATTTATTAATTGGGGAATAACTTGTATTTTTATACATTTGACTCAGTTCTCTATATATTCTAGAAATGAGGTCTGTATCAATGACATTAGGTGTAAAAATTCTTTCCCAGTTTTCTACGTCCCTCTGAATTTTGGTTGCATTGGGTTTGATTGTGCAAAAGTGCAAAAACTTTTCAGTTTAATGTAATCAAAATTCATAATGCTTTCTATCTCTTCTTTACTGAAACATTCTTCCCTTCTCCATAAATCGATAAATATAGTATTCCTTGCTCCAACAATTTGACCATAGTATCAATATTTATACCTAGATCGTGCACCTATTTGGATTTTATTCTTGTGTATAGTGTCAGGCATTGGTCTAGGCCTAGTTTCTGCCACACTTTTATCCAGTATTCCCAGCAATTTTTGTCAAACAGTGAGTTCTTATGCCAGCAGCTGGGGTCCTTGGGTTTATCAAACAGGAGATTGCCATATTCATTGCCTACTGTGTCTTGAGTACCTAGTATATTCCACTTGTCTACCCTTCTGTTTCTTATCCACTACCAAATGGCTTTGATCATTGCTGCTTTATAGTACAATTTGAGATCTGGTAACACTAGGCCACCTTCCGTAGCATTTCTTTTCATTAGTCTCCTTGATATTCTGGACTTTTTGTTCTTCCAGATAAATTTTGATAATATTTTTCCAGTTCTAGAAAATAATTATCTGATGGTTTAACTGGTATGGCACTAAATAAGTGAATTAATTTAGGTAAAATTGTCATTTTTATTATATTGACAACATACCCACAAGCAACTGATGTTTTTCCACTTAGAGCTGATTTTATTTGTGTGGAAAGTGTCTTGTAGTTGTGTTCATATAGTCCCTGGGTTTATTTTGGCAGGTAAGCTCCCAAATATTTTATAGTGTCTACCCTAGCTTTAAATGGGGTTTCCCTTTTTATGTCTTGCTATTGGGATTTTATACTAATATATGGAAATGCAGAAGATTTGTGCAGGTTTATTTTGTAATCTGCAACTTTGCCAAAGTTGTTTATAATTTCAAGTAGTTTTTTTACTTGAATCTCTGGGATTTTACATTTTCTTCTATCTTTTCATTCTTTAGATTTTATTTGACTGATTCTTGATGTCTCATAGAGTCATTAGTTTCTACTTGCCCAATTCTAATTTTTATCAAATTGTTTTCTTCAATTAACTTTTGCATCTCCTTTTCCATCTGTCCAATTATTCCTTTCAAGGAAGTTTCAGATAGGAGTATGGTCTCACTACTGACCTCTTTGGTATTCTTTTGGTCTTTTTCCCCCACAGAAATATTCTATGTTTTTGTCGCCCTTGCTTTGCTTTTTCTTGCTCATGATGGCGATTGTGTGTTGTGGCTTCTGGTTCTTTCAGTTAGAAGCTGCAGAACTTGGGGTTGTGTTGACTGGTGTGGAAAAACTAAGGGCAGGTGTCTTTTTTTCTTTTTGTTTTGTGTTTCCCTGATCAGCCCTGGGGCTAACTTGCTAAATGTCAGAAAGGGGTGGTCTAGTCATGGGAGATCTCCTCAGCTGAGCTGAGGCAAAGACAAGCTCAGGGATTGTTGATCCTGGTTGCCTTATTGTCTTCCCATTTCCCCTGGAGTGCTGAGGCAAGCCTGGGTCCTAGTGTGAGTTTCCACCACCCTGGAGCCTCTCTCCTTCCATTTGCCTCTGCCACAGTAAGCGGAATCCCCCCTTAGCTATTTTCCTAGCCTCAGGTATTATGAGACTGTTTGCCCCTTCACTGTTTCCACTGATCCAGGATTTTTCTGGGGAAATATTTTATGGTTTTTTCAAGGTCAAAAAGGGGGGAGGGGAGAGCATTCACTGATCACTTTGCCATCTTGGCTCCTGGAAGTTCAAGTAGGTGACTTACAGATGTTAAATCTGCAGACTGAAAATTTCATGAGCTGGTGCAGCTCATATCTGAGGCTCAGCAGCTATCACTTGTGTGGCTCTACTGGTCTCTCACCCTGGACTGCTGCTCCACCATTTTGCCTGCTGCTGCCTCAGGCCTCCCTGGGGCTTTCCTGCTCTGCTGCACTGGATGCACTGTGCTGTGTGCTATGGACTCACCCCCACAGAACAAATCCTTCCCATTAACCTTCCAGTCTGTCCTGGGCTGTGAATCTGCCACAGTCTGCTGTCTGCTATTGGATTCTGCACCTCCAAAATTTGGTCATATTCTCTTTTTAGAGGTATCTGAAGGAGTTTGTCTAAGAGCTTAGGTGAGTTGTTGCTCTCATGCCATCATCTTGACTCTACCCTCATTTGTTTGTATTTCTAAATCTGAATTCTAATTCAGAAGATCATAGTGTCAATATATATATATATATATATATATATATATATATATTTGTATTTGAGATGTTACTTATTTTATTTTTTAAACTGTGTTTTCTTTTTGGAAAACTTGGCAGATTTTTGAAAGATGAATTTGAGAAGGAATGGACAAGCAAGGGGCTATTAAAATAGTCTATGTGAGTGGTGGCCTGAACTAGAAAGGTGATGTGTGTAGTGTAAAGGACAGGATAGATGAGGAAATACTGTTGAGATAAAATTGGAAAATCTGGGCTTGTTATTGTCTAATAAAGGGAAAGACAGTGATGAAAGTGAGTATACATATATATGTGTATATATATACATATATACTCACATGTTTGTGCATACATATATATATACATACATACATATATATATGTAAGCTATGAGGAATAGTGCAAGGAGTGATAGACTTGGAGTCAGGAAGATGAGCTGAAATCTATGTGTCTATAAAAAATTATATGCATAAAGATTCATATATTTGTATATGTAAAATATTTAAATGTATTTATATCTCTTTGAAAATCTTAAAACACTGCATAAATTTGAGCTATCAATTATCAATAAGCATTTATTAAGCACCTCCTCTGTATCAACTATCTTACTAAGTGCAGCAGCGACAAAGACAAAAAAAATGAAATAACCCCTGCTATAAAAGAGCTTACATTCTTTCAGAGAATAGTGTCATACGTTATCATTGTTGTCAAAGTCATCGTCATCATCATCATCATTATTTATATTGAGTCAGACAAAGTTCTTTTTCCTGAAGGAAGTGAGATATGTGACAACAAAGCAACTGAGGAATATATAGAGTTAGCAATTGAGCATCAGTAGATTTATCTGAATTTATGTGTAGGTCCTTATCTGCTTTATTTCTGATTGGTCTATTCAAAAATGCCTGGTCTTTACTTGCCCTGGATTGATGCATTTGTAAAGGTCCCCCAGATCTTTTTGCTTACTTGTCTGAAAGTAAAATAGTCCAAGTCCCAATTAGGGTAATTTGGGTCAGTTTTCTGCCCTGACAGAACAGATCAGCTCTTGATCACACCTTGCAGTGTTAGCAATATGTCCAAATCAAGACAAAAATGTAGTTATGTCACAAGCCACCGAGTGACTTTGCTGCTCTGTGCTCCATTTAATATCGTTTAGACCAATCTCTCTTCCAGTCTACATGGCTTTTTGTTTTTCTTTTTTAAATTTTTTGTGTGACACTATTGTGTCTCAGTTCTCCTCCTCTCTGAATGACAGCTCCTTCTCAGTTTCTTTTGCTGTCTCATCATTCATATTATGCCTCTTAAATGTGAGTGTTCTCCAAGATCCAACCTTGAGCTCTGTAGATGTTCCCCAAAGATCCATCTTATGCTCTCTTCTATTTTTTTCTCCATTCTCTTTTCCAGTAACTTGGTTAACTATCATGGACTTGGTTATTATATCTATCGAGATCAATCACAGAAATATATAACCAATTCCGGTCTCCCTCCTGAGTTCCAATCTCAAATCACCAGTTGCCTAAGGGACATTTCAAATGTCACACATAGCACTCATTTCATCTCTATTCCTTTGAACTAGTTGTGTCCTATCCGTAGCAGGCTTTTGCTTCTCATCTCTGCCTCACAGTATCTTTTGCTTTCTTTAGAAGATCAATGCAACCTTCTCCACATTAAAACATTCCTGATCCCCCAATTACCAGTGCTCTTTCCCTAACTACCTTGTATCTATTGTTCTGTTTTTTATTTTTTTATTTACTATGCATATTAGTCAATCAGCATTTAGTAAAACATTTCCTTTATTCTAGGCATTGTGCCAAATATTGCCCAAGACAAGGCAAAATGAATACCTGCTCTCAAGGAACTTACATTTACAAAAATGGGGGAGATAAGAAATATATAAATGGGTATAGGGAGAATATAGCAGACATCTTAAAGTGGAAGGTATGAGCATCTGTGGGACTGCAGAAAGTCTCCTGCCAAAATTTGAAAGAAGACCAGTATGGCTGTATCATAAAATCCATAGTACAGTGTAATGTATAAGATTGTAAAGACAGGAAAAGGCAACAGAGCTGTTAATATTTGATCCTAAGGGCAACTGGGAGCCACTAGACTTTTTTGGGGATTGGAGATAACAAAAATTAAATGGTTATACCTATTCTTTAGGAAAATTGCATTGGCAGCTATGTAGAGGACAGATTGATGTACAGAACTGCATGTGGCAGGGAGACCAATTACGAGACTATTGCAATAGTTCAGGAAAGAAAGAGATGATGAGGATCTGAACTAGATTGTAAAATCCTAGAGAACAGATGCTATTTCAATTTTTTGGAGTTGCAAATATAATTCTTATTATAATTTCCCAATTACATATAAAATACTTTAACTTTTTTTAAATTTCAAGTTCCAAATTCTCTCCGTCTTACCTTGACTGTCCCTCCTCCTTGAGAAGGTATGCAGTATGATATTATTTTGATGATATCATGTATATGATACATATACATGATATCATATTAATGTGAAGTCATGAAGAACATATGTCCATATTAACAATGTTGCAAAGGACAGACAAAAAAAAACACAAGAAAAATAAAGTTTAAAAGTATGCTTCAATCTTCATTTACAGTTCATCAGTTTTCTCTCTGGAGGTAGATAGCATTTTTCATCATGGGTCCTTTGGATTTATCCTAGATTATTGTCTTGATCAGAGGAGTTTCACAGCTAATCATTCTTACCATTTTGACATAGAATTTTGGCCAAGCTCACTTCACTTTGCATGAGTTCACATGTCTTCCCAGCTACTTAGGGGGTACTTAACAAATCCTTACTAGTTGATTGTATATTGAGATGAGTCACATTTCTTATGATTATCAGTTTGCTTTCTTCTTTAAATCTTAAAACCTGGTGCAGAGATGAGCATAGAAAGTGTCTACAGGAAAACAAACGGTATTTTTTTTTAACTGAGCATGTGTTAGAGTGACAATCCACTTTCTAAAATTGGCATATTCTCCTTCTCTTCCTACCATGTGACATTTCTAAGGCCCACATTGTCTAGAAGAAACATCTCTTTATGTAGAAAACAAGAGTTCCTTTTCCAGGAAAAAATAGTATTTTTCAGGAGGTATTTCAGTAGTTGCTGTTAGTACAATATGAATCACCTTAGCCCCTTCCTACAAATTTGTACTTCAGGGCCCCAGCTCAAGTGCAAGAGATTGACATGATAAGAACAAATCACACTCATTTTATGTCAGATACAGAGGTAAGGCAACAATTCTTCAAGGTGGATTTGTGCCTTATGAGTCAAATAAAAAAATAAATATCCCTGTAAAATAAAACAGTAACTACCCATCAACCCAGTTAGTGATGGTGACTCAGAGGACTAGAACAGAAGAGTACATGCCAGCTGAGATGTCATATTCAGTGATTTCAAGGTAATACCACACACTGAGCTCCACACCTGACTGAGAGCCAGAAAGATGCTTGTTCCTATCAGTTTGTGTGATTTACTCACACTTGAAGGTATTACAGCTTAGTGCAGAATTTGCTCTGCATTGCCAGTTTAAAATATAAAGAATAAAAAACTAGTTTATGAAAAGCAGGGGGATGAGAAAGTCACGAAGTACAAGAAAATGATGACTACCTGAGGGGACACATTTTTTTCTTTCTATTACTGTGAAAGCAGGGGGTAACATAAGTTATCCTGCCTAATATTAATATGTTTCCCACAGTCAGTGAGCTCTCTGTTCTATGGTTTATTTATATTGTTTCTGCAGCTTATAGTAATGGTGAAAATCACTCCACAGAGAAGTGTAACAGGAAATAAAGGAAAAGATGGACTTAGTTCTTCCCTGTGCTCTAGGAAATGGTCATGACCTTTTCTGGGCTACCTCTGAAATTTTATCTTGGATAATGCAAATACTAATAATAGTAGCTTACATTCATATAATGTTTTAGGATAACAAAGCACTGCATGTCTATCATCAGATATGACCTTTACCACACTGTGAGGACGACTGTATTGTAGCAGAGTCATAGGATAATAGATTTAGAGCTAGAAGAGATTTTAAATGAATTTTGGCCAATCTGTCCAATTTACAGAGTCTCTGGGACTCAGTCCCAGAAAGGGACTTGTTTAAGGTCTCAAGCATTAAATGATAGGGATGAGGCTTTAAACCCAGATCCTATGGCTCCAGAGTCATAATTCTTTCTCTTAGCTTCAGTTTCTTCATATGCAAAGTGGGGATAATATTAGGTTAAATTTAATGGATTGTTGTGAGACTAACAAGAGCTGACTTACACAAAGCACTTCACAAAACTTAGAGATCTGTACAAATCTTTTACTTCCACCATCCTATACTTCATTCAGAATCTTCATCAGCTATGTAAGTGTAAGTTTCAGGGAGGATAAAGGTATACACAATGTCAGCCAACAGAGAGAGATTTTGCATGTGGTCACATGATGCATGTTTTTCTCTATTGGATTTTCATGACGCTGCTCTTTCCTGGTTCTCCAGTGTGTCCAATCACTTCATTTCAGTTTCCTTTCCTGATTCACTGTTTATATCACAATCACTAACTGTGGGTAGAACTTGAAGCTCTGTCCTGGGCTCGCTCTCTCTCTCTCTCTCTCTCTCTCTCTCTCTCTCTCTCTTTTCTCTCTCTCCATTCTTTTCATAACCACATCAATTATTCTTGACTTCAATCTCACAACATATAGATAGAGATCTATAGATCTCAGGTCTCTACCAACTCGTGTCCATTTTCTGAACAGCTGCTAAAATGATTTTCCTTAAGTTCATAATTAAATATGTCACTCCACTACTCATTAAACTCTTGTCATTTCCTATTGCTTTTTAGGGTCAAATATTAACTGCTCTGCTTTGCATCTGAAGCTCTTTACAACCTGCCCTATACCTATTTTTGCTGCCTTGTTATATTTTACTTTCCCTCTGATAATCTGCAATTTAGCTTGTCTTTTGTTCTTTTCCTCACTCACATTATCTCATCTCCCATCTCTCTGTTGTTGCCCTAGCTATCCCCTCCCCCATCCTTTTTGGAATCTAGTCTGTCCTCACCTCTTTCATTTTCATTTTATAACCTCAGCATCTAGTACAGGACTTTAACTGTGGTAGGTATTCCTGAATCTTGCTAAATTTTTAGCATCTCCATTTTACAGATGAGGAAATTGAGTGAGGTTTAGAGAGGTAAAAATCACTTGCTCAGTTATTGAACTATTGAATAGGACTTGAAGTATTATCTCCTTCCTCCAGCTATGGAATCACCTAGATCAAATTGTCTCACTTTTTTTTTGGTTTTGAACTATGTATGGCTACAGGAATGTCTGAAGAAGGCAACTGAATCAGATCTTTGCTCATTAAAAAAGAATCTGAACAACCTGACAGAAGAAAAATAAAAAGAACTTTTTAAAGAATACATACATAGCATACCTTTCTATAAGGGGTCAACCATTTTATTAAATTAGAGAAGAATTTAATATCCTTGAATTCAAAGTCTATCATAAGCCCTCATGAAGTAGGGCTAGAGAAGTGTAAGGGTATTTACTATATTTAAGGACATTAGAAACTCAGAATGAAATCTGGAAGACCTATTAGAGATTCTCCACACTACAGATGAAGAAACTGAGGTCAAAGTAGAAGAAATTGCTTGAATTACATAGCAAATAAATAGCAAGACTGGAAATAAAGCTTAAGTTTCTTAACTCTGTCTGGCACACTATCCACCTAACACTGTATTACCCCCTGCTAAATAAAATTAAGTCACAGAACAAACTTTAGTCATCTTAATGTGATCAAATACAGCAAAGTCACTGCTGGCACACACATATAACAATGCTCTTTGAAAAAAAGTTGTCAGACTGAGTCTAGGCTAAATTTAAAATCAGGAGTATTTTAAAAAAACCCACAAAATCAAAGGCTCCAATATTATCACATAGCTATTTAATAAATACAATTAATATTCATTTGACATCTATGCCAGTATGTGCATGTCACTGCATTAGGTTCTAAGAGAAGACAAAGTTAAATAATATATAAATTTAACCCTCATTTTCAGTGGAATAAAAGAAAGCAACAAGTGTTAAAGAGACAGGGACTTGGTGGCCACAATTCTGTATCATGAAAAATTTCCAAAAGGTTCAAATAAATATTCTTCATATACCCCCACTCTATTCATGAATGAGAGAGATGAATTCTCATCCTTATTTGACTTAAGCTTAGCTTCCAGGGAACCACAGGATATTTTAGGGATGGTAAGTACTACACTGGAGTGGCCTAAATTGTGGGTTGACCATATTCACTGTTGGCCATGCCCTACATGTCCAGGAGGAAACAGGTTTCTTCCTTTCTGGTAAGAGTTACCTCACTTTTAATGTTATTGTTGCTTTCTATATGTTTCAGATCTCCTGACTTTGATCAATATTCAGGCTTATCCTGATTGTTTAATATCCTTTATGATTACATAAAGACTGTAAACTAAATTATATCAAAAAAGTGAGGTTTGGTGGAAAGAGCCCTGGATTTGTAATCTGGAGGACTTTTGTTTAAGAACTGGCTTTGCTGATTTTTAAATCCAGCCCTATAAAACACGCTAACACTGAAACTTTCTCTCCATGTCACCTGCTGCTAGCCAACAGTCCCACACCCATGGAGGATGTGGAGTACAGCAATATGAAACATTCCCCTGGGGGGGTGAAAAATGAACATGAGCAAGATCTATCATGCCAGTAAAGTGTGTATTGGAGGGCTAAGCTGAGATATGAGCAAGAAAGATCTCATTGAATACCTGTCTCAGTTTTGGAGAGATGGCAGACTGCACAGTTAAAACAAATTCTGTTAACAGAAAAATTTAAGGAATTCAGATTTGTGCCAGTGTTGATAAGGTCTTGGATAAAGAACACAAGTTGGATGGCAAGTTGATAGACCTCAAAAGGGCTAAAACTTTTAAGGGAAAGAACCCTCCCCCCCAACAAAAATATTTGTAGGCAGACTGAGCTCAGATACATCTGAAGAATAAATCAAAGAATATTTTGGAGCATTTGGGGAGATTGATGGACACAAAGACAAATAAAAAAAAGATGTTGTTTAATCATATATACAGATGATCCAGTAAAGAAATTATCAGAAAACAGATACTGTCAGATTGGTTCCTGGAAGTGTGAAATTCAAGTTGTGCCACTCAGAGAGGTATACAGCAGTAACAGCAAAACCAGAAAGAAGGGAGGTTGATGCTGCAGCTGGCAGACAAGGTGCAACTAGTCTAGGGGTTGTAGCCAAGGGGGGCAAAGAATGTATGGCAAAGTATCCCTAGGTGATCACAAAAACAAGTATCAACCATATTAAAGGAGGACATGGAGGAAACAGGTACAGATGCTACAGCAGCCTATCTTGCAGGATGATGGCATTAAATGGAGAACAGTCTTCTATTAATGTGAGCTGATTATTTTGTAAAAGTCTTTAAGTGTACATGACACAGCTGTATCCAAACGTATATAGAAGTTGATTTACTTTTCTTGTTTTCTCTTTGTTCTTTGCCATCTGTGTTATGACAAATGTGGATTTGTGTTTATACAAATTTCATTTGTATAATTTCATGTTAAATTTACTCAAAAGTAAATTACTATAATGGTCATTTAAATGGGAATATCTTTCTCATTCATTAAGAGGCCCATGTGACCTGCTTAAACTACATGGAAGCTTAAGGCGCATGTGGTAGGTAGAGGTTGTTGAATGGGTGGAACAGGAAGAGGCAGAGCTGGAGCAGAGTTGAGAAGTTGGTCAGACTAGTCAGAGCTGTGAAGGACAGAGGAAGCAGGCAACTAGGATTGTGAATGTGTTTGCGGGAAGGCCTGATAATGTGTATAGACTTCTTGGTTACTATAATGGATTTATTTGTTACTATGATGGATTTGGCTTTCTGGTGTTGGGATTTGACTTTCTGATGTTTGAACAAATGTTTTTCTTCTGCTTTCTATATGAAGAGTCTGTTATACTTTGCGATTCAGAAATATGCTGGCATATTCGTAGTTGCCCTTGGTGCTGTGAATATTGCCTTGGTGATACAATGGCTTGCCTTTGTTTTTCTGTTTTAAGTACTAAATAGTTCTGTAAAAAAATTAATTTTAAATAACTAATAATTGAGGCATAGTTTATTTTCTTGGAGTCATGTACAGTGGGGAGAAAGGACAGTGGTCCTTTATAAATAGTGATGAACAAACTTTGCCTTAGATTTTCAATTCTCTTGACAAAGGTCTATGCTAAGGCTTCATGTCCATGTTGAAAGCAACCACAGATGTTCCTATGCAGTTAAACAATGTCCCCCAAATGCATTTTGGAGATCTTTGTGGTGAGAAGTGTTAATTCCACATGTTATGAATAGCTGAAATTGTTTCTATCAGGCCATCAACTCCTTGACTTATATTTTCAAGAGGAGCAGTTTTTTATTGAGCACCATAAAATAAAGCATAGTAAGTAACTGCTCTTATGAGTTGACACAGTGCTTTGAGCTTACTAGAAAACAAAACAGGAAAGCAATCCTTGCATTGAATATGAGTGTAGTTCAAATTGCATATTTCTATATCAATTGAACTGGATCAAAGATTAATATGGGCAAGATTTTCCCCATAAAGTTGTACATAAATGAATTTTACTCTGAAATAGCGCATTATATCACTGCCACTACCAAACCATAAATAGCTATTTCCTACTGAAACACATACAAGGTAAGTTTTAGTAGAGTTACAGCTTTTGTTCTGGAAGATTTTAAGAAAAGTCATGATAGCAAATCCCATAAACTTATGTGTTGTTTTGTATTCTAAATAAAGGCTATTTTTCCATTAAAAATTTTAAAAATGTTGGTTCTGCTATTTACTACCTCTCAATGGATGAAAATAAACTTGAAAAATTAAAAAAAAAACACTTTTAAGGACTTGCTGTGTGCTCTTACACAATGCGGATGCAGATACAAAAAGAGAGATACTCTCTGCCCTGAAGGAACAAACTTTCTAAAAGAGACAGAAAATACCCACAGAGGAGTTGTAGACAGGAAAAGGAGTTTTGATCTGGGGAGTTACAGATGTGGTGAAGTATGCAGTCAATGCATAGGTCCATTCCAGAAGCAATGTTGCTGTAGCTTTGATAAACCAGTGGTTGCAATATATGGAACTAGACATGATAGATGACTAGATGTGAAAGAAAAGTGAATGTTTTGGGGGCTGAGGCTGGATATAGTGGGCTTAGTGGAGTAGTTTGCTTTCAGTCACAAATCAAGTTAGTTTGATCCTAGGGTAAGAGATTCAACATTTCTAAAGATCATCCATTAAGCATTTATTAAATATCTACTATATGTCAGACACTATGCTAGGTTCTAAGAATACAAGTACAAAGAATGAAACAATCCCTACATAAAAAAAGTTTACACTCTAAGGTACATATAAAATGCATACTGGCTAAAGTGAATATATGTGTGTATGTATGTATAAGAATACATATACCCACATCCACACCCATCCATCCCCCCACTCCCCATATGTATATATCTATATATACATATATGTGTATATGTATATATACATATGTGTATATGTATACATATGTGTTTATATATATATATAGTATTTAAATATAAAGCTAGTCTTAGTTACACTGGTTTCATTTGTACAAACTCTTTTTAATTTAGTGTAATCAAAATTATCCATTTTAAATCCCACAATCCTCCCTACCTTTTGTTTATTCATAGATTCTTCTGTTCATATATCTGATATGTTTAATGTTCTTCTAATTTACCAATGTTATCACCCTTTATGTCTAGGTCACACATCCATTTTGATCTTATCTTGGTACATCATATAAAATTTTTGTAAATACTTAGTTTCTGCCAGACTGCTTTCCACTTTTCTCAGCAATTTTACTAAATAGTGAGTTCTTGCCCCCCAAGCTTAGATTTTTATATTTAACAAATGCAAAATTATAATACTTTACTACTCTGCACTGTATACCTAATCTGTTCCATTGATTGTCTATTCTATTTCTTAGCCAGGACCAGGTAAAGTCTATAAGAGTGCTTTATCATGCAGATTAAAGATCTGGTACCACTAGATACTCTTCCTTTACTTTTTTTCCACTAATTCCTTTGTTAATCTTGACCTTTTGTTCTTCCAAATGAAAATTGTTATTACTTTTTAGCTCAATAATATAATTTTTGAGAGTTTAATCAGTTGATCACTGAATTCATTTAGGTAAAATTACCATTTTTATTATATTGGTCAATGCCACCCAGGAGCAATTAATATTTCTCCAAGTATTTAAATCTTACTTTCTATAACAAGTGTTTTATAATAATTTTCATAAAGTTCTTGGATTTTTCTTAAAAGGTATGCTTCCAGGTATTTTATACTGTCTTTGATTATTTTAGATGGAATATCTCTTACTGTCTCTTCTTGAAGGCCTTTTGATAAACCAGTGGTTGCAGTTTACGGAACATAGAAATATATTGAAATGCTAATGACTTATATGCCTTTATTTTACATCCTGCTACTATGCCATGATTATTCATTGTTTAAATTAATTTTTGGTTGAATCTGTATGATTTTCCAAGTATACTATCATCTGCCAAAGGACACAGTTTTGTTTCCTCATTGCCCTTTCCTCTATTTCTTTTTCTTTTCATATTGCTATTGCTCGTATCTCTGGTATAATATTGAATGCTATTGTGATAATGGATATTCCTGTATCACTCCTGATTTTATTGGGAAGGCTTCTAGATTATCCCCATTACAGATAATGCTTGATGATTTTTTTTAGTATGTGCTTATGATTGTTTTATGGAAAAATACATTTATACATATACTTTCAAAAATTTTTAAGAAGAATGAGTTTTGAATTCTTCTATGCAACATGACTAATGTGAAAATATGTTTAATAGAATGTTTGTGTAGAACTCATATAAGTTTGCATGCTGTCTTGGGAAAGGAGGAGGAGAAAATCTGGAACTTACAGAAGTGATTGTTGAAAACTGAAAACGAATAAATTGATAAATTTGGAGGGAGAGGAATGAGTTTTGTATTTTGCCAAAAGTCTTTTCTGTATCTATTAATATAGTCATGTGTTTTTGTTGGTTTTGTTATTGATATAATTATCTATCTTAATAATTTTCCTTATTATTTTCAAGAAGAGAGCAAGATATATGCAAGAATTAAGATAGTATGCCAAAAGAAATAATAAGAGATATTTCTTTTAAAATAATCATAGATAATATAAAATTCAATATGCTGGATGCTTATTCAGTATAAAATAAAACAACCATATCTTTCTGTAACATTACCTTTTGTCAGGGAACATTCACCAAGGTAGATCATTAGTTTATCAATATGATAATGTGCTTGTTATTCTATAATGATTCCAGACAATTTTGAAAGACCTTAAGGTTGAGTGTTTATAACCATAAAGGATAAGTTTCTTTATAATATACAGCCTTAAGGGTCATGTTATTGTTGCATAACTTATATTTAAAACAAATAGAAAATATCTCTAATTTTCTAATGACTGGGAATACTCAACAGATTTATACTGCATCTGTTTGTTGCAGTGTCACATCCTGAGAAATGAAGAATAGGAGGCTTAAATACAGGATACACCTGTCTTTTTTTAAACAGGAAAGGAATTATTCTACTGGGACAACAGGAAGAAATTATATTGGCAAATGTTAAAAGATATTCAACAGTTCTTTAGAGGATAATTTTGAACAGAGATTAACAAAATACCTGCTAGAGAACTTAATGGGCAATAACAGAGATATAACACTTAAACTTCCTAAGAAAGAACTTTCCATTATCCTTAAATAAATTGGTCAGACTTTCCCATTTTTGTGAAGGAAACAAAAGACAGAAATGATTTTATTCCAAACGTGTCAAACTCCAGATGAACTAGATTAAAATGTAATTAGAAAATCTTTAGCAAAATAAATAAAAATACAATGCAATTTAAATAACGTTCATTTGTGGTTTTATAAGTCAATGTATAGCCCATAAGAATTGTTTCTATTTGAGTTTGATACCACATTATTTGAGACACCAAATACCTCCCCTGTTCAGCAACAACAGTATTCCAATGTTTCATCTTCTTCCATTCCCTCCTTCCTTTTTTTCTTCCTCCCTTCTTATGGATCTTCTTTAAAGTCCATAAGCTTCCCTTATAAACAAATATAATTCATTTAATACCAATGTTCTATTGATTTTATATGGCTATGAGACATGGAGCACTAGAATCTTTGGAGAACTTAAAATGAATATAAACCAGAGGACAATGGATAGGTACATGATGTGAGCAAGCTACATATGAACAATGATGAACTCTGAAGGCATTATCAAGGAAATATGTAGGATGAAAAGTTGATAGAATGTTCTACTGGTACCTTCATAACACTATGAGGTAAGGAGGAAGGCTTCCAGCATGTTGAGTACAACCACTATAGAGCATATGAAAGAATATAGATAAAAACTATACAACAAAAGGAAGAAAGGATAACTTTTGATCTGTTTCACTGGATGGAATGCCCAAATTGATGAGATAAGAGATCTATTTGAGTATTGAGGTGAACATTCAGTCATGCCATTCAACCACCACGGTCCTCAAACATTTATTAAACATTTTCTATGTACTAGGTTAAATGATGAGTATACAAACAAAAGGAAATATATAGTCCTAGACATCAATGGGTTCACATTTTAATGAAGGAAATAACACGCAAACAACTTAGTACTTTTGGTATCTAGCTCCATATTCCACACATGGGAATAGGGATAGGAAGTGAACCTGTATATAAAGAATTTCACCAACCACAGAGAATATCTGCACTGGATCTCTTCCATAACAGAGAAGAACACTTCTGGTGACCATAAATCTCCTGTGCTATGCCTCATCTGATGTTAATATTTCAAGGATCATTTGATATGGTTATTTCTGTAGTTATCTCTTTCAAGAAATCTTGAATGATCTTTATGTTTTTGGGAAATATTTTGATGTACAAAATCAAATACTTCTCATAACCAGCAAGCAATAAACAGAGCAGAATCTGGTATTCTTGTCATGTTTCAATCAATTAAAAAATGGTAGATGTTGTTCATTGTGTGTTATGAATTTCAAGAGCCTGTGTGTTATATACAAATAACCCAATTAGATTTGCATATAAATCTGTCTCAAGGATTTTGTATAGTTGGTAAAGTTGGCATATAAGTTACATCCTCTTGATCACGCTTTTCTGGTATCATTAAGATCCATGGTTTCACAATCACATGCTTTTTGTACTTTCCTTTAAAAATCCTGTGAATGAATCTTTCATTATTTTAACAAATATTTGATTTTGACATAGATCTCTTCATAGATTAGATTTGTGGTCCAATACAACTGCTTTCCTCTCTCAGTTCCCTAAGTGTGATTTCTACATCTATTCTAAGGTCTGCAATATTACATTGGAGGGGGGAGGTGCTTCTAGTTTCCTTAAATATGAAAACAGTTGCAAAATATTTTCATATCTCCATTTTTCTTATGCTGTTTTCCTTCCATTTTTAAGTTTCAAATATTCTTAGGATGAAGTTACTTACGTAGAACTCTGAACAAGTTTTTAAAAATTATTTTAGAACTCCACTGCTTCAGTGATTTATGAGATGATATTGTTCATGATTGCATATCATTCTTCTTCATAAGAATTTATAATAAATGAGTTTATATTTTAAGTTGGTGCTATCTTTGGCTGTCATCTCTAGGCACTTTGCAAGTAAATCAAATTTAGCACTTTATATGTCCTTTTAGTCTCCTTATAAGAACAGATAAATGCATAGATAGATATATAGATACATGGATAGATAGAGATAAAAACTAAAATTTCAATATAAATTTATTTTAAATGTTGTCAATGTCATTTCTGCTATCCATTATTTTAAATTAGCATTTAATTATTACTAGTTTAAGATTAATATTGAGTTATTTCAATCATATGTCATCTCTCTCATTATTACTTCTAGACTTTAAATATTTCTGATTTTTGCCTTTATAATTAGTTTGTAGTCTATTCACAGATGGATAATTCAGGGATGAATCTCCCATTAATAGCATGTCTGTTAAGAAAATTTTTTTTATCTCTTAAAATATAATCAATTTCTGGGTTTTGACTTTTAATACTCATCATATCTAGTGTTTAATAATTGTTTTCTTGAAAAAGTGTTGATGACATGAAGATATGACTTATTTGTATTCTATAAGTCTTTGATTTCCTCTGCCTGATTCATGCTTTCCCATGAATTCCTCACCATCCTCATCTTTTCTCATTTTTGCATTAATGTCATCAAGTAGTAAAGTCTAATGATGATGATACCCTTCATACTGAACTAGGCCAATCCTCAGACACCAGACTGGGTCTATGCTTGAAGTCTTTATTTCATAGTAGAACTTCCCAAAACTGGTTCTATACTGAAATAGACATTAAGAAACAGAAATATGTTGGATTAGTAACATTTTCCAAATCATTTCAATTCACTAATTCTCCCAAGTTCTGTGCCACATGTAGAATAATTAGAACTTAATCCACAAAAAAGAAGAAAAAATGAGGTAAAATCCTTATAACTAATACCAGAGAACACTATTCCTTGTCATAATATCCTACATTTCTCCACAGGGGCATAAGTTAATTTGAAGGGTTGTACCTGATGGCCAGCTAGGGATCCCCTTGTAGGAGAGACTCCCTTGGAATATCCTCACGTTTTCTCTTCTCTAAAAGATCAACAGACATTGCCTCTGGTTAGCCACATATAGTAAGGAATGGGTGAGACTAAAATATTTTCCTTTTGTCATAGAAGCCCACTACTAATTTAATGATGTCTAAGGCTACAGAATATTTTCTAGGAACACTCTTCCTTCCACAGAGTGACCATTACTGACTCAGTCCAGCCAAAAAAGAAAAGAGCTAGAGCCAAGGGAGAAAATGGGGTGATCAATATGTGTGGATGTGAATAGTCATGGAAGGAACCCAGAACGATAAACATATCCCTTAACATGAGGATCTAGAGGAAGCTTTTCATCTTGAATTTTGAAGTCTACATCAGCAAAAAAAAAAAAAAAGTGAAAGAAGTGAACCACAGAAGAATATAAAAATAAAAACCCCAAATGTCAAAGATTTAAAGAGAAAAAAGTTAATGAAAAACCTAGACATAAGAAAATAAATCAATAGAAAAGATCCAGATGAAAGGATTAGCAGTAAAATGCTCAAAGATATGATGCTTTCTAAACAAATAGTATAAGAAATAGGAAAATGAATCAATTTATAATGAAAAAAGAATGCATTTGACTTCAAGAGAGCAAGGGATAAAATGAGAAATGTTAGATTGCTTTAAAGAAGAAATTAAATTGCATGTAAGAAGAAACTAGAAATAGATATGGGTCAAAATGCAGAGTTTACAATGGAGAATTTTAAAACTCATTTAGAAGATTACAAAATGATTGAATACATAGTGAATGGAAAATCCTTATAAAGAAGTGAAAGAAAAATTAACAGATTTGGTACAAAAACACTGAAGTAGAGCAAAAACTGGAAGAAAGAAGCAAAGATTTTTAAAGAATACATGAACTCTATCTATGCCAAAGATTGATCTTGAAGATAGAATTTATTAGACATAAAGATCACAGATCTCCTAGAACATAACACTTTTTAAAGAAAACTTGAATACTATAATGTAGGAGATAACATAATAAAACTCCCCAGAGCTTATGAATATATAAAGCAAAAGATGAATCAAGAGAATCCATAGATTTTTTCCAGAAAAAAATAGTTTTAAAGGGAAAATGCAGTAGAGAAAAAAAAGAAAAGATTATAAGGAAAGATCTATAAAAGGAGTTATCAATAGAAATTAGGGTTTTTTTAAAGGGAGTACACACCCAGCACTTTTCCAAATTCACAGGGATCTTCAGAAATTTTATAATTCAAAAAAGTAGTTGCCATTCCTGGACATGTAAACAATGGGATACTTATTCATACAAGTATGAATGAGCAAATAAAAAAGAAGCTAGTAGAGCCATGTGCACATGGGATGGCCTAGAGGGAGACAGAGCAATCACTCCTCTTCTTCCACTTGACTCTCTGGATAGAACTGGAAACCATCAACAATATCTATAATCCAAAGACAGAATGGAAGAAAAGGATGTACATTTTATAGGTTGTCCTCTGATTTTACCCATTCTTCTGGCTCAGCCCATTTGAAGACTCTTCATTATCACCTAGTATAAACCTCTCAGTCTCACATGACCAGAACCAGGCTTTCTCCATATTTTCATTTGGGATCAAGAGGGGACATATCTCTGCATATGCTGTACTACCTAATTCCAACAAAGGCAAGAGAAAATATTCTAAAACTATAAAGAAGAATGAAGAAAATTCACAGTCAACACAAAACTTTCTTAGCAAAGAGCATGAGAAAAAGAGAAGTGGATGCTTGATGAAATAAAGAAGTCTCCAGATGAAATAAAGAAGACTATAGTTATACTGGGAAATATGTATGATATAAAAAACAACAGATATGAATTATATTTTCAACTTATAGAAAATTCATTTTATTGAAAAAATGAACCTAGGATTTACCCTCATATGATAATGAATAATCAAAGTATGGTGTTGTAAAGGAAAGAATACAGAAGTAGGAAAATGAAGAATGAAAGGACATATATCATTAATAAACCTTATTGGTTCTTCATGACTCATGGATGAATGAATGAATAAATGAAATATGTATTAAATAATTACTATTTCCAAAGCACTGTGTTAAGTGCTTGGGATAAAAAATAGAAAAGTAAAACTGTCCCTGATGTCAAAGAGCTCACATGATAATGGAAGAAGTAACCCATATGGAAGATTTCTGGACCCATGGTCCGTATGTGGAATTAGCAAAGCAGATGATAATGCCTCTTATTTAATGTTTTTTTCACTGATGTGATCATATCAGTTTCTGATGTTGAATCATTTGACAGTGACACATCTCTACTTTACATATGTTATTACAAACATTTGTATTCTTCCTTCTCTAGAATGAAACTTGATCCTAGACAATGTAGATGTAGATAAAGATTATGTAAGGTACCTCCTCTTTCACCTTGTAATAATCTTTACCATCTTTTTTCCCATTACCCTAGTACTCTTTTTGCATCTTCTCAAAATGCACACTTCTCCCTATTTCACTGGAAAAATTGAGACCTTCGGCAAAGAACTCTTTTTCCCTTATTCATCATCAAACATCACTCAAACGTCTTCTGCCTTCACCACTATTTCACATGAAGATATGGACCTTCTCTTTGTCAAGACAAACTCTTTTACATGCATATTTGCTCCCATTCCACATTGTCTTCTCTAGCAAATTGTTTTCTCAATCATCCTTATTCATTCACTAATTTCATCGACTCTTTTCTATTGGCTACTTCATTACAGTTTATAAATGCGTCCAAGTCTTCTTGCTCTCCAAAAAGATTCTCACTTGATCCATCCATTCCCACTAGCTAGTACTTGTGTCTGTTTCCCATTTTGTAGCTAAACTTCTACTACAAGGCCATCTACAATAGATACCTTCACTTTCTTTTTCTCGCTTTTTTATTAACGTTTTTATTTTGAAATCTGGCTTCTGACTTTGTTATCCAACTGAAACTACTCTCTCCAAAATAACTTAATTGCCAAATCTAATGATCTTTACTCATCTTCATCCTTTTTAACCTCCCTGAAGCCTTTGCCTTCTTCGGCCAGTCACTTTCTCTTTGATTCTCTTTTTTCTTTAGGGTTTCATGACGTTGCTTTCTCCTGGTCCTCTTTCTGTCTCCTCAATCTCCCTGTGAGAAGGGTCTATCCATTTCAATCCACTTACAATGGGTCAAGCACTCTCTTAAGTACTCAAGTTACAAATAAAAGAAGAAAAAAAAAAAGGAAATCCATGTCCTCGAGAAACTTGCATTATAACGTAGGGAAAGGATACATAAATGGGAAGCTGAGATACAGGAAGCAGGTGAGGGAGACACATTCATGAATGGGGGAATGGAATTGGCTAATGGGCTTTTCCCCAAAATGGAGGCTCTGGGAAGGACTTATCAATGAGAGACTGATACAGTAGGAAAGGAGGTGAGTAATGTGACTAAACAATCCTGACTACTACATTAGCTCACACCTGATAGAAATGCTTTATTTTATTTAGTCATATAATGTTTGTTAATCATAGATGTTTATAGAGCTGTGTCAAGTTTGCTGCCTTCTTCTGGTAAGAATAAGGGTCAATTAATGTTATTACAGAGTGTGCCAGTATGCCTGTGTTGATTGTTTGGTTGATTGATTGAATGGGAGAGTGAAGATATTAGCCTAAGTGAGTGGGTTTGGAGAAGGAGTGAGAAATAGGTGTGATAGATGAGGTGGATTTTTCACTTAAGGTATAAACAATTACTGTTAGAGGGAGCACTGGCTTGGTGATTCCCCAAAGGTAGTGGGAATTAAAAACTTTCCCTGCCCATTAATAGGCCTCAAGAGGAGTTATTAAGCAAAAGCTTGAATTGGGGAGGTTTGTTTCGTGTGAAGGCCCAGACCTTTTAATTGCCAACGAGGCACTGGGTCACTAGGGTCATGTTCTCCAGCTCTGAGAAGTGTGTGTGTGTGCGTGTGTGTGTGTCTGTGTGTGTGTATGTGTGTGTCTGTGTGTGTGTGTGTGTATTCTGAGGTGAGGTTTTGCTTTGAGGCTCAAATCATTAGAAGCGTTTTGTGTGATTCTGGGTTTCTGGGTAGCCCTTTGGGAGCTCTCTGGCTTTGAAAACCCAGATGTTGGTACTTCTTTTCTCTGGTAACAATGTACATATTGTCCATGGTTAGACAGTTGATCTTTCTGTTTATAATTTCTGCTTATGATTTCTGTTTGTACTTTGTCTGAAGTTCAGGGTACTAACTTTATTCCCCTGAACCAAGTGAATATTATATGTGCTTGATCACAGTAGATTGTCTATCCCTTTTAAGGTTGCTTTCCTTAGAAAAGCAGATCTAAGAATTATGCAGCAGGCCCTCTTATAGATGCCAAGGTGCTAGCTGTTACACAAAGCTAAGGTTCATCCTACCAATATTGATCAGCAACTGCTCTGATATAGCCTTAGTGAGTTTCTTGGAGACACAGAGAGTACATCAATTGTCAAGTATCTAGTACTTGTCAAAGTGGGGAACTTGATTTTGAAAATCTATCCAAGTATATCATGATGGCTCAAGGTCAAATTATGTTTGAGGAGGGGGATGGAAGGAAACATTTTCAGATACTTGAACAGAAGTTTCAAAATCAGTAATACTATAGGATAAATTAAGGTTATTTACATGACTATTAAGCAACAGAAATAAATTTCCTTCATCATCTTTTTGGTATAAAACACAGTACTTTCACCCTCGCAATAAGGTGAATAGTGGGCAGGTGCAACAGCACAATACACCTGATGTCTGCTCTTTGAAATTCATCCTGGTACCTGAATGTATTCATCAAAGCCATAAACAAAACTGAGAATCAGAACGGTTGTCCTAGAGAAACATTCATGAGATAATGTATTTTTAAAATCTAATTAAAATGCGGAAACAATGAACAGGCCATGTTCTCTTCTGCTTTCTTTGTACTCTACCAAAAATTTGATTGCCCTGAAGTTATGCATCTCAGAACTACTGGTAAACAAATCCAAGACCTGTATCCATCTTGGTTTCTTCACAAAGAAAAGATAGAGAAAGCAGAAGTGATGTGGCTTTTGTGAATGAGGAATAGGAAATTCTTATTTTCTATTTTGTAATAATCCATGGTGACAGAGTAAATAGAATATCACTTCTGGAGTTAGTAGGATCTAGGTTCAAATCCTCCCATAAAGTTCCTACTGCATAGAAGGTACTAGGATTATAGAACTAAAGCTGTACAGGATGATTTAGTTCAATTCCTACATTTTACAGATGAGGAAACCACAGGCCACTGTTTTAATCTTTCCAAAAGTTTATCATGGAAAAAAATTAACTTGATGGACTATGATTCTGAAAGCAGAAAACAGGGAATAAAATAAAGTCAATCTATGGATGTGTTAGTTTTGAAAAAACATAGGGGTATTTCTTCCTTCAAAATAGGAAAGGGGAATGAAACTATAAAGAATTTAATTATATTTTTTCTTTGTCTTACTATCAATTGATCACCCCAACAATGGTGACTAATAAATCATTATTGAATCAGATTATTTCTGGGCAGTTTTTTCATCTTTAAATGTGAATAATAGCAATAACTATTTTTATTGATCCCTTTGTGGGGATTAAATATTATAATGTACATATTATGCTTGACAACACTTACAGAACTATGCACATGTTCCTTATCACTTTTATTAACCATTTAACTATTTTTTAAAGTGTCATCTAGATGGTTTAAGCTTTCTTGGCTTCAGTTGATTATAAGCATTTCTTATACCAAGCTGAGCACTTGCTGACTTTGTTCTCAGCATGTCAAGCATACTGAATTAAAAATCAATCCTACCAAAAGAAAAATCAATCTTTCATCAAATCCAAAAATCTCCCTTCAGGTTGATTTCCTTCTGGTCCTGGATTATCAGTCTCCCATTATGACTACTTTGATTTCCTGCAGTCCTTTCCATTTATACATGCTTGCTATGTAGCCCACCTGTCCTTTTCTGTCAATTGAATTATTGTACTTTCCTATAAAAAAAAAATAACTTACATCCTTGGAATGCCTCCAAGCCAAAGTAACTCTCAACACACATCATTAGTCTCTTCACCTTCTGTCACCTCTCTCACAGACTAACAAATCATTGGCAGCTAATTGTCTTCTCTGGATCCTTCCATCTGGCTCCTCAAAATAATCCATATCCATTGACACCTCAGCCTCCCAGATGCATGAACATACCTGGATGGACATCTTTACTTTTAAGGACATCTTTACATTTAAGTTCTCAAATCAAAAATCTTTTTGACTGCTTCTTCCCAGTCTTCTATTTCTCCTTCTCTTTCCTCATTGCCACTAAAATTATTAAGAATTTTCACTACCTAACTCTCCTCTTTCTCCAAGTCTATTAGTTGACTCTCCCTATCGTTTCCCTTCGTTGGTTTCACTTCTCCACTCATCTGCTCAGGATTCCATGGTCAGCCACTTCATGAAGGCTGTCACAAGTGTCCTTCTCATAAAATGTTCTCACAAAAGTCTTAGAATCCTTTGCCTCTTTGTCTTTTGCCTATTATCTACCCTGCTAACCTTCAATTCCTGTTAATATCTTTCACGTATTTGTTTCAGTCTCTTCAGTTAGTTGGGAATTCCTGTAGAAAATTATAAAATAGAAAAAAAAACCTACCTTATGACATAAATTTTATATCTATGCAGATATATCAGTCATATCTATCTATGTATATAAGTATATGTGTGTATTTGTGTGTGTATATATGTGTGTATAACCTGAGGTATGTTCTCTATATTGCTTGTCAATCTTTTATTTTATTTTAATTCTACTAGTATTTTATTTTTCTAATTACACATAATGACAATTTTAAACATTAAATATTTATAAAATTTTGAGTTCCAATTTTCTCCCTTCTTTCCTCCCCTTCCTAAAACAGCAAAGAATTTCATATAGGTTATATATGTGTAATCATGTAAAACAAATTTCCATATTAATCATGTGAAAGAAGAAACAGTTTGAAAAAAATATAGTTTAAAAAAGGAAAAAACACACAAACAATAAAGTATAAATAATATGCCTCAATCTGCATTCAGACTTCATCAATTCTTTCTCTGCATGTGGATAGCATTTTGTATCACACGTCTTTTAGAATTGTCTTAGATCATTGTATTGCTGAGAGGAACAAAGTTAATCATAGTTGATGACTGCACAACATTGCTGCTACTATGTACAATGTTCTCCTGATTCTGCTCACTTCACTTTGCATCAGTTCATGTAAGTCTTTCCAGGTTTTTCTGAAATTCACCTGTTTATCATTTCTTATAGCACAATAGTATTTCATTACAGTCATATACCACAATTTGTTCAGCCATTCCCCAATTGATGGGTATCCCCTCAAACTCCAATTCTTGGCCACCACAAAAAGAACCACTATAAATATTTTTTGTACGGTAGTTCCTTTCCCCCTTTTTAATGAAATCTTTGAAATGTGAACTCAGTAGTGAGTTTGCTAGATTGAAGAGTATTCAAAGATTTTTAACCCTTCTATCAAAGTTCCAAATTGTTCTCCCCAATGGTTGGATCAGCTCAAAACTCTACCAATAGTGTATTAGTGTCCCAGGCTTCCCACATCCCCTTCAACATTTATCATTTTTCTTTTCTTGTCATATTAGCCAATCTGATAGGTGTGAGATGATCCTCAGAGGTATTTGAATTTATATTTCTCTAATCGATAGTGATTTAAAGAATTTTTTTCATATTACTATAGATAGCTTTGATTTCTTAATCTGAAAACTGCTTAGTCATATCCTTTGACCATTATTCAATTGAGTAATGTTTTATTTTCTTTTAAACAAACCTCTTCTTCATTCCCTAACTTGTTTTCTCCATAGTCACTGACCTGAAAAATTCTTCTAACCCTACTCGGCAACTTCTCATTCCCAGGATGTAATTTTGTTTCCAGACCTACTGAAAAGTTAGAGTTATAAGGTTTGAGTTCTCTCAACATTTTTTTCTTTTCTTCCTCAAAATTTTATTCTGACTTCACAAATCTCTTCTCCTATTTTAGAGAAAGAAATATTCTGAACCTTTCCAATATGAACATTTCCATCTTATGGCTTTCCCTCCATTTCTTTTACCCACTTTTTAGCTTATCTTCAATTTCTTCTCCTACACTGATTCATTACATTAAAAAAACCAAAACAAAACAAAACACTATTTTGAAAAGAATTTTCCTTTAACTATGTTATTTCATCAAACTGATGCCTCCTTTCTTTAACTTCACTGTGCTATGTAAAATGTATCTCAACCAGGCTGGCAGTAGAGTCAGTGGTCCTGACTCTAATACTCATCAGTATGGAAGTTTTGATCATTATTTTCAAGTTGGGTACCAGATCAACTTCAGCTCTCCAGAAGCTCAGAAACCCCAAACTTAAGAAATCTACCAGTCTCACCCTCCTCAGCATGAGATTACAGGAATGAATCTTGGTTACTATCAAACTTCTTAAAGGAACATTATATATTTCATCCTCCTTTAATTAATAAGTGTCAAGGGTCAGATTTGAACTCCAAACAATGAGTTTCCTTGATTCCAGGCCCAGCGCTGTATCCATGGTGTCACCTAACTCCCTGATTATTTGACTTTATGTACCTTCTATTTCAGTCATACTGACTTGTTAGCTGTCCCCCATACAACACATTCCATCTGCTACCTCTATGCATTTGCAAATAGAGCTCACATATCTGAGATGAACTCCTTTTTCATTGCCACTTCTAAGAATCATTTTCTTAGGTGACATCTTTTACCCAAGGATTGTCCTTATTCTAATTATAAGTACTTTTTCTTTATTGAAATTACCTTGAAATATTCTCTGCATATACTCTGTATGTACTTATCTGCCACTATATTGTATTCACACACACACACGCACATGCACACCACCTCCACCACTATCTCCCCCTCATATGCACTAATAGAAAATAAACTCCTTAAATTCAGGATCTGTTTTGTTTTTGTCTATGCATGTCCAGTGCTTAGCACAATACCTTTTACATAGAAATTGCTTAACAAATATTTGTAGAGTGAATTGAGACCTATGCTCTCTAATTCCTATTAGATATCTCAAAATTTTGATGTCTAATACCAAATTCATCACATTCCTGCTGCACCTATATTAGTCCTGTTTCTTATCTCATTAAGTGGAATATATTTCTCCTAATTATATGCCTCTTCCCAGTATGTTTTACATTGAAAAGTAGCATGATTTATTTTTTTAAATCAAGTAGAAATACAAAACCAAGGGACCTGAGCTATCCTGTCTTGCTCATTAATTAGTTGCATTAAGACAAGTCACTTACCATTTCTGAGTCTCAATTCTCCATCTTTGAAACAAGACTAAAATATTTGTCCATTTGTCCCACAGAATTACTAAAAAAATCAAAGGATATAATGAACATGGAAGTGCATATATATATATATCATGAGGTAGGTGAATAAGATATTTTAATAAGAAATTTATAATCATAGAGACTAAATGACTTGCCCAAGTTCAACACAGTCTATATTGAACACACATATACATACACATGTATTTTTGTATAAATTCTGTCAAAAATTCAAAGAATAATTATTTCTAATGTATTAGAAGCTACACAAAAATAGTAAAAAATCTATCCTATCAAACTTCTGTTATATAAATATTGTCTTGATTCCTAAATTAAGAAGGGACAAAGTAGAGAAAGGAAATTATATGCTCTATACCTAAAGGATATTAACACAAAAATTTTAATAATAGCATTTATATAGAATTTTAAGATTTGTGAAGCACTTTGCAAACAATATTTCATCTGATCCTCACAGCAATCTTAATAGGTAGATGCTATTATTATCCTCATTTTACAGATGAGGAAACTGAAGCAGACAGAGGTTAAGTGACTTGCCCAGTGTTATATAGCTAGTAAGTATCTGAGGTCAGAATCTACGGTGCCACCTCCCTGTCTACCTTTTTCCACAGTATCAATCAAAAAAAAAAGTAGAAAAAGAAAAAAAATTGATTCACCATGACTGTACTGTGTAAAATATTTTGGACTTCCCCTTTAAAGATACACATAAGAATTTCATGAATACAAATACAAAAGAATCTTTAGAAAATAGCGATTTTTTAAATTGAGTATTAATTGTCCATACCAATAAAATAAAAATGACAATACTCTCTGGGTTAATGTACTTATTCAGTACTTATTCAGTACCATAGTAATGGTACTGCCAAAAGTTTATTTTATAAACCTAGAAAAAAACAACAAAATAAATTTAAAGAAACAAATGGTCAAGAAATTCAAGCGTAATAATGAAAAATAAAATGGAAAGGAAAGAGACCTAGAAATACTCGATCTCAAAATGAACTACAAATCAATAATCATCAAAATTACGTGGTACTGATTTAAAATATGAAGTTAAGTGAAAAAAGGTTAGGAATATAAAATATAGAAGCCAATTAATTTGGTTGTGTAGTTCTTGATAAATCCATAGACCTCCAATTATTAAGTTAAAAATCAAAACTGCTGGGAAAGTTGAAAAGCAATATGAAAGAAAATAGGTTAAGATTTATATCTCAAATTTAAATATATAACATTATAATATTATATTATGATAAAGTGAATGTGTGTGTGTCTGTGTGTGTGTGTGTGTGTGTGTATGTATGAAAGGTCACATCAACAAATCAGGGGATTGGGGAAAGAATCCCCTTTATCACTCTGGGTAGTGAAAGAGTTATTGACAAGAGAAAGAAAAGAGACGACATGGGAGATAAAATAAATAATTCTTAGTTCATACAACCAAAAATTTTGCACAAACATGTTCAATGCAGTTTAAAGTAAGAGGGAAATAGTTAATTAGAAAAAATTATATATTTGCAGCAAGTTTCTCTGATAAAGGTTTGGTGTCTAAGATACTCAGGAAGCTGCATCAGTTCTGGTTTGACAGAAATTACTTCCCACCTACATAGAATATAGGAATAGAAACATTGCTGCCAAAAAAGTGAAATAACATAACTCTCTAAGCTAAAACACCTTTTAATCCCTTCCCTTTCTCCTTTTCTTTTCCTTACTTAATGATGCTTGTGGTCACCTCCAAAAGTCCCTCTTAGGCATCCTGTCTTGGTCTCATACATTATTCATTTACTGCACTGACTCATTTACCTATTGTCCCATCACTTGTCACATTAATGCACTTCTCTTCTCATTAGAAAAGAAACAGTGCATGGGAGAAGATGAAGGAAAGAACCAGTCAGGGATTGCTACAATGACTGGCCTTTCTGTTGCTTTGATAAAAATGAACTTTAAGCCAAGTAAGTACAGTGTTATTGCCTTGTATGTCAGATATTTTCTCTATCGGATTTCTTTTTCTTCTGTGGCTTTTTAAAAAATTATATTTAGAATAGAATATCCTTTGAGTAAAGCATTTTCAATTAACTGGTCCCTGGGTTTTAATAATATTTACTTTTGTATGTCCAAGGAGTTGAATTGAGATGTCAATATTTTTCAGGTAAAATGTATAATCAGATTCAGCACGTGTACAATGAATAGATTCAATTTGCTAGATTCAGAATCAAGAACACCTGACTTCAAATTATGCTTCATTCAATTAATTAAGTGATGTTGAGCAAGTCATTTCACATCAATGAACATTTGCTTCCACATTTCTCAAAACAAGGAAAATAATAAGGCCTTTGTAACAGAATTAATATGTGGAGCAATTGAGAAAATGTATGTAAAAAACTTAGCAAATATTAAAGTCATATGTAAAAGTCAATTAACATTTATTAAGTGCCTACTTTATGCTAGGCATTGTGCTGGGAACTAAGGGTACAAAGAAAGGCAGAGGACAATTCCTAGTCCCAAGGCGTTCACAGACAATGTGCAAACAACTGTAAAAAAGTAAGCTAGATGCAGGATAAATTAGCAGTAATCTATAGAAGGAAGGTACTAGTACTAAGAAAGGGTGGAATTGAGGATGATAGCTAGTTTAAAAACCTAGATGTTTAAGATGATGGTGGTTTCCTAAACAGTAATAGGAAGTTAGAAAGAGTGATGATAAAAGTTAAGTCATCAGAATTCCAGGAAAGGTATGGGCCAAATGAATTTCCTTTTTTTTTTTTAATTTTTTTTTAGTTACCTTGCAACTTTACTTGTCAATGATGCTTTAGAGTAAACAAGATCATTTTGAAGGAGTAAAATGAGAAATGTAAGGAAATGAAATCTTCATTTGGGTCATTTTTCCAAATTCACTTGAAAATGGTTTCCTATGCAATAATGAAGTCAATAATGTAATTCTATTAGTGTGTTACCTTTATCTTTTGGCATTGCACTCTGCAATCAATTCAATTCTATTGAACAACAAAAAATTTGAGTAATGCCTGTACCCATGGATCCTGCTAGATGATGGGTTTGTAGAAATGAATAAGGTATCATTCTTGCACTCAATGAGATTACAATCTAGTAGGGGAGATAATTAATATAAGTATGAAGAAGAGATATTCAGTTCTGTGAGACAGCTAAAAAAGGGGGAGGAGACAAAAAATGGACAAATCAAAAAACAAGTTATTTAATTTATTAAGCACCTACTATCCACCAGATATGGCTCTTAAGGGCTAGAGATGCAAAGACAAAAGTGAAAAACTGTCTCTGACCTGGAGTAAACAAAATGTGAACATACAATTATATACATAATATATACAAAACAAAATCAAGTAGTTTTAGGAGAGAGGCTGCCAACACCTGGAAGGATTAAGAAAGATTTTATGTGGAGGGTAGAATTTTACCTGAACCTTGAAAGAAAATAGGGATTCCAAAAGAGAGCAGAAAGCACATTCCAAGCATGGAAGATATCTAATACAAAGGTATGTGCCTGAGAAATTGGGTGCCGTATATATAGAATAACAAATAGCCCAGTATGGGTGTATCATAGAATGTGTGGCAGGTGAACAATGTCTAAGAAGAGCAGAAAGATAGGAAAGTATTAGGTTGCAAGAAGATATAAATATCAGAACACTTATATTGATCTTAGAACTAACTGATGTCCATTGGAGTTTGTTTCATGGAGACAGATAATGTCAGTGAAGATCTGTATTCCAGGTTGTATGGAGACTAGATTGGAAAGGGGAGATGTATGAGGAAGGAAGACCAAATTGTTAGCTATTGAAATAATCTGGACAAGAGGTGGTGAGGGTGTTGATTAGCTACGGAAGTAGAGAGGAGAGGATAGATGCAAGAATTGTTATGGAGATAAAATTGTTGTGTCACTTTCAACTATTCATGAACTCATTTGGAGTTTTCTTAGCAACGATATGGGAGTGATTTGCATTTCCTTCTCCAGCTCATTTTACAGATGAGGAGATTGAGACAAAGTTAAGTGACATACCCAAGGTCACACAGCTAGTAAAAAACTGAGGTTAGATGTGAACTCACAAGAGTTGAGTCTTCATAACTTCAGGCCCAGGACTCTATCCACTATACCACCTAGCTACCCAGATAAAAATTGCAAGATCTGATCATTGATTGACTCTTTGGGAGTAAGAATGAATAATCAATGGTCACAATGAGATTATAAATCTGAGTAAGTGGAGGGATGGTGTTACCCCGGACAGTAATAAGGAAGTTTGGAAAAGGCATGACTTTGGGGCAAAGAGTAATGATTTTTGTTTCAGACATGCTGAATTTAAGTTGCCTCTGGGGAATCCAGTTTGAAATGTCTATGGGCTGATCATAATATGGAACTTGAGTTCACAAATGAGAATAAGGTTGGATATATAGATCTGATAGTCATTGACATCTATATAGTATTTAATCCATGAGAGTTGAGATTAAATTAATAGTGTAGAGAGAAAAAAAGGTCAAGGACAGATGCTTGAGGTACTCTCATAGTTAGTAGGTATGATATAGACGATGGATAAGTGAAGGAGACTGAGAAAGGGAGGATATAGACAGCATGTAAACCAAGAAAAGAAAAGTTTCATGCAAATACAGAGAGGAGACAGTATTCAGTATCTGACAGTAGACAACAGCATCAAATGAAATATTGAGGTCAAGATGTAGGAAGATAGAAGAAATCATTAGCTTAGGCAATTAAGAGGTAACTGTCCATTTTATTGTGCATAGTTTCTCTTTGAGTAATTAGGTAAGCCAAATTAAATGGGATTTATAAGAAAATGAAAGCAGAGGAAGTGGAAGCACTTAGTGTGGATGTCAAAGATAAGAATCATAGTAAACTTTATGCACAAAGGGGATATTAGAGTTGGAGCTGGATAAGATTTAAGAAGGTGAATATTTCAGGGAAGGTTAGATGTGAGTTTCTGGTTTATAAATCTGGCTTATAAATATTAAATGTCACCAATAACACTATTAGGTCTACATTTCAAAGAGATCATAAAAAGAGAAAATGATATACGTGTATAAAAAAAAATTATAACAGCTCTTTCTGTGGTGGCCAAGAATTGGAAATTGAGGGAATATCCATCAGTTGGGGAATGGCTGAATAAGTCATCATATACGAATATAATGGAATATGATTGTGCTATAAGAAATGATGAGCAGCTATATTTCAGAAAAACCTAGAAAGACTTTTATGAACTGATGTTGAGTGAAGTGAGCAGAAACAGGAGAACACTGTACATAGTAATAGCAACATTGTGCCATGACCAGTTTTAATAGCTTTAGCTCTTCTCAGCAATGCAAGGATCTAAGACATGACCCTCTAGCTCTTTGGGTGTGGCCTTTTGACTAAAGTCTAAGTTTTACAGAATAAATGCTTTTATTAAGGGGATTTGTTCTGTGAAGTTTGGATTCAGTCAAAGGGTGTCACTTGAGGACCTAGATGGTCACAGGTAGCCTCAAAGCCAAGGCTTCCCTACCGCTGATCTAAGACAATTCCAAAAAACTCATGATGTAAAATGCAATGTGCATCTAGAGAAAGAACTATTGAGTCTCATTGTGGATGAAAGTATACTATTTGCTCTTTTTTAACCTTTCTTGTGTTTTTCCCTTTTGCTCTGATTCTTCTTTTACAACATGTCTTGTGTGGAAATATGTTTAATGAAATTGTGCATGTATTGGTGTTGTGTTCATCTTTTGTTTTTGAAGAAGACTATAACATCAGAAATGATGACATGACTTGCACTTGACTTTGTTTTGAGTGAGAGAGGGCTGTGCAAAGTCACCAATTTCACTTTCTCCTCCTGAGTCATCTGGATCCAATGACCAGATATTCATCAGGATGACTGGAGATGGCCCAGGATGCAATGGGAGGTCTTGGCCTTTTTAGGCTAAGGTCTTCTGAGGTACTCATTTAGAGTGAAGCAGTGCACATTCCATGAATAACCTCTTTAAGAAGTTGTCAGGGCATGACCCCTTTAATGAGAAATGAAAAAAATAGAAAACAACTCCGAGGTATCATATCATACCTGGCTGTTGTCCTTCATTCTTGAAGAAGACTAAAAATCACATCACCAAGTTAGAATCAAGTTACAGTGTGTCTGGCTGTGGCTGATTAGACCAATATGGGCTCAGAATGTTCTACCACAAGTAGGGCACAAATAGTCCATATGAATATTTGGGGTGAATTCTCTAAATCTAAACATCTCACACTTCTTTTGAGGTACTGAAATTCTGCTTTGCTCATTGGGCACATGTATAGCCTATATCAGATTGCTTACCATCTTGGGGAGGGAGAAGGGCAAGAAGGAGGGAAAGCAAATGTTGAAAACTATCTTTCCACATTATTAAAAACAATCAAATACTATTAAGTGGATAAAATTTTAAAAATAAATAAATGTCAAATGTGTAATGATACAATAAATTATATATGTGTTTGTGTGTATACATATTAATATATATAGACATAGAATATATATAATAATGTGTCTATGTTTGCATTACAAAAGATGAATCTGGATTCTGGGTCATAGCAAAAGTTAAGCTGATACAAAAGGAACCAAAGAGCTATAATAGAAATCATAAAGGGTAGTACCAACATGAAAATTTGGGGAGAAGAGGCAAAAAAATGTGCAATGGTTCTCACCCTTCAGCCCCACCTCTGTAAAGATAGTGCCACAGTGAGGCTGTACCTTTGGTCAGGAGCAAACTAATGAGGCCAATAAAGAGTAGGAAGGAGGAATCTTAGGTAGAGTAGACTGAAAGATCAGGCAGAGGAGAAATAAATGTTCAAATTCAAATGACCAATAACAGTCTTTATGAAGGGGACAGAGACCAGATGTGATGTCCTGGCTTCTGAATACAACAGTTGGACATTATCCCTTTGGGAGATCATTAGTGGAAAAGTAATGGGGGAGGCTTGATCATTATAGCATTGGAAATGCTTGTCAGCTCTAGCTAACTCCTTGTGGGAGCAGCTGGTGGGTAGGTTTGAGGCAAGGTATCTGGTCTGTGTCCAGGAACTCCTGGTTTGTATAGACTAGTTAAAGGAATCTTGGATCTATGAGAAGCTCTGGGAGCATAGAGTACATGCTAGTTGTTCTAATATGCTTGATTTTATTAATTTTACTATCCTAGTTTCCTTTAAAACTGAGCTTGTGAATTCTCCTGGGAAACTTTTCCTGATTCCTTTATCTGTTGGTACTATAGTCTCCAATTACTTTGCATTTATTGTACATGCATACCTACAGATGTGTACATATATATGCATATGTATATATGTGTATATATACTTACCTCTCTATGCCTACTTATTTATATACATGCTGACTCCTCCAACAGAATAAAAGTTTCTTGAGGACAGGGATTATTTCTTATTCTTGCTAAGCATTCTTAGAACATAGCTTAATGTCTAGGACGTAGGAAGCACTTAATAAATTCTTGTTAAATGATGATTTGTTAGTGATGATGAAAGCATTGAATACAATCAAGCCCCACATTTAATCTACCAGGGGCTCTGTCAACCAGTCACCTGATCCTTTTAAGTGAAGAGAATCAAGGACTGGAAGCCTTGACCTTTCTCTGGCACTTACGCATTCCCCTGGCACCAAAAGGCATCTGGGAAACATAAAACTCTGGTTCTCAGAAAGCTATTCCCTTTCTCCACTCTGTCTCTTCCTGGGTGGCATTGTTCACTTCATTGATCCAAGTGTTGTGATCATCAATTTCTCTAATGAGACTTATGGAGAGTGTCCTCCTCGCCTGGAAGACTCTGGCTTCTGCCCTTATGTGCTTCATTTCAATGTACCTAAATCATATGAGGAAAACATGGAATCATTCATACTAACATGGCTTTGTTGTTCTTTAAGCATTTATGTTGTGTCCAACTCTTCATTACCCCATTTAGGGTTTTCTTGGCAAGGATACTAGAATGCTTTGCCATTTCCTTCTCCAAATATATCTTTCTTCATTACATTCATGTGAAAGTAATAGGATTAAACATGTTAGAAATATCCTCAGGGACCATAGACAGCTTGTCTAAGAACCAGATTTCGCTTAACCACTTTATAGCCATGACTCAAAGCAGTAATTTTTAGACACAGGTATATAGACTCATACTTCCCAATCTGGTGCTCCCACTAGGGGTTAGTGAGAATTTTCAGTGGTGGGAATAAGTATCTTGAGTTTTATAGACTCCAATAGGGTAAATGTCCTGTTGTGGGACTCAGAACATCTCAATGGTTCTCTTATGGCTCAAGGGCTCTCACTGGCAATTTGGATTAAGAGCTTGATTCTTCATCTGATCCAATCTCTCTGTTGTGCTGATCTGTTTATACTTGCAACCTCTACTACCTCATCACTGGCATTAAGATCTGGCTCTTGCCTAGAGGTGAACTTTCACAGTCATTTCATTACAGGGGGAAAAATGTAGGTCTAGTGTCAGGTTCTTTACATGTCCTTTTCTTTTGATTCCTTTATCTGTTTTTATCCCCAAATACTGGCTGAATTATATCATTTTTGCCATGACTCTTAAGCTCTATTTGTTAAGCTGGGTAAAGTGTTGACAAACTCTCCTTCAGAAATTTTATGGATGTGCGTAGCCCAAGGTTTGAGGCCAAGAGCTCGTTCCCAGGCTATTTACCCTTCTATCAACCTAATTTAAGGAGAGGCAGGGACTTGTATGGTTTGGAAACAGGAAATGAGGAGAAAGACAAAGCTGTAACTTATTCCTTGTGAATCTCAAGATAATAATAGCTACACTTATTATATAAGTTAAGTTTTGCAGAGCATTTTACAAATATTATCTCATTCTATCCTCACAACAACTCTGGGAGGTAGGAGTTATTATTATCAAAGAAATTGAGAGAGACATTTTAAATGACTTGCTCAGGGTGATGTAGTTACAAAGGTTCAGAGACCTAACTGGACCCAGGTCTTCTCAATTCCAAACCCAACACTGTGTTCACTGCCCTACATTAACTCTACCCTAAAAGTATTTTCTTGAGGTTAAGATGATTATTATCAGAAAGCTAATAAAAGGAAAGGAATTCTACCTCCTGAGTTGTGACAGAATAAAGATTATTTATTTATTCAACAATTAGAGAAACATGTATTATATATTATTTATATGAAGGTGCTGTGGTAGAGATACAGAGACAAAATGAAATAAGCCTCTTCCCTTGAAGGCTACACACTGTATTGGATCCATCCTGTAGAAAAGTGTGTCAGTAAGATCTGTAATTTCACATAACTGTTCAGAGTATTATCAAGGTTTTAGATATAGCATGTGAAGGCTGCAAATCCAAAATCAAGCATTTAAAATACAGCATATTAAAAACTCAGAGGAATCACGGCATAAATGGTATAGTGTTCAAAGTATAAGGACCAAAATCTTGACAAGGAGTGTCAAAATGAAGACTCAATATCAACCCTGTTTAAATTGCAAAACACAATCAAAAGCAAGCCATGAAAAGAGATATTTTCTTAATTAAACAAATCTGGCCTGTTATAAATTGTTATGTAAAGCTTAGAAAAGAAGCCAGGTTCTGTGAAGCCCCAAGCTCATATGTGTAGGAAACAATAACTACAGGGGACCAAAACTAGAAGGAAAAAGAGTCCATAATTGGTCTTTTTGTGGGCTGCCTGGAAAATTAAAACAAAAAGCAATCTGGAGAAAATTCTGAGAAAACAAGAGGACCACAGGTCTTAAAAACTTGAAGCAAAGAGGAAGAAACTCATTCTTCATTGGCTTTAAACTTAACTTGATAGGTTAGACCCAAGGTAGAGTAGATAATTCTTTGTTGTGTGATGGGAGTTTCACAATCTAATGACTATGTCATATTATTAATTTAATTAAAGAAATATCTGTTACATATCTAGCATGTGCATAGTAGTATAGTAGGCACTGGGAGACTTGCAAAATTAATCTAGTAAGGGGCTAGGGTATATACAGAATTATTTGCCATATAAAATGACACAGTATCCAAGATCCATGGAAAGGTTGTTTCCAAACTGAGGTAATGAGGGAGATATTAAAGAAGAGGCAACCTTTTACTTGAGTCTTTGGTCATAAAATTGCAGCCCCCTCTCCTGTGATTCATACATTAGTCAAGAGTCTTTGTCTTCTCCATTTTCTGAAGTAAAATAAAAAAAAATCTTAGCAATAAATCCCAAAGACAACAGTTTCATTAACCCAGAAAATGCACTGCAGTTTGGTAGAAGAAGTAGTGGGAGGAAACCTGGAACATGGATGTCTGGACCATAGGATTAGAACATGTAATATTTAGATTGTGCTTCTGACACTGGTTATATGACCCTAGAAAATTTATTTAATCTTTCTGATTTCTAGTTTACTCATCTGTTAAATGGGACAGAGGGGAGGAGAGAAATGACCTCTAAAGTCCCTTCCAACTCTCAATCTGTGGTTTTAGAGTCCAGTTTCTACCTCTAATCGGTTATTTGTTCTTGAACAAGTAATTAAATAAGGCAAAAGCTCAATGATCACGGATCTTCAAGGGGTCCATGACTAAAATTCTGGACGTCTATGGACTTTCACAGGGAAAAATATTTTTGTTTCAATATACCTTTGTAATCCAATGCATTTTATTTCTTGTTTCTAATTTTGTAAAGGGGATCAATATGCTTCATCAGACAAACAAAAGAGCCCATGACACAAAAAAAGACTAAGAATCCTTGAACCTTCGGATCCTTTCCAACTCGATCATCACATGGTTAAGTGCTATTTCTAAGGTTGTATTGTTAGGTATTCTATGGCATTATGTTTCCAAAAAGGTCATTTTCACTACTCTCTGTTTTATGTGTATCAGTACCTGTTCAGCAAAGAAAAACTATTCTCTGAGGTCATCATACATTTTAACCTGCTGGCTAAAAAGTTTATTTAGAGTCTTCTAATCATATATACATATATAAATATATATGTGTATATACATACACACATATGTATAGAGATAGATATAAATAAAGATATACACATATACATACATACATATGTATCTTTATATACATATTTCAAATTGCACACTGAACACAAAAATTAGCATGTAGGCTGTGTCAGATTGAGATAGGGAGTTAAGTCAACACCAATTGAAAATAATCTTTGTCTTCATTGATCAGGGATCTTTTCAATCTTTTAAATACACATTACTGTCTAAAGTTGCACAATGCACTAATCCACCCTCTGAACAGCATGATGCCATCCCTCCATTCCTCTGTTTGCTTTTTTTTCAAGCAACAGTGCCCATCAAAATCAAGATCCCCATGTTATTTTGTTCAAAATTATTACATTTCTGTTCCAGTCAGAATATATAATTGGTGTATGATCCCCAAAGTTGGTAAAAGTAAAGCTGAAAGTATTCAAACAATTACTTGGACTAATCATCTATCTGTCTCTCTGTCTGTCCCTCTCTTTCTCTCTCTCTGTCACACACACAAATACACACACACACACACACACACACACACCACAATGCAAAGCCTGAACACATTTGCTCTAACACCTTCAACTCTCTCTCCTGATGTTGCCATTTTCCATTTGTATGTGATATTTTCTCTTACCAGGTCTATGAAATGTAAATAATAAATTTAAGTGCAGAATGTTGAACAAAGGAGATAATAAAATATGTGCCAATATTTAATTTGTCTAATTTGGATTAAAAACACAATATTTTCCTAAATGTTTTACTTCAGTAGGCTTTTTTTTTGTTTCTGGAACTTTATCTGTTAAAATTGGATGGATAGATAGATAGATAGATAGATAGATAGATAGATAGATAGATGTGTTTTCAAACCAGTGCATGGTGAAGTTTACACAGAACTTTCATGATTATGAGGCAACAGAGCACTCTACATTAACATCCTGTCTGAACTCCAACACCCTCTTTTGGTCCTATCATTAAAAAACGCATTCAGAATAGTGTGATCTCAATAATAGAGTAGTCTGCAAACAAGCAACTCCTGTAAGGCATGATCTTAACGGACCTAGAAGCTAATGTATCCAATACCATAATTTTTCAAATAAAGAAACTGAGGTTCAAGGACATTGAATTGTTCAGCATCACACAGGGGGTCAGCATCAGAGAGAATATGAACTGAAACCTTATCTTAGTGCCCTTACCACTCTAGCAACCAATGTTCTTTTTTTCTTTTTATTTTAAGATATCAGAATATTCATATGAAGATAAAAGAAAAAGACTTCCATTTTATGAGAAATTTTAGTAATGTCAATTGTTTAAATATTTGATGATTTATAAATCTTCAGTTTAACTAAAATAAAATGTAATTACTAATCACACAAGTGAGAAAATGGTAGTAATATAATCTCTTCTTGACAATAAATTCCCCAACTGAATCAATGTCGATTTATTAATTGGAAGAAAACCCAAGATAGTGATATTGTAATTTTCTCTAAAAGAATCCCATTTCATTGATTATGCCTTTTGTCAATTAGTATGATTTCATTTTCAAATATTTCTGATTTCCTCCACTAAAAACCTACCATAATATTGCATTCTTTCAATAGGTCAACCTGAGTTTTCTAAGACTATGACAGTGGAAATCAAGCTCTGACCCCTACCAAGTTGAAAAGAATTTCAATATAGGCCTAATGAGCATCTATCACTATCTCTAAATTGGTGCATAAATACATAATGTGTATATGTGTGTGTGCTTCCACATCTCTCTAGTTAGATAGATGATAACAGATTGATATGATAAATAGATCATAGGTATATAGATAAATACATAAATGATAGATAATAGATAGGTAATATATGTTATCTGACAGAAGATAGAGAAATAGATTGTATTTGTATAGATCAATAGATATAGATAATAGGTCATAGATATCTAAACGAATAGGTAGATAGAAAGGAAGATTATAGATAGATTATAGCTATTTGACAGGCAGAGATGGATTGATAGACGGGGAGAGAGAGAGAGAGAGAGAGAGAGAGAGAGAGAGAGAGAGAGAGAGAGAGAGAGAGAGAGAGAGAGAGAGAGAGAGAGAGAACCTGTTCCCTGTGGACCAACCTAGATGAGTTCACCAAGAATGATTGATTACCAATTTAACGTAAGGTAATAAACCTTTTAGTTAAAACATTTGAAGACCATCTATCAAGTCACAGAGCAATAATGATCTATATATTGACAAAATCACACATTAAGTATTAAAACATTTTCTTGCTAAAATATTTTAGAAGGCCCATGATGACTCAATTATTTTACCTTTTGCTTTATCTGCAAAAACATTCCCTTCTATTAACTATTTTAATCAATTTTTTTTTAAATATGAGATAAATGGCGGAGTACAAGAGCTAGTAAGTCATCTGTCAGAATTCCATAAACACAAACCTTTTCAAACCAATGTGTGGTATTGTGCCATAAGGGGAAGTCTACTGAGGAATTTTATGACTACCAGTCAGTAGAGCATTCAGCACTCACATCCAATCTGGTCTCTAACATCCTCTTTTGTTCCTGGCATAAAAATATTCAGAATAGACGAAAAGTTGTGAATTCATCAGAGATTTTCTCAAAATTAGAAAAAAACTGGATTCACATTGTACTCTTAACATATAGCAACAGTGTGACCCTAGTCAATGCAACATAATTTCCCAATATCCCAGGTAATTCTCTAAGATTATGAGGTACTGAGCAGGTCCTTATCTACACTGATAGAGGGAATTATGTCTTTAAGGTAAGCTCTGTAGACTCATGAAATCTCACATTAAACAAAATGCAAGTATACTACAGGGAAAGATGGGCTAAAGAGCAACCCAGCAATTATTCAGATTATCACCTCAGTGAGGGCCATTGGTTTCTCCATAAATGGACGAGGATGATTCATAATAAAAACTCCCAATTTAGTGTTTGTAGTTCCTCCTTTCAAAATGGAGACCCTCTTATTGTAAAACCTACCCCAGCATGTCTCCAAGTCCTATTTTTCTAGTGAAGTTTCCTCACACTGTTTCTCACTGCTGTCATTCTTTGTGAAGCATTCCCTTCAAAAGGGTAAATGTGTCATACTAATGATGTAAGCCTTGGCAAATCATCAAGAGTTATATGGCCATTCAAAAGAGATCATGTAAAGTTGAGGCACAATTGATGAATTTTTCATTGAAATGGACTTGGCAAGCTCTTAATGGGAGGAAATAAAACTGAATTTAAAAAGTGGTCTATGATCATTAAGGGACAGAATCACACTTAGAGTCCAGCATATTAAAGCTCAGCAGGCCAGAGTTCCAAAGGGTTCAGAAACATAATGCCATTTTTAGAAGATATTTTTCAGTGATACTCTCCTTGTTGTTGCTTTATTAAGACATCAGTTGCTCATATGACTGATGAGGTTTTCTGTACAAAATGCAACCATTCCCACTATGGGAACAGATTAATCGAGAAACTACTATTTAGCCAAAAAAAGGCATTTGAACCTAAGGTCTGATATAAATAGTGAACCAGAATGAAAATGATTCTCTTGGGGTGAGAATACAGTTGACCATTTCAGTGGTAAAGCAGGGAAAGGAGAGAACACCACACCGGTCTGAGGGAAGAAATTAATTTCCTTTAAACAATACGTCATGTGATAGCAATACCAATTATAGCAGTAGATACATTTTTTTGCCTCTTCAAAAATTTTGATAGAGCCCTTGCCATTTTCTCTACTGTAAAGCAAAAAAGCCTTTGATATTTATGAGGTTTGTGATTCTGGAAAAGTCACTTAAAGATCTAACCCAACAACCTCTTGCACCGCCCCCACACACACCTCTCTTCAACCCCAGGAGATTCTCATAAGACTGAATTAATTACAAATGAACTGCCAATCTGCATGGTGCAGTGGATAAGTGCTCACCTTAGAATCAGGAGGACCTGAATTCAAATTCAGCTTCATATACCTACTAGCTGTATGACCTTGAACTATATGACTTCACAGTTTCCTCATCTGTAAAAATGAGCTGGAGAAAGAAATGACAAACCATTGCACTATCTTTGCCAAGAAAATCCCAAATGGGGTCAAGAGAAGTCATACACAACTAATGAGTCAAAAAATATCAACTGAGGAAGTTTTTATGCTAGAATTTCCCCTCAGTGATGAAATCACAGAGTTAGACAAAATAGCAACACTAGAAACCAGAAGGGAGTAACATGACATAGTTCAGGTCCTCACCCTGAGCCACAGTAGAGAGGACTAAGTAAGTCTTCTCAGTAGTCTTCTTGATGTACTTGAAAATAAATACTTGCATATAAGCAAATAATTGTTCATAATTCCATTCCAGTTGTATTTGAATCCTATGAAGAATAGCAATAATTAATACCAGGAGAATGCTTGCTTTCCCCATAGGATTACCTCTATTAATTATAGATAAGTAACTGAGCATATTTCTTTTGAAAATGCATGACATTAGCCTCTTGCTGCAGGCAGAACATGAGTCATTCTGGGTAGCGGTTTAAACACATGAAGGTAACACGTGGTGAGCATGGAGATGAGCAGTGGATGACTTTCATTTTCACCATAATGAAGCCTTATGATCATAGATTTATAGTTAACATCCCACTACTTAAAACAGCCCTCTTCCCAGGCCTTGGTCAAGTGCAAAGCAGCACTTTCTCCAATAAATGTTCTGCTGTATAATCTTTACCAGTTTATAAGTACACTGGCCCTCTGTGCAATATAGCTAATTAGGTGATGGTGTGAAGGGCATTCTGAGAAAAGATGCCTTCTACAATAGGCAGGAGACAAATATTATTACTATTCAATAAATCAGGGCTGGTCACAGTATACCATAACTTTAAAGTGGAAATGGATTTCTTGTTCTCAGTGTTCTGTTTTATTATTTTATCTAACCATAAACAAAATCAGTGGGAGTGGGGAACAAAGAGAAAGAAACAAAGCTGAATGAGACTCTATCCTGATCTTTATATATACCTTTTGGTAATGCTATTTCATAGTGTGATTTCCCTGGTGCTTCTCTTTCCATGAAGCACAATCAAATGAAGGATGCATAAAATTGACAAGCAAGAATCACATGCCCTTAGATTTTTCAGGTAGTTTGGGATGCTGTTAGTGCCACACATTCTCTCAGAGGTTATTTAGCAATGAAAGTAGTACAGTGGAAAGAGTTCTGGGACTGGGACCGGAATCAAGACTTAAATTCAAATCCAGCCTTAGACACTTTTTAGTTTCATGACCCTGGGCAAGTCACTTAACCTCTATCTGCCTCACTCTCCTTAACTGTAAAATGGGAATCATACCAATACATACTTCCCAGGGTTATTGTGAGGATTAATTAAATGAAATAAAATTAACACAAGGGATGAGCACATAGTAAGTGCTTAATAAATGCTTGTTTCCTTCCCTTCTCTTGGAAGAAAGTGAGAATGAAAATCATTTAAACTATGAAATGTGTAAAATGAAGAGGTTGGAGAAGATGACCCCAATAGAAGATGATCCCTTCTCAGTTTGAATCCATGATTCCAGGGATCCTGAATGTGATTATTGGTAATAATAAATTTATATATCAAAAATTATTCAATTATAGGCTTCAAAGAAGAGAGGAAGTAGGGGAGATTTTAGCTGTCATTTAACCGAACTCAAATTTTTTATTGTTATCTTAGCAAACATCAACATCCCAAGAAAAAAAAGAAAAAAGGACAAAAAAGAGCAGTTTATCTGAAACCATGAATTTAGGATATATACAGCTTTACCATAAAACACATACTACGCTTTACCTAGAACTAACCTTGCTCTCCTTGATCATGTCCCTTTTGTAATTTTTGTATTTTTAAATTTGTTGTTTATGTTTTCTTTTTTCATCTACTCAATCTTCCCCATAACTCAGTGCCTCAAAATATAAGATAGAATAATATATATCTTTGTAATAAATAGTGAAGCAAAAAATTCACACATTGCCCATGTCTGAAAATGTATGTCTCAATATCTTTATTTTATCACTTCTTTCTCAGAAGATGGTAAGTATTCTTCACCATTAGTCTTTCATAGTCATAATTGGTCATTAAATAGATTAAAATCCTTAAATATTTCAAAATTGTTTTCTTAAGCGGTCTTATAGTCATTGTATAAATTGTTCTCCTTGCTCTGGTTGCTTTGCATCAGTTCATACAGGTCCTCCCATATTTCTCTGAATCAATTTAAAAATTTTTAATTTATAGAATAAAACAAACATTTCCATAACACACTATAATAATAAAAGATGATTGTACATGAAACTGAAAATTTATTATGCACAACCAGCTATTCCTTTTAAGTATATAATAAAGTTACCATGTAAATTTCATTTTTTTGCCTTTTTCTCTCCCCTGCCCCAATAGTTGCCATTAGACACAAAAGTGTGTGTGTGTGTATGTGCAACATCATTCTATACAAGCTTCTATTTATCACTTCTTTCTCCGGATGTAAATAGTGTCTTCCTTCATAAGTCCTTTGTAATTAATATGAATATTTATAATAGTCAAAATGACTTAGTCGCTCAAAGTTGTTATGAAAACAATATTGCTGTTCCTGAATACAATAATCTCTTGCTTCTGCTCATTTCACTCTTCATTATTTCTTGTAGGTCTATCCATGTTTTTTTTAAGATCATCAAACTCATCATTTTTTATAGTACAGTTGTATTCCATCACAATCATATATCACAATTGTTCAGCCACTCCCCAATTCACAGGCATTCCTGAAATTTCCAGTTCTTTGCAATCACAAAGAGAGCAACTATAGATAATTTAAGGCATATAGATTCTTTTTCTTTTTCCCTAATTATCTTTGGAATTAGACCCAGCTATGGTTTTGCTGGGTCAAAGGGTAAGGCAGTCTACAAACTCTTTAGTCATAATTTCAGATTGCTTTCTAGAATGGTTGAATCAGTTCACAATTCCACCAACAATGAATTAATGCCTTTCCTTGTGGCACAATAAAATTCAATTACATTCTAAGTTTAATGCTCACCTAATTCTCTAGGGTACTTCTTTTTCACTAGGTTTTCATAATACTGGTCCAGGAGCATGCTAGATACAACTCAAAACTCTTTATGAAAGCTAGTTTTACACCTTAGAAATTGACAAATGCTAAAAATCAGAACTTGATTTGTGTGTGTTCATCCTTTGTTGCCACAGAAGACAAATAATATCAGAGAAATAATGACATGCCTTGTACTTGACTTTGTTTTGAGTGACGAAGGGCTGTGCAAGGTCACCAACCTCACTTCTCCTCCACAGACATCTGAATCCAGTGACCAGATATTCATCAGGATGACTGAAGATGACCCAGAATGAGGCAGTTGGGGTTAAGTGACTTGTCCAAGGTCATACAGCTAGTGAGTGTCAAGTGTCTGAGGTGAGATTTGAACTCAGGTCCCTCAGACTCCTGTACTGGTGCTCTATCCATTGCACCACCTAGCTGTCCCGGGACTTGATTTATTGCTTTGCTGATTACACTTAAGAAAGTGATGAAGAAAATATTAACAATGTAGCATCATTTCCCCCTACCAGAGACTTAGCTGTTAAACATTTGTCACCATCCCTACACTGGTCTTTCCTGGTTCTCCTGCTAACTATCTCACCACTTTTCAGTCTCTTTTGCAATACCTTCATCCAAATCATGCCCACTAAGTGTGGATATCCTCCAGGAGCGCTCTTCTCTTCTCCCTCTATAATAACTTATATGGTGATCTCCTAAGCTTCCATAAGAGTAGTTATTTCTCTGCAAATGAGTCCAGGAGTCTAGTGGATCAAAACATCCCACACAGGCACTATACCAGGGGTGAGGACCCCGTGGCCTTGAGGCTACATGTATCCCTCTAGGTCCTCAAGTGTGGTCCTTCTACTGAAGCCAAACTTCATAGAACAAATCCCTTAATAAAAGGATTTGTTCTGTATTATTTAGACTCAGTCAAAAGGTCACACCCATGGACCTAGAAATCCACATGTGACGTTAAGGTCACAGATTCCCACCCCTGCACTATACCCTGTGAGGAGCCAGTCCAACAGCTAAGTGTTTTGCCAGACCCAAATCATAGAGCCCCTACACTGTTAGGAACTAGGCCAGTAGCTGATGACTAACTTGATGCTTCATAACCCTACAGGACCCACCTAACAGTGGAGTGAATCACTTTTTACTCACATAAATGTTCTGCCCTGCAATGAATATTGTGGTAACTCTCTGGAAAGAGAAGGAGATTGAAGTCCTGCACTTCTGAAGTTGTGACATGACTTGGCCACATATCTTCCCTGACTCACTACCATTGTGACCATTCACTTCCCCACAGATTTCTATATCTGTGGAAAAGTATGCCCTAGGTTTTGATGGACTGCTTTAAAACTACCATTCTTCTTATGCTATTTAAGAGATTTTTTCATCTCTTCTAGGAGTCATTTGTGTCTCCTTGCAGGTTGATAATGGGAAGCACTGAGTGGATGTGAAATTTCTGAAGTTGACTATGGCACTTCTTGGTTTTGCTGTTAATAGTTTGTGATTTTCTCAGTTTTTTGTCATGTACTTCCAAAAATTTTGGACAATTTTTCTTCAGATTTTTTTTTCAATTTATTTTTTATGGAAGACTAATAATCCTGGATTATCTCTTTACATATTCTCTTAAGGTTCAGTGTTCTTATTTTATGTGGTTCTCATTTTTTCTTCCAATTTTTTTTTTGATTGTGATCTATAACTTTTCCTTCTACCAAAGGATTTTTAAGTGCCATTCTCTTTTTCAGAGTTTGTTCATTTTGTCTTTTGTTGTGAATTCCTTAATTTCTCACTGAACTTGTTAATTTATTCCTCAAGAGCTTCCTGCCTTCCTTTATTCAATGTTTCTTAAATTAAATACTGTTCCTCAGTTGTTTTTCAGAATCATTCTAAAGATTCTTGGATTTATTTCTTCTGTCACTGGAGGGGTCTTACAGAGTTTGTTGCAAAACCTTCACTCTTCAGTGGATTTTAACTGAATTACTTTGTTGTGAAATATTTCTTCATTGAGATTATTCTTTCCTTGAATATTCATTTCTACTGCTCAGGTTTTAAAATGGATTTATTGGTCACTCTTTTGATGTTTTTCTGTGGTGTACCTACTGAAAACATGCTTTTTACCTCCAACCTTTACCATTTTGCTTGTTCTGGGGTATAGGGCCCCCTACAGCTCTTGCTGCCTATTTTCTGTTCTGTCAAACCACCAGAGCTGTATAAGATCTGCGGCCCCGATGGAGTAACATTGAAGCAACTGGGCTATGACACAGAAGAAATTCTAGAGATTATTGGACTTGGGTCTATTCTAAACTTTTGATTGTCCTACTAGTATGAGAGCCACCTTTTCCTCCATCAATGTCTTTCTTAAGTCTCTGTGATGACCTGGTAAGCTGGTTAGGAAAGAATTGAGTTCTTTAGTCAGTACTTAAAGAACTCCACCCCCCAATCCTAATAATTGGATCCTTTTTCTCTCTTTGTTCCTCCTTGCTACCTGTTTCAACCTATACAGTAATAAACAGTTATAAAGAATGCCAAGTTTCCTAGCCTTTCCCTCCTGCACAATAATTTCTCATACTCTTCTCCTAGCTACTCCCTTTCCTTATCTTTTGTCTGACTCATGAACCTCAATATACCTAGGTTTGAAGGAGCAGGGTATTTCCCTCAGGACATTGCCAACTTCAAAAGAGAGAGGGTAAAACCATCTCTCTAAAAAATGTATGCAGAGCCTTAGGCTGTGGAAGAGAGTAGAGACTAGAGTGAGAGAGACGGACATAGCTGATGAGCAAGTCTTTGCTTATGCTTTACTTTAAGAATTACTTTGTTTTCTCCTCATTTCACTCTGTATGAAATGATATTATATGTCTTTGTTCTTAAAAATCAACTGTTTCCTCATTTATTGCATGATAATATTTCATCACATTCGTGTACAACTCAGGCATTCTTCAATTGTTAGACACCTTAGTTTCTATTTTTTTGCCATTACAGAAAGAGCTGCTCTTTCCATACATAAAGGATGTTTTCCTACTTCTTTGGTCTTTTTTTGGTATAAGATTGGCAGTGGCATAGCTGAATCAAAGGGCACATATTGTTTAACAACTTTTTGTAAATAATTTCAAATTATATTGAATTTATGTTCAAATATAATTGAAACTTGAGGAACTACAAGGCCACATATGCCCTCGAGGCTTCAGGTTCCCCAGCGCTGGCATATATATTTGGTCCAATAATTTGGCCCAATAATACATCCATCTGCCTGTTTTCCCACAGCCTTCCAACATTTATCATTTTCCTTTTTTGGTGTCTTTGTAACTCTGATGGATATGAAATACAATCTCAGAACTCTTTAATTTGAATTCTTATCTCTTTTTTATTTGCTCCATTTATGGTCATTTAACTTGTTTATTTGAGTTGGTGGCAAGAACTGATTTCTAGGTTACCTTTCATTCTGCTATCTTCTCAGGTTTGGGGCTATTACTTCATTAGGAAAGCTCAAAAAGCCCTTTAATAAATATCAGTCCTCAAGCGCCTACAATGTGCTCAACAGATTGGGATTTGATTCTAGGACCTTGCCTTCAAAGAGGTTGTTATTTTTGTCTCATAGCTGCTTCTATTTGGATTTCTCCAGGAAACTAAATAAACCAAAGCTAACCTGTGGCTTGAGCTTAGGTTCTCCACCAACATAAGTAATAAGGTCTTCTTCAGTACAGATACTCTCTGTGAGTACCAGAAATGATACAGTTGTGCTTATTTCTTCCAACATGTGCAAACACACATACATACACACACAACTATATGAGAAAAAAAGAATAAATAGTCACACATAACAAATACAGGAAGCAAAGCATCCGAACAGTTCATTGAACTTCTTTTACTCCTCTCCTCAAAAATAAAAGTGGAAATATAGTTTGGAGAATTTCACAATCACCTCAAATTGTCACTATCTGAGATAATCATAATTACCATAATCATTACAAATACCACCAAGATTTGCAAAGTTCAGATCTCATGTTCCTCAGCAAAGGGCTATGACGTATGTTCAGCTCTATAGGTCATTCACCTTTTTGTTAAAGGTTCTCTATAATCTCATCAAGTGGTTTTGTGGAGACTCAGATTGGTTAGAGACTTTATTGCCCATCCTCTCCTCCATTAAACATAGATTTAGATTGTAACCATGAGTGACATTGGGTAAACCACTTAACCTCTCCGCACCTCAGTTTCCTCATCTGTAAAATGATGGGGTTTGGACTTGAGTGCTAAGAATCTTCACTTTCTAAATGTTGGATTTTATGATGCTATTATCTTCAATAGGCTTAATGAATGTGTATGACATAATGAAAGGAAGTGCTAGACTTGTAATGAGGAAGACATGAGTTCAACTACACTTGAGAATTACTACCTACATGAATATGGTTAAATCACTTAACTTGAGTAAATCTGTTGCTTTGACTGAAATGGGATCTTAATAATACGTGTAGCACCAATTTTACCAGCTTGTGGGAAAAAATGAGATTCTATGTCTACATATATATATATATATATATATATATATATTTAAACAAACATATATTATATGCCCATAAGTGTAAGCTCCTATGCATAAGAGACTTTTGGATAGAGATTTCCTAATATGGAGTCATTCTGAGGGAGCTTGCCTGGGTATTGCCAGACCACTGAACATAGTAGCCCTCTGTGTCCTCTACTATATGGGTAGGTTTTCTTCCTTTGATTTGTAAACTAAGAGGTTACATCTTTAAAACTGGATATGAAAACAATGACTCTTTTTCTGGATTGTACTGTTTTTCTCACATCAAGAGGATAAAGGATACATGCACATATGTACATATATGTACATGTATATCTGTGCATGTGTATACACAAGCATGTAAACATACGCATTTGTATATGTGTGCACACACACCTGAATATAATAGGTTTTGTGTATGTATATGTACTCTATAAACCTTAAAGACCTTTATAAACATGTTATTGTTTAATTGAACAGAATTGCCAAAGGAAGACTAAAACATTTTTTTAAATATTTTCAGAGATTATATAATACATATTTCTCAATCAATAAAACATTCAATAATGATGGGAAAATCACTTCACATCATTGCCTTGAATGCCATGAATTTCTGTGTTTTTTTTTCTCAAGACTAAAAATATCTTTCCTCAACTAAGTTAAGAATAAATTGAATCTCATTCATTGTCATCCTGGCTAACCTGAGTAGGACTTCCACCTCTCATGTAAATTCCTGTGTACCTGAACTAACAGTCACCTGTTAACGAAACGAGACGTTGCAAAGGATATGACCCCTCTGGAACTGATTCTCTCATTCTCATTTCATATCTCTCCTGCTGAAGTGAGGTGATTAATACTGCTGCAGAAGTTTTACCAGCATGATTTCTTAGATCTTCTAATAACTCTATGAGCCTGAATTATGTGCCCTTTTATAATCTATCAAGTGCTGAAAATTTAATGAATGCCTGGCTTTAGTCAAAGGTTTTCCTTTTTCTTTGAGAACCTTAGAAAAATCCTTCCCATACAAGAATACTTGAAACCAGTCTTCTCTCCACCTGGTAGAAGAATAGTTGGTTTTGCTGATTATACAATCATAAAGGATCTGTATCATCACCGTCAATTTTCCCAGGTCTCATAGAAATCATAATTGAAGGAAGTTTCCAGAACAACCTTCCTTCTTTTCTTCTTTCCTTCTTTTCTTCCTTCTCTTCCTTCCTTCCTTCCTTCCTTCCTTCCTTCCTTCCTTCCTTCCTTCCTTTCTTCCTTCCCTCCTTCCTTTCCTTTCTCTTCCTTTCCCTTCTTTCCATTTCTCATTTATTTGCTTCCATCCGTCCACCCATCTGCCTATCTATCTTATCTAACTACCTATTTTCATTTTTTCTTCCTTCTTCCTTATATGTCTTACATCTGTCCTTCCTTCCTTCTTTCCTTCATTTTTCTCCCTCATTTTAACTGCTTTTCTCTTTCTTCCTTTATTTCTTTCTGTCTGTCTATCTGTCTGCCTGTCTGCCTGCTTGCCTGCTCATCTCTGTGTCTTTCCTTCCATCTACCTATGAATTTGTCTATTTGATTATTAGTCTGTCTATCTTTTGTTTCTGCCTGTCTATTTATTTAATCTGTCTGATTATCTATACATCTCTATCTATCCATCTATCTATCTATGCACAATCAGGAAGACTCAGCATCAAGTCTTGCCTCTGATTGCATACTAGTTTGACCTTGGACATGCCATTTACCTTCACGGGGTTCTAGAAAACCAGTAAGACTGTAACTTGCAAAGACCTTGAATACAAATGATCTTTTACAAATTGTCTCAGATTTCTCTGTCTCTCTGTCTCTGTCTCTGGCCCTCTGACTCTGTCTCGTCTGTCTCTGTCTCTCTCTCCCTCCATATCTTTTAAGCAGAAAACTATAAAAAGACCTTTGCCAATATGAATCTTTGACTCCTTTTGAAATCTAAATTCATTAATGAAATAATGAGATGTTTCCAAGGATGAGTTGTCCTAAAAGTACTGCTTCTCATTTGGCACAGATTGATGGAAAATCATTACTGACCAAAAGTGGTGAAGTGGCATATGGAATGGTCTCAGGTCACTGTTTAGTTGGCATGTGTTTTTCTATAATCCCATATTAAAAACTGTCACTTTGGAAAGGTTCCACAACTAGATGAATGGAGAAATCATGTTCATTGATTCATAAATGCATATTTCCAAATGTATGGTTATACTAATGTCTTCACAGGCTGCTGGCATACAAGCATCCAAATTTACTTACTTAATTAAACAATGAAAGAGATTTAGTAGCCCATAATATTTTAACTCTTTAGATGGAAGTATAAGTCTCTGTTCACTGGTCATGATTTTAAACAAAGAAAAAGTAATTTTGATCTCTTTCTTCTTGACCTCAAATTTGCCATAATTTTGACACAGTTGTATTTGGACAGTCATCTTCTACTTTATTTATTTATTCAATGTCACTTTGAATTTTTTAAGTGTTATTTTTCATTTTATTGTTTTATTAACAAATGTGTAAAGATTGAGACTAGACCACGATGTCTCTGTGACAGAGAGCCCCTGAATAAGAATACTCCCTCCACTAATTCAGTTTGACACCTTTCCTGCTATTTATAGTCTTAGAGAGTTGTCTGGGTGCAGGAAGACCTAAATAACTTGTGCAGGGCTATGCAACTACTAGTTAGAGACTAGACTTGATTCTGTCTTACTGGCCCCAAAGCTAGTTTTTGTTCACCACACTATACAACTTTTCAATATTAATAAATGACTTGAATTAATTTCATAATCCCAAGCATAAATTATGAGATTCTTTAGGGCATTCTCACTTGAATCATAGCTTCCTTTCAAGCTGTACAATTGAAAATCTAGTTGGATTCTGATTTGTGTTTTATGCCAATAAACTCACCTCCCTCATGCTTTTGGAATCCAAAGTTAGCTTTAAAAATTATAAACCTTTCACAGGTGATCATCATTACAATGCTACTGTTTCTACGTACAAGCTTCTCCTAGTTCTACTCCACATTGTATCATCTCATGTAAATCTTGTCAGGTTTTTCTGAAACAATTCCCTTTACCGTTTCATATAGCATAATAATGTTCCACCACAATCATGTTTATCCATTTTCCATTTTATGGGTCTCCCTTCAGTTTCCAATTATTTGCCACCACAAAAAGAGCTACTATAAATATTTTTGTATATATACATCCTTTTCCCTTTTCTTTCATCTCTTTGGGGATAAAGATCTAGTAGTGGTATTGATGGATTAAAGAGTGTGTACAGCATTATAGAACTTTGGGCATAGATCCATATTGTTTTCCAGAATGATTGGATGAATTCACAGCTCTATCAACAGTGTACTACTTCACCTATTTTTCTTCATCTACTCCAGCATGTATCATTTTCTTTTTCTGTCATACTAGCCAATCTGATGGATGTGAGGTTGTACTTCAGAGTTATTTTAATTTTCATTACTCTAATTATTAATGATTTAGAATATTTTTTCACATGACAACCGACAGCTTTGTTTTTTCTTCTGAAAACTACCCGTTCATATCTTTTGACCATTTATCAATTGGGGAATGACTTAATATAGACATTTGGCTCAGTTCCCTATATATTTTGAGAAATGGGACCTTTCTCAAAGAAACTTATTGTAAAAATGTTGTTATACTCTGCCCCATGGTCCAAAGAAGACATTTAAAAATGGGTGGCAAGTATAGATATTGTGATTTGAGAGTGATGCAACAAAGTTAATTGAAACATATTAGCTCTCCAGTTTAGGTCCTCATCCTCTAGCCTACCATACTAAAGCAACTGAGCTAACTTGGAGCAGCTGATCCTTAACTATTCGGGTCCTCTAAAATTCTTGATAAATGTAATGAATTAATTAGTGACTAGATTTTCCTTGCTGTTCTTTCCAAATTTACCCCTTTTTATAATTGGCAATTCAAATATTACCTTTGATGTGCACATTGGACAAGAATTTTAAAATAGACCTGTTTTTTTTAAGGAAGAATTGTAAGCAAGAGCAATTGTAAAGGCTTCAGTGCAGTTGATTTGGACATTTAATATACAAATATGTACTTCAAGCTCATGTACTTAAACTATTCAGAGAAAAAGTCCACAGGCAATTCTTTGTGCTTGGAAAAGCATGCCAAGGTGAAAGATCCTAGTGATGAGAATATAAAAAGAACCTAAACTCCTGGGAAATAATCATTTTAAATAACTAACTTGAGGTAGTAGTATCTGAACTCATTTGTTTAACAATTGATTTTCCCAAATCCTTTTTTCTGTGCCAACAAATGTCACAATAGGTTGGGAATACAAATTCCCCAAGTGGAAGATAATACTGAGGTTATAAAATATGAATGTAACATGAACCATTTATAAGGGAAAACGAGGAGAATGTAGAAGAGTCCCAAATCATGCAACTCTGTAATTGGGCATTTTATGAGTGTTGTATTTGTTCAGTGCCTGAATGAAAGAATCCTATAATCCTAAAGCACAAAGATCATATAAGTCACAAGGGTTTTGAAATTACACATTGCAAAGTGGTTTATGGCATTATATAACCTAACAAGCTTCCATTTCAAATAAATATTTAAAAAAAAAGGAAAGATACTTGACTTGTAATTGAGGAGGGAAAGAGGTCACTTTTAATAATTAAAAAGATGGAAACCTCTCTCTCTTCATGTCCAGGGAAAGGGGAATTTCATCAAGGGGAAACCACAATGCCTTTATTTATTCATGAAGTCCTGTGTAACTCAATTGTGAAAATGGAGTTGCACAGCATGGAGAATGTTCAATGTCGCTCATGGCTGTGGTGTCTCTCAGATACCTCGGATATTTCTTCCCTGAGAACATTTAGTAAATCAACTCCATTTAAAAGAAAACAAATTTTCTTTTGAGACAGTCCTACAGATGCTAACTCAAACAACTTAATAAGGAGCACTGCTTTTCTGAGTGCTAGTTGAAAGACACACCACAGAAGATGTTTATAGCAGCCAAATTTACTTGAAATAAATTCTGGGTGAGGTTAGAGGGAAAATACAGTCACATTAGGAAGTGGTGGCATTTCTGGGAGGTTAACTATTGCTCCATGAATCAGCTTACAGCTTCTCCTGAGGAATGGGAATTTCCACACAAGCTTACTGGTCATAAACCTGAATTCACTATCAGGCTGATTTGTTTCTTCTCAGCTACTCTATCCTTCCCAATTTTCCAGGGTAAGAAAATAAAGGAAATGTGGATTTATTTAAGTAATAGTAGCAATAATCATGACACCTAGTTTTATATTCCTTTTTCAGATTTACAAAGGGTGTATATATATCATTTCATTTGGTTAACACAAAAATTCTGTAAGGTAGTTGCTATAACAATCTCCATTTTACAGATGAGGAAACTCAGACTTACAGAGGTTGCAATTTGCCTGAAGTTACATAGAGAGTGGTTGTCTGAGTCAGGATTCAAATTCAGGCCATCCTTATTCTAAGACCAACATACCGCATACCGTGTGTGTGTGTGTGTGTGTGTGTGTGTGTGTGTGTGTGTGCATGCGTGATTGTGTGTGGAAGTTTGTGTGTGTCTGAATATGTCCAACTAGTGAGTATGGAGATTATATTCCTAGCAGAAAACATAGCTAAAATCCCACTTTCTCCCAGAAAGTCAAGATTTCCTGTTAAGTAAGTTACATTTTTCTTTCCTATTCTTACCTGATACTTAAAGGAATAATTCCTTATTTGCCCTTTCCGAAATAATTCTCAGTCCCAACTCTTTTGCTGTTTACCTTAATTAGAATATCACTGATACCTTTCTTGCACATGCCCAGTACATACTTTGGGGAATAAACTTCTCTGTTGTTAGTCAACCAATCAATCAAAAAGCAAAAACCATTTATTAAGGGTATGTTATGTTTTAGACACTGTTCTAAGTGCTGGGATAAAACAGTCCTTTCAAGGAGCTCACATCATTATGTGGGAGTAAGGAAGGGGATACAAGCATGTTAAGAACAATGCATTCAAAATATATTGTAACTATATGTAATAAATATATTGATGTAATCTGAAAGGGGAAGGGACTACCATGGAAGGGAATCAGGAAAGACCTCCTACCTGATTGAAAGCTGAGCTTTCAAAGAGACCAGAGAAAGAAAAGGGTATGAGGATACAGAACAATTTCAACTATGGATGGCATCCAGTTCAAAGTCCAATGAAGGAAGACAGAGACTCGGGTGATCTCACTGTACTCACAGATCGATGAGCTAAATCATAGCCTATTTACTTTCCCATGATGCATGCTATTTTGACCTTCCTATAGCCTCCTGAGGGATGCCTCAAACACTTCTTTCTGATATTCAGAAACTTTGGTTGATTCTCTTCTCCAAGACTCATCTTTACTAAAACTTCAAACTTTTTTTTTTGAAATGCAAAAGCAATGAAAATTGGCAGTACTTATGATAAAACAGTAAGATTAATAACTATATAAAGTATGGCTTCATTCTTGGAACTGGTTCAGTTGCTACCTCATCCTAAGTCACGTAACCCACATATATTTCCTTTCTGCCTTCTTATGCTCCTTCTCATAGTTCTTCGTTGTTCCCTTGGCTATCATGGCAAGGTCCATCTTTCATCATAATTACAGAAAGTCAATTCAATTCAACAAATATTCATTAAGCATAGACTAGGTGTAATGCATTACGCTTGTGCTGAGGATACAGAGGAAAAATAATTTGGTTATTGTCCTTGAGGATGTTACTTATCTGACAGTGGGTTAAGAAATGCATATCATAATCACAACATAAGTTGGAAGATGGTTAAGTGCATAAAAGAGATGAAATAAAGAGACAGGAGAGATTGGTAAGAATGGGATTCCTTCAATTAACCTCTCTGCAACTTACTCTTCTCATCTTTAAAATAAGAGTAATAACACTTCTACTAATTAATGCAGCATGCTATAGGGAGAAAAACACTTTGCAAATTGTAAGATATGATGTAAATATAAGTATTTCTTATAAATATGAGTTATTATTCTGGTTGAGGGTTGAGGGAAAGTGTCCTTTACATAGGAGGTAGCCCCTGCTCAGAGATTTGAAGTAATAGAAACTATTATATGGTAGGGAAAGCAATGGAGCTGAGAGTCAGAGGTCCTGACTTCAAACCCTGGTTTGTGTCACTTACTATATGTGTGATTTTGGGCAAGACCTTCAGGCCTTTGTTTCACCATCTGGAAAATGAGAGGTTTGGACCAGATGACACGCAAGGTCTTGTAGTCCTCAGCCTACAATCTCATCATCCTAAGTGTTTCTATAGGAAAAGATCAAAGCATATGAAAGGTGGCCTGCTCAAACGCAATTCCATTCAATCCAAAGAATGTTTATTAATTATGAAGAGCTCTGTGCTTGATACTGACAAATAAAGGAATAATCCTTGTGCTCTTTCCAAAGTAATTCTTATTCCCAACTTTTTTGCTGTTTACTGTAATTAGAATATCACTGGTGTCTGTTCCTTTGGCTTGAAAGATACAGAAAGCTTAAAGTTTAATAAAAAGATATAATGAATACACAGGCAGTGATAACACAAAATATTGCAAAAGTACCTTAGAGAGATATGAAGCAGTGCCATGTGAGGTCAAAGCAAGGAAAAGATCAGTTGACCAATCAAAAAAGAAGCATTTATTAAGTACCTACTATGTGTTAGTGTTCCAGAAGAGCATTTCTAATCAGGACATCAGGGAGGAGTTGACCCTTGATTTAGATAAGGAAAGGGGTCGGAAAGGTATAGTAAGATCAGAGAATAATTAATATAGTGATTGAGCTAGAACATAAAGTACATGTAAAGGAATAGTATAAAATAATATTGGAATGGTAGGTTGGAATCAGATTATGGAAAGCCTTGAAAGACTGAATGAGTTTGCATTTTATCTATACATAGTAGAAAGTCACTGACATTATTTTTTTTGAGCAGACAAGTGATAGGATTGGATGTATGGATTAAGAGGATTACTTTAGCAAAGGTGTAAAGGATTCATTGGAGATGTAAGAGATGGAATGTAAGGGTTTGATAATCTGCAAAGCCCCTTCCAGCTCCAACAGTTTAGGATTCTAAATGTCATGAATGCCTTGCATGGTGGTCTAATAAGGTATGAAAGTAACTATTTACATGACATTTTTAGTCACCGTACAATACCTATTAACCAGGAATGACTGAGTGACTGAAAAAAAGCATTTATTAAATGCTATATTCTGGCTCTACTATCTCTCCACTATTATCAAAATCTAATAATTGACATTTATATTGACAATTCTAGCTTTATGTAAATTCCATTTTATTTAAAGAATTCTGAAAGAAATCTGTATTCCAAAAATAACACTTATGCTAACCTTACTGTATAGTACTGTGTTCTCCTTCAGCTCCTGTCCCTCTGCTTGGCCCTTTGCAGCCTCCCACTACATATCCATGCACCAACTCCACCCCTTCCAAAAAAAAATCTTTCAGTGAAAGTAGTAGAACTGAGGCACAGAGAGACAGATATTTCTGCCACTCGATGGAGAATTGGTTTGAGATCTCCAGTGCCTCCCACTGTCCTTACTTCTGCCCACCTGCTTTCTTCCTTCCATCACTCTGGTACCTTGTATCTGTTCTTGGCCCTCCTCTACCTTTCGATTCTGTCTCTGGACCCTACATGTCCTTCAACTGTGTGCTGGTCTCCTCCCTACATAGGTAGTGGTCCCCTTCCTGCCTCTCACTGTCTCTCCCTTCCCCATGTCCACAGGAAAATTTGCATTACATAAAGATTACTTTACATAGCAGTTTGCAGAACAGTTCTCTTACTTAAAGAGAGAACTGTCTATAGTGTTTTAAAATTTAAAGGTGATTTACTTGCATTAACTTATTTTCTCCTCACAATAAAGATAAGTGCTGTGGGTATTATTATCCTCTTTACAGATGAGGAGATAGAGATTCAAAGAGGTTAAGGAACTTGCTGATATTGATACAGCTAGTAAGACTCAGAAGCAGAATTCCATCTTCACTTAAGGCCAAGAAAACTACCCACTATACCACTTTGCTCTCTTGATTCTCAGAATTGATTTTATCCCTTCTTTATTACTGGTTCTTGCTTCAAAATAACAAAAACAAATAATTTGCTGCCCTTAGCTTTCCTTTCAAGCTTCAGTTCTTTCTGAATTTTAGTCACCCTGATAGGTTTGTGTTTTTTGGTTTTTACTAACAGGCCTGCATCATGCCCTTGTATTCATCCTTCATTACGTGCCTTTCTTTCTATCTTCTGTAAGTGTCTTAAGTAATAAGAAATTATCTTGGTAAGTGGAAATAGGGGACAGATGATTGAGATGCTTAATGTTATCTAAAAGATTTTAAATATGACCTCTCAGGCAAGAGAGAAACATTGATGTAGAGGCACTGTAGAAATAAAGGCTATTCTAGCGGAAAATAGGAAATGTAACAATTGGAGTACTGAGTCCTGGGATGCAAGTCAAAAAATCAACCACAACCTTCCGAACCTGAAGTGATAATAGGTTGGACTGGAATGGCTAGAAATGGAAAAGAAGGGCTAAATCCGGAAGACACCGTGGGAGAACAAAGTGGCCAACTTGGTGGGCTAGTGTACTGCATGTGGGGGGTAAAAGAGAAGGGAAAAGTTGAAAACACCTCAAGGTTGAGAGGACAGCGGTGTCCTTGATTACCATGGGAAATAGAAAATAGACTATTTTTTAGTGCTGTGTGGAACACTGGTTTCACAGTGGGAACTCAGCCACTATTTGTTGGGAAAATAAATGAACTCATTTTTCAAGTCAATCAGAACATCATAGGACTGATGAATTCTATCATCCTCTTCCTACCACTTCTCAGACCTCTTTTTACTGACAAGGTAATATTGCTTCCTACAGTGCAGTAGCGAGGGGCCGAAAGATCCAATTACGGACTTCAGAGTTTGAAGGGATTTTATGTAGAATATAGGGAGTTCTTGTTCTTTACACCTACTGAAGGCTGAACAAGGGGAAATAGTCTGGAGAGATTTCCAGTATGATCTGGTAGAAAAACTAAGGGGACAGGAATAAGAAAAGTCCCACTGCTACTTTCTAACTGTAACTTTGGACAAACCATTTACATTTTTCTTTATTTCAGTTTCCTTTTCAGTAAAACAAGGGGGACATAGTCAATGACTTCTAAGGTCCCCTCTAGCTCCATATTCTATCTCAAGTGAAATAAAATGGTACCAAAAAAAAGATAAGAGGGTAAGATTCAAGGCCACCTCTCATAGCTTTATTTATCATTTCTATGTAAATTATTATGAAATCTATATCTCTACCCTATCTTTCCAAGAGACTTATTTTCATATTGTCAATAGCCTGCTAAATAGTTTCACCTAGATATCTGACTGGCGTTTCAAAGTCAATGTATATTTTATTTCATTAATGCTGAGTCTCCCCATCTTACCCAGATTGGAAGTGCTCACGAGCACAATCCTACTGTTGAGCAGCAGGGAAACTTTGAATTTAGTCTACCTAATGGTCCTCTGTTCTCTAAGGCTCGTCATACAGCTGCCAAACTTCACCATATCACCTAATCATCTTAGCCAACTGTATCTCAGAATTCCTACGCTCAAGCAATACATCAACCTCAGTCTACCCAATAGCTTGGATTAAAGGCATCTGCTACCACTCCTGGGTTAATCTCATTGTTTACAAAACTGAGTTTTTCATTGTCCCCAAAGAACTCGCCTCTCTCCCAAACTTTTCCATCCTATTAACAATAACATCATCTTTTAATCACCCAGATTCACAAACTTAGAGTCACTTTATATTCTTTCTTATTCTTCACAGTTCTGAACAGCCAATCAACAGACAAGTTTTATGGATTCTACCTTGACAAAATTTCTCATTATAAATGAGAAATAGTGAGATTTAGTCTAATGAAATCCAAGATAGTGAAATCTGGTCCTTTCCACTCACTGTAACCTTAAGTTGAGGTGTGTCTCTCTTTTCGTATAGACTATTTTAATAGTACCTCCTTGTTATCTATGATACTTGCTTCGTCACTCTCCAACATACCCTTCATAGTACTATCTGAATAAATTTCATAACACATCATTCTGATCATGTTACTTTTCTATTCAAATATTATTATTGTACTACTGAATAAAGAATAAACTTGTGATCCTGGCATTCAATGTCCTTTGTTACTTGACTTCCAGTGACTTTTCCAACCTTTCCTCACACCAGTCCCTTTCACAAACTCTAAGTTCTAGCTAAATTTGTCTTCTCCCATTTTCATGCCCATCCTCAAACCTTAGCTAATGCTTTCTTCTTTGTTGGAATGTACTCTCCCCATCTGCCTACTTTCCATCTCTTATATACTCTCCCTTTATCCATGTCCCAGTTCTAGCATTCCCTTCTCCAGTAATGCTTCCCTGGCCTCTATGATAAATGTGATTTTTTTTTTCCTGCTCAGATTTAGTCATTTGTCTGAATGTTTCCTTTCCATACTGAGTTGCATCTCACATACTTGTATTTGTGTACATGCCCTCTGTACCTGCTCTTTCAAAGAGATAAGCTCTTTGAAAACAAGGTCTGTGTCTTACTTATATTTGTATATCTATGACTTAATGTAGTCCCTTGCATGTAATAGGTGCTTAATCAGTGTTTGATAGATTTGAATTTACTTATATAATTAACATTAGAAAGTGTAAAACTATGTGACAATAAAAGCCTTAAATGTATGTAAAAAGTCAAGATAAGATAAAGAAGAAAGGAGAAAGGATGAAAGTGAAAATATATTAAGAGAGTAAAATACTTTTGGAAAGCCGTGTTTTTGGAGGGGGGGAACTATTGACAAAGGAATTTGCTTTTTTTCTGAAAGAAAAGCTTGCCTATCAAGAGGTATTGTTGAAAACAAAAAGAAAAACTGAAAATAAACAACATAGTGTAAGTTGCTGGTCAATATACTTCACAAATACCTTTTCCAGAACAGAACCTATGAGTCCTCTATATTTGAGGACAAGAGTCAGCTATTTATGGTGAGCAGTTTGGTTCAGTGATTCCTAGATTTATATTTGTGTAAGCCTAGAGGGTATGATAAGCTCATTGAGAAATTATTAAGAATATTTGGTAAATAATTATATTACCCTATTGATATTTTCCAAAAATGATGTTTTGTTTAAATATGGGTTGGACAAATTGATAAATATTAATAAGTTTATATTAAATTGCCATGTATCAAAGTTTTCCTTTTTAAATAATCATGCATCCTTATTCTGTTTTACCTTGTTCATATGCATTATAAACTCTAGAATTTCTTTCCTTTCATATTACATACATGGCATCAGAAAGTTTGCTGAAAGCTAGGGGGTATATTCTCTCAAAAGACTGAAAGTCATGATTTAGGTGTTCATTTACCTAGAAGCATGGGATTGAACCACATGACTCCATTAAGCTACTTTTTTGCCCTCTTATTCTAAGCATCAGATTCTCCACCTACCTTTATAACAAATGGATTTTACATTATCTTTTGTGCCACTTTCACCTCACTTGAATTTTTCCTTTACTATATGTTTTAAGAGTAGAATATCATACAACATGATTGAGTTTCATTTAATATCTCTAAAGTGACTGCCAATGATGGTTTTGTAAATTTAAATGACACTGTGGGGAATCTAGGAATATTGAGAGCTTCCAAGCCTAGATTATGTTAAACATTACTTAGACAACTAGCCCCAAAACAAGATCCATTTAAAGCACAAGTGAAAATGTTTAAAAACTTATTTTTTTCTCTTGGGAAAAAGAAAAATCAGAAGCAGTTATACTCCACCTTGGTGGATTACACCTTTTTAAAGTATTAAACATCTCCTGAGGAGCAAATCCTAAAATGTATTCTCTATTGAATTTTATTTCTTTTAAATTTATTTATTTAAATTAAATGTATTTATTTAAAGGACAAAATAAAATTAAATTATTAAATTAAATTAAATGTATTTAAAGGACAAAAGCTCGAGCACAATAGCTATGCATTCATTTTCCATTCATCCAACAAGTCTTTATTAGGTAACTTCGATATGTGCAACATACTGTTCCTTCTGCTTCCTCATCTCTTGCATTTGTGACCCCCTTTGTTACCTCTCATTCTCTCTCACCTGGATTTATTACAATGATATCCTAACTGATCTCTCTCTTTCAGGTCCCTATCCACTTTAGTCTATCCTCAGCATTAAAGTGGTTAAGGTGGTTTTCCTTAAACATGGACTTCACTATGTCATTCTTAGAGCCTATCACAGTGCCTGCCATAAAGCAGGTGCTTAAATGCTTATTGATTGACATACTGAACATTCTTTTAGGACGTTGTGAAATGTGCATGTAAAATAAGGTATGGTCTTCCCCCACATGGAACTCATAGTCTATCTTGGAGTTCCACATTGTGAAATAATGGCCATGCAAATTGGATGGGACTGGACGTGTAGGTCTATCAGGGTAGGGACTTCCCCCTTTTAATGTAGATCATCTTCTCTGCACCTAACGGTATTAGAAAGTTTTTGGGAAGTATATAGAGATTAAGTCACTTGTCCAGGATCACACTGTCAATATATAATATAGCTGCTGCCTTCCTAATTTCAAGGTCCTCTATATTATTCCATAGTGTCTTTGACAATACAAAATGGCATGTGAAAATGTAGAGAAAAAATAAAACCATTATTTGATTTTAGATGAGTCTGAATTCGGTTTGATTCTCAGTCCCGTCAATTCTACCTGTTAAAACTGTTAAATTTATCTTCTCACTTCTTTCATATCTTCGTCATATCTCACTTTGGCTACTGCAACAATCTTCTAAGTAGAATACCAGCTTCCATTTTGTTCTAGCTCCACTGAAATCCATCTACCACATTGCTACTAAAATAAATTCCTTGAAGCATATTGCCATGTTACTTCTAACTCAAGAAATTCTCATAGCTCCTTATTGCCTCCAGGATAAAATATGAACTCCTCAGCTTGACTGTGATTCCATATTATCTTTTCTGGCCTATTGTACATTATTCCACTCCATGTTCTAGCCAGAATTGCCTGCTTTTCATTCCTCAGACTCACTTATCTGCCACTGATCTCTATACTTTTAAATAGGTGTGGATTATGGATGGTGTCAGAAATCCACTCACTTTTCATTTACGCCTTCCAGAAGCTCTAAGCATCCTTCAGTGTTTTCATAAGTCATTTGCCATCTCCTCTCAACAGATTTTTCTAATTCATGAAACAATAGAAGAAGCTCTGGAATCAACAGAACCGGTATAAATCTCAACTCTGACATTTACAATTTATGCCTCCTTGGAAAGTCACTTAATGTCCCTTTGCCTCAGTTTCCTCACCTTAAATGAAGGGACTAGACTAAAGTTTTTTCCAGCTCTAAATCTCTGATCTCCTTTGGTGTTAGTGCTTGCTCCTTCATCTATATGTGTGTGTGTATGTGTGTGTGCACATGTGTGTGTAGGTATATATCTGTGTGTATGTATATGTGCTTATGTATATATACACATATACGTATGTGTGTGCAGATGTATATATATATATATGTACATATTGATGCACTCTACTGGAAAGATGTAAGTAAATAGATGATAGATACATGCATAGATGTATGTATGTGTGTTTTTCACATGTTATATCCTCCCAGTAGAGTGTAATGTCCTTGAAGTCAGAATATTTTGTAAAAAATTATTTTTATCCCCAGAGCTTAACACAGTACCTTTAATGCAGTAAATGCATTAATATTTGTTTGTTTGATTGGATAGGATTGAGTGAGGAGGCTCATTACTCCTCTGACATTTGAATTCTCAAAAAAGATCTATAAATAGAAAAAATGTTTCCCCCATAATATAGAGGGTAAGCAATTAGCATTTAACTTTAAAAATGAAAGCATTTCATGTAGGCAAGAATCAGATGAAATAATATTTTTTAATAAGACAGACCCAGTAGGCGTGGTTCTTTCTTAATGAGGTTCTATGACAGAACAAAAGATCATTGTCACTTTCAGGGAACATGCAGAGAGCTGGGTGATTTTCCAAATGTGTATATTCTCACTACCTTTGTTTATGGTCACTATATTTCAGGCAGAGCACAACTGGGGCTTTTCTTTTTTTTATTAAAAAAATATAAACAAAGCCAGAGATGAGACATCACTTCTGCCAACTTTTTAATTATATTTTGATGGGTTTTTCAGAAATAACATTGTTCTGTAATCATACATCATGAACAAACAAAATTAAACCCATACCTGAGGGCCTACCAAATCACAGATGCCTTTACTGAAAGAACAAAAAGAATTAATTTGGTGAATGCTTATTTTGAAAGCAATCTTTCCTTGCTTCACTATTAAATGTCTTCCAAATTTCAAAAGGGAACATTTTCTTTACTTTCCTAAAGGAACTATCGATTTCTATAGTACTTAGAAGAAAGCTAGCAATCAGATCAGAGTGAAATGTTTTTATTCTCCTCCTCATTGTTGAAGTTATATCCTTTCCTACTGAATTTTGAGAGAAGAAATGAGACAGAGACAGACAGAGAGAGAGAGAGAGAGAGAGAGAGAGAGAGAGAGAGAGAGAGAGAAAATTCAGCATATATGGTGCTTAGCTTTCTTTCTCCATTAAAAAAAGTAAACTTTGTCCCAGTAAGTCTATGAGTCAATTCACCTTGTAAAAATGGATAGAATTTCCTGTCTGTAAATAGAATTTGTCCCCAAATGAAGCTACGCATTACTAGTTAAACAATTTCTTGAGAATAAGTGATGCATTTACATAAACCCATGATCGTTTTCACAAAGGTCATGGTTCCACTTACTATTGTAGCCAATAGAAATGTGCCTCTCCTCTCAAGAACTCCTGCTGTTCAGTACTTCACAAAAATCTACTGGGGTATTTAACATGTAGAGAGTGATATATCCAACTTCAGTTCCTACTTTTTCTCTTCTCATTTGGTATCTCCTTGATACATTTGATACTGCCAATCATCCTCTTAGAACACTCTCTTTTCTCTAGGTTTGTATGACAGATCTCTCTTGGTTCTTTTATCTATCTGATCTCTCCTTCTTGATCTCTACTGGGTCACTTAGGGCATGCCTCCATTAAACCCTACATGCCTCCCAAGGCTTTGTCTTAGACCTTTTCTCTTCTCACTCCATGCTCTTTCCCTTATCAGCTTCTAGGGATTCAGCTATCATGTAGGTTGATGACTCTCATAACATCTCTCCTGACCTTCGTTCTCATGCTTCTAAATACCCAGTAGATATATCAAACTAGACACTAAGCTTAATGTGTCCAAAACTCAATTCATTATATTGCTGTTTGAACCTTTCTTTCCTATTACTGTGGAGAGTATGACCATTCTCTCAGCAGTCATTGCTCACAACCTAAGTTATCCTCATACATATCCCCACATTCAATCTGTTGCCAAAGCCTGTCTATTTTATCTTTGTGACATCTCTTGCACATTTCCACTTCACTTCTTTGTCACTGGCATCATCCTGGTACAGATCCTCAATGCCTCCTCCCTGGACTACTGGAATACCCTACTTAGTTTTTCTAATTTGTCTCTTTCCATCCCAGTCTGTCCTTCACTCACCTATTAAATTGATGTCCCTAAAACCCAGATCTGACCACGTCATCCAATAAACTCTATTGTCTCCTTATATTTAATTCAAATGTAAAATTCTTTGTTTTGCTTATAAAGTCCTTTCTAACTTGACTTCTTCTTACCTTTCCAGTCTCTTTGTACATTATACCTTTTTTCCATACTTTGTAGAGATGTTGACTTCCTTGCTCTTCCTCACACATGGCATTCTTTTGTCTCCTAAATTTTCTTTTTTCCATTCAGACATAGCCACTTCCTACTATTTCTCTTTTTTTCCAGGATGCTCTCTAGCCTTGTCACCATCCTAGACACCCAGTTCTTCAAATACTGTAGTCTAGAACTGAAGTAAACATTCTAAATGTGGTCTGGTCAGGGCAAAATGTACCAACACTCCTACACACACACACATACACACACACACACACACACGCCCAACTACACACTAAGCCTCTCAATTCAGCCCTGACTTCTATTCAATTTTTGGCTTCCACGTGGCATTATTGACTCATATTTTATCCACTAAAACCCATAGTTCTTTTTCATATGTCCTTGAAAAATTCACTCTGCCTCTATGCACCCATTTGCTCAAGTGTGAAATGAGTTTATTATTTGTACTGTCTTCCTCTCAGGGTTGTTTGGAGAATTGAATGGTGTGTGCTGTCTGCTTTGTACCTATAAAACATTATTCAATATGATTCCAGCATTATTTTCAAATCATTAATTATACATTACAATTGAATACATATGTGGTATGATTAAAGAGTTTATATTATATCCAACAAACCACTGAAGGCTTTTGAACAAGGTTAACAGCACAATCAGATTTGTGCTTACAGGGAGATTATTTCGACATCTTTATGAAGGATGGATTGTAAACAGGTGGGACTAGAAGCAGGAATATCCATTTGGAAGCTATTAAAATAGTCCATATGATAACTAAAAGTAGATAATATGTAAGAACTATTTTGGATAAAAAATTAACAGCACTTGATATCTGAATGGATATAGGGATGGAAAGGAGAGAAAAGGAAGAAGGAAGGATCAAGAACGACACCAACAAACTTAGATGACTGGAAGTATGTTTCTGCAAACAATATTAATTACAAAGCTTTGAGGAGGGATCAACTAATATGAAAAGATAATGATTTCTATTTTGTCAGTAAACATTTTGGGACTGGAGTTTGATAGAGAGATAATGACTGAAAATATAGGTTTAGACATAATTTGCCTAAGAATGGTACTTGAACTCCGGTATAAGAACAGAGAAGAACTATTAAATTTGAGAGTGGTGCCCTCGAGGCTATGTGTGGCTGCAGTTTCTCCACCCCTGGATAGAAAAAAAAAACACATGGACATAGGACAGAGCCCTAGAATACGGCTAAACTGAAGGATTGGGGCATATAAAAGAGTAAGTAAAAATCATATGAGAACAAAGAAAGAACTGTGTGCCAAAGAAGTGAAATGAGCAGTACTCAAAAGACAGAGATGGTCAAAAGTGTTAAGAATGATAAAGAAGTAGGTGAAGGAAGGTGAGGACTGAGAAAATGCTATCAGAACGAGGAACTAATACATTGATAATAATCATGGACAGAGTGTTTTGGGATTGAGTGATGGGCAGACTGTTAATCTTTCTGGGCCTTACTTTTCTCAAAAATAAATATAGTGGACTAGATCAGAATATATTTAAATTCTGTATAGTTCTAAATCTTATTATCCTATGAACTGAAAACCATTTAACCATTCTTATATGGGATTATTTTCGTTGTAATTTAATGGGTGAACTCTTGATAGAACAGACAAATTCATGGTCATAAAATGAGATTATTATCTAAGAAAATGACACAGTGGTGTCGTAGGTGATCATTCAAGATCAAAATCATTAAGAAGACTATCTCCTAGAAGGATAAATTATATTCTATTTGTTATGAAATACTTCCTTATAGTAGGAAAGCTCTGGGATTCCTAGGAAGTCTTTGTAGAAAGAGAAAGGATGATCTCAGTCTTATAGAAGCCTGCTCTACCTGATGGTCTCTGGATCTAATATAGAAGTTGCTTTGCCTTCATTAGCCTAGAAATTCTTTATTTTTTCCCATGGGAGGCAGTATTGTGTTCTTGAGTACAATGTTACTATCTAATTTTCTCTCAGGGTCACAATTGGAAGGAAATATTTAAATAGATATTTGCCCCAGGCCCTGACATTACCCTACATTATTTACAATAAGTACATAAAAGATGCATGAACAAAGTCTCTGCAAAATTTAGGGGAGGGAAAAATGATAATCACTTGGGAGGAGCAGGAAATGTGTTCACATAAAAACTGGACCATGGTCAGATTTTAAATAATGTCAAAAATGTCAATAGTTAGAGATTAACCAGTAAGTATATTTTTTAATGTGATTATTAGTTTGTTTCTCTTCTTCTAGATAGTCTTTCACTTCTGAGAATTTTTTGTTTCTCAGTTGAGATTTGACATCACAGATTCCAGTTTTTCTATTCTGCCCATTATTTTTGCTGCATGGTGAATAACCTCTGTTCTCATAATTTCCATTTCTCATTAAAATAATCAGGAGCATCCTGTTGTGGTTATATGTTCTTCTCAAATTCCACATGTTCCTCTTTCTCAAGTGTTGGATTATTTTCCTTTCTTTTGCAGTATTTATTTATAGATACCTGGGGTCTTTTACTAGATCTGAAGGTCATATTTCCATCTGCTGTTAATGTTTTCCACGAGAATTTATTTGCTTATATTCTAGGTCTTTGAATCTCCTTCCTGAGATCTATGGTAATTTCAGTTTTTTTTCTCCTTATTTTCCCCTTTTGTTCACATTTTTACTCCCCCCCCCATTTTGATGGTGATTTCTCTAGGGCTTGATGTCAAAGTGTCTCAGCCTCCTTCTGAATGAAACAATTTATAGTTCATCAGTGTAGATCTCTGCTTCAAGTGACTTTTGGAAGGACAGGGCTGGTCATTATTCAGTTACATTACCTTCTATGTGGCATAGTTGCTGCAATTAATCACCAATTAAGGATACTGTTTTTCTACATATTTTAATAGCTTAGTAAGGAGATACCTACCCATTAATGCCAGCATTAGAAATTGATTGACAGTAAATATAAAAGAGTAACCAGGTCCTCTAACTTATTATTCTGATTAAATCTGTCCTATCCTCACTGACGTGACTTGACCACTTGACTGTGGGGAAAGTAAAAAATAGAGGCTGAACCAAACACTCAGGTTGAGATTACGCAGGAGATGGAGGTTTGGGGCCAGAACTAAATAGATAAAAATTTCTGTACAAGCATATATAAATAAAGGTATGATGTGTAAATAAATTACTAAAAGTTGGATTTACAGAACCTGACCCAGCATAATGGATGGACCTCTAGACTTAGAATCAGGAATATCTGGGTTCACACCCTATCTCCAACAATTAATAGCTGTGTCACCATTGACAAGACTCTTAATGTCTCTGAACCTTTAGAGGTTATTAAGAGACTGAAAAAAATATAATGTTACACAGACAATATCATAAATTTAAAAGTAGAAGGAAAAAGAATGAGGCCAACTTGATGGAATACATGCAGCAACCTAGGTGGACTCTGATTTCCTCAAACAACTTTAAAATACCTCTTTAGATAAAGTTTTGAAGCAACAGAGGCAACAAAAGATCAGTCAGACTTTTTTTTCCAGTCTACAACAACAAGAAAGGTCTGTGACACTGGGGTGGGAGTGACCCAGAGCTCTGTAGCAGCACCAGAAATGAGCTTTAGATATAGTTGTGACAATGGCAGCAGCAGTAGGAATTTTGGGAGCTCTCACCCAAGAGATGGTAACAGGGTTAGACAACTAGTCAGAAAGAAATTACAAGGAACCCATGGCTTGCACTAGTTGCCACTTGTGCTGATTGGCATCTCTATTGCCCATTCACAGTTCTGGATCAAAGTTCCATGATAGAGAGGAGCACTTACGGTCAGCCACAAGGTAGGATGGGCCCTGGTTTCAGTTTCAACAAAAACAGGAGCTCTACTTGTGGCTGCAGGGCAACAGGTACCCTTCCTGGGTGAAGACTAGAACACAGACCAGAGAACAGTGACATGCATATGTTCACCTCCCATTGGTTCACACCCCCTTGGGAACACTGAAAACTCACAGATTCCCCAGAACTAACTCTGAAGTAGTGCAAAACAAGGCTGATGGTTGGTGCAGTGCCTTCCCACATCCAGGTGAGCAGGGCCCAACTTTGACATAAAATTCAAAGTCAAGAAATGTGTTGCAAAAATGAGCCAATGACAATTAAAAAAAAAGCTTGACCATAAAAGTGTTCCAAGCAGCCAAAAAAAAATGTCAAATATTGTGCATCCACAGGCAGGATCACACAAGATTCAACAGCTTCCACATTGAAGAAGCAGAGAGCTTGGAAAATGATATTCCAGAGGCAAAGGTGCTAGGATTACAAACAGTAATCTACCTAGTAAAACTGAGTAAAATCCTTTCAGGGTAAAAAAATAGATATTTAATTAAATAAAGGACTTTCAAGTATTCCTAGTGAAAATACCAAAATTAGAGACTTTGACATTCAAAGAAAAGACTCAAAAGGAGCATAAAAGGGTAAAAATGTAGGAGAATCATAAGGGACTCAATAAAGTTATACTATTTACATTCCTAGATAGGAAGATGATACATGTGACTCCAAAGAACTTTCTCATTATTAAGGTAGTTAGGAATCTAAATAGATAGATGTTATGAGTATGAGTAGATTAGGTTGGGATGATCTCCAAAAATATAATAATAAAGAAGTGAAAAAGAATACACTGGGAGAAGGGCAAAGGGACCAGTAGAATGAGGAAATTTTCTCATGTAAAAGAGATGAACAAGGAAGAGCTTTTATAATGGAGGGAGAAATGAGGGATGGGGTGACAAGCAATGCCTGAACTTCTTATTCATAAGACAGTTCAAAGAGTAAAGTATTTTGTATGTGCATACACACACAGTTGGCTATAGAACTCTATCTTATCCAATAAGGAAAAAAGAGAAGAGAGAAAGATAAGACATATGGGGGAGTGATAATAGGGAAGGGATTAATGGAGACAAAGGTCAGAAGTAAAACAGACTTTTGAGGAGAAACTGGAAAAATAGAGAGAGAATCATCCCAAGAAATTGGGATGGAGGGAAATACACAATTAGTAACCATAACTGTGAAAGTAAATGGGATGAATTCACCCATAAAACAAAAGCAGATAGCAAAATGAATTAGAAGCTAAAATCCAATAATATATTACTTAAAAGAAACATGTTTGAAAGAGAAATACACATGGAGTTAAAATAAAGGGCTGAAACAGACTCTATTATGCTTCAGCTGAAGTAATAATAATTTAAAAAGACAGGGATAGCAACCAAGATCTCTGACAAATCAAAAGCAAAAATTGACCTAAATAAAAGAGAAAATCAGGGAGACTATATTTTTGCTAAAAGGTACCATAGACAATCAAGTAATACAAATTTTTAAAAACAAATTTCTTCAATAAATTTCTCAAATATAAAAAGGAACAATCAAATTTATAAAAATAAGAGGCATTCACAAATTGATTAATGGTTAAATGACATGAAGTTTTTAGAAGAAGAAATCAAAGTTATCAATAGTCACATGAAAAAAATGCAGTCATGATGATTAAATGAACATAAAACAAAACAACTCTTAGATACCACCTCACACCTAGCAGAAGTGACAAATATTGGAGAGGATAAAGGAAAATAGTTAAACTAATAAACTATTGGTGGAACTGTGAACAAGTCCATTCATTCTGGAGAATGATTTAGAACTATTCCCAAAAGGCTATAAAACTTTATATACTCTTTAACACAGAAATAGAACTTCTAGGATAGTATTCTAAAGAGATCAAAGAAAAAGTAAAAGGATCTATATGTATAAAACATTTATAGCAGCTCTTTTTATAGTAACAAAAATTAGAAAGTGAGAGGATGCTCAGCAATTAGGCAGCAGGTGGGAAAAGTTGCAGTATATGATTGTGATGGAATACTATTATGATACAAGAAATGATGGAAATGGTAATTTCAGGAAAAAAATGGCAAGACATATTAACTGATGCAAATTTAAATGAGAAGAACTAGGAGATCATTGTAACAGTGTTGTAATGATCAACGATGAAAGACTTGCCTACTTTGGTCAACACAATGATCAAAGCCAATTTCAAAGGACTTATGATAAAAAACTGCTATCTACTTCCAAAGAGAGAACTGATGAACACTGAGTGGAAACTGAAGTATATTTTTCTTTGCTTTTTGTGATATAACTAATAGGGAAATAAATTTTACATGATTTCTTATATATACTTGATGGCAGTCGGGGAAGGGAGGGATGATAGGTAAAGATAATGGAACTCAAATAAAAAATGAATATAAAAAAATTTTTACATGAAGTTGAAAAGAAAAACTAATTTTAAGAAAGCAGTTAAGCCACATGCTTATTAGCCTGAATTCATTTCCTTATGAAATTCTATAATGAATTAAAGGGAAGGTTTGTGACTAGAGAAGTCACCTGGTACAATGGAAAGAGTTTTGGCTCCTGAGTTAAAGGGTCTAGGTTCAAATCCTACCTCTTACGTTACCTAACAATGTGAGCTTAAACAAATACAACTCCTCCTCTAAGGGTTTCAATTTCTTCCTTTGTCACACTCTTAGTAATCCTTAAATATCAAGATTGCTTCATTAAGGATAGACATGGGATCCAACTGAGGACAATACTTGAAGAATATCATATTTGTTCATTTGTCTTATTCAGCCTCATTCCTCAAACTTTTGTCTTTTTGACAGCTACTGTAATTAGTTGACACTGAAGTTCAGTCATCGTTATGGGTTACCTCCTCTAAATCTCTTTCTGGGTCATTGACTCTGCTAAAGCATGCTTCTCTATAGGCCAGAGGTAAGCAATGTAGTCACAACTTCTTTCCCTTGATTCTTTACTTAATGGACAAATTGGTAGGCTCAGTGAAATCAATCAAATTTGATTCCACAGAACATACTTGGCAAGAAATTAACAATGAATGAGAGTTACAACGATCTCCCAGTTCTTCTCATTTAAATTTGCATCAGTTAATATATGTCTTGCCATTTTTTTCCTGAAATCACCTTTTCCATCATTTCTTGTATCATAATAGTATTCCATCACAATCATATACTGCAACTTTTTCTACCTGTTGCCTAATTGCTGAGCATCCTCTCATTTTCTAATTTTTGTTACTATAAAAAGAGCTGCTATAAATGTTTTTATACATATAGATCCTTTTACTTTCTCTTTGATCTCTTTAGAGATACAGCCTCATGTATACCAAATTATATCATTTTTGTTCTACAACATATATCAATTTTTCCTGAAATTCATGAGTGTAGATATCACTAGAATATATAAGTATATATAATACACATTTGCACTTATGCATGTGTGTATATGTGTGTGCATATGTATAGGAATGTATATATACATACATATATATATATATATATATTCCTGTCAATAAGTGGGAAATGATAACCAAACTGTGGTACTCTAATATAATGAAAATACTACGCCATAAGAACAAATATGTAAGCAACTGATGCATTTTGGAACACATGAACCAGAAAACTGTGTAAAGACTACAAAAAAATAAACAGAAAAAATTAAAATAAAAACTATAATTATATAATTATATAGGCTTGATCCTTGAGAAGCAAAATGAGGAGGCATCCTTCTTTTTTTGACTGAGTGGGAGATTATAAACGTGGACCATTGTATCACATACTTTGATTGGTTTTGCTGAACTGCTTTTTTTCCCTTCCTTTCATCTTCTCTATCAGAAGGGATGTCTGTGGTGTTGGGTAAAAGTAAGAGTAAGGGCAAGGGAAAGATATATTAGGAAAGAGTGATATAAAAACAAAAGATATAAAGTCAATTGCTTTTTAAAAGGCATATGAAACATAAATATCTGCCCACAGTAAATCCTGAATCTCTCACTTAAGTATTGCTTCTTCTGGGATAATTATCTTTCCATGGTTTCCTCTAATTTCTTAAAGTGCTCAAATCTTTTTTCTTGCTATTATTCTGAAAATATCAGTCAAAACAAGACATCAGCTATACAATATTATCGTGAATAGGTTCCTTTTTAACTTGTATGCTTTTTGGTCTCTGATTATATAATAAATATATGCTGAAGTAATTCTCCAAAGTGCAACAATTCTAAATTTGTGCTTAAAATATAATGTGTTTTCAAATTTGTTTTTATGGCACCAGTGAAATACTGTAAAATATAGTTTAGTTATGGTGAAATTTTCAGAATTCTTTCCCTGCAACCAAATATAGAACCTTGGTTACTTAAGGGACAGTAGAACAGACTGTTCTACTATCATCTAGTTCTGCTAATAAATAAGATAAACAAGATATATGCCAAAACATCTATCACATATTACAGGATAATAAAATAGAAGATTTAATTTTCCTTAGAAAATATTTAGCTACTCTCAAGAAAAATCACCTTATGTAATGGAGGAGGAGGCAACTATGCCAATTTTAAAATTTTGAGCAAGAATTCAATTTTTTCTTTAGTTTCTAAGCCTCCAATATTAGTGATGTACCCAATAGACATTCAGATAACTGGAATCTTACCAATTATGTTTTTCTGTTTGTACCATAATAGGAATCATTCCTATTTTGTGAGAAAATATTCATCCTAAGAAACATCAATATGGTGGCAAGGTTGGATTTTCACATGCATTATTCTTTGACTTAAGAGTCTAAGTGCAGACTTCTAAATGGATAAATGATAGAATTTCCCACTCTTTTAGGAAAATGCAGGTCTGGATTGGGATAAATGTGCTAGCTATATACTAGCAAATTGCACACAATGAGGTTAAAAGAACAGTTCAGGACTAAACAAAAAACAGCTGGGTCCCCCTTTCTACATCATCTACCAGTCAATGTTTCCTGTGGAGACTCTTGCAGTCCTGAAGTCATTCAAACCAGGCTCTGTGAAATAGTCCCAAGATGAACTGAACAGCTTTGCTTTGTTATTTCAGGAGTGGCACCTAACCCAGGGCCTTAGCTTTTGTGTTCCTTTTGGCTGTGAGATAGTAATTAATTTCTCCTTGGGGCTTTTGTTTAGAAACTGTTCAGCTGTGAATGTTTTGGTTTCCAGACTGAGTTTCCTGGATCTGAACATTGTATGAAGTAGATTGATTGGGCTTCAAACGGAAGACACAGAAATAAAGTTGTTCCCTGCTGTTCGATCCATTTATTCCCACTCCTTGTGCCAGCATCAATTATATATTGATTTATTGGAGAAATTTCAGGTTCCTGTGGCTTTATTCCATTCTCAAACACTCAGTGTTTATGGCTTACCAAGCAAGAACATGTTTATAGGTACTTTACTTTTTGCTTGTCTCATAATTCCAACACAGACACATGGATAAAAGAGTCAATATTTTTCAGAATCATTTGATCTATTTAAGGAAAATGCTTCTTCAAAAGGTCATTTTCTTTATACCACAGAAGCCCAGTCTTTTCTACTCTCCAGACTTTTCTAATCATATAAATTTCTTAAATATGGGAACTATCTGGTCAGAGTCATTCCATTCAGTAAAAATTTAGCAGTATTTACTGATTTGGAAAAAGTGTCAAAGCAATGTCATTTCTTCCCATTTCATAGTTTACATGACTTCTTAGCATGGGATATAGATTCTAATTGGTACTCTTGGAAATAGTGATGGCAATGATAGCAATAATGATACTATTATGTTGCACTTTAAATCATGTAAAGCATTTACATGTTGATTCATTTGATCCTCCACAGTAACCCTGTGATGTTCGTCTAATTATTAGCCCCTCCCCCATTGACCAAATAAAAGAACTGAGACTCAGAGAGGTAGTAAACGTTAAAGATAGAATTTAAAGTCAGCTCTTCTTGACACCAAGCCCAATACAACTCCTATGTTATTTCTTCCATGCTGTAGAAAAGGCCCTTCCAATTATGCCATTTACCAAGAGTTATGTGGAATTATTTTATCATTGAGCTCCTTTTTTTACTTTGTCTTTTTTGTCAACCACAAAGGGAGCATACTGTCCCCTGCTTTTTCCCATATACTTTCTAAGACTGTGATGTATCATGACATAGTGAACAGAACTCTGGTCAGAAAGTCCTAGACTCAATGTTGTCTCATCTACATACCGCATGACTTAACCCCTCAGATCTCCAAACAACCCTCTAACACTATGAGATACAGAACAGGTGTTGACCTGGATTGAAAGGAGTTTCCTCATCTGGAAATTCCCTACATAAATAAAATCCCAGATTTGGTCTCTGTCTGTCTTTACCTAACATGATCTGATCTAACAGAGAAGTGAAAGCACACTTTGCTAACATAAATCTCTGACTTATTTTTAAATTTAAATTCATTGTTAGAAGGAATTTGCTTTTCCAGGTATTCCCCTATACCAAATGAAATCACAAGTTTGTTCAAATTCCCATCCTAAAATCATGTATGCAATGTTTAAAGACTAAATATTATTTTTAAATTATAACAAAAATTATTAGCATTCAAATAGCAACTATTACGTGCCAGACACTGTGCTAAGCGCTTTAGAAGTATAATTTCATTTGATCCCCACAAAAACCCTGGGAAGTAGTTGCAATTATTAATCCCATTTTACAATTGAGGAAACAGTCAAATAGGGGTTAAGAAAATTCCTCCTGGTCACACACCTAGTAAATGTCTGAGGACAGATTTCAACTCGATCTTCCTGAGTTCAAGTCTAGTATTTTATCCACTGTGCACCTTTGCTGTCCGAACCTGTGATTTCTTTCATTGCTGTAGAAAATTCTAAGTAATAAACTTCCTCTACCCATACAGACAAGTATTTATTTTATATCTTAGATCCTTACACAGATGCATGGGACCCTGAAAGATTAAGTTACTTGTCCCAGGTCCCTCAGCCAGTATGTGTCAGAGCAGGACTTGAACCCAAGCCTTTCTGATCCCAAGGAGAGTTCTCTGTCAATTATCTTCAAATATGCCAATGTATCTATTGATCTATTGATTTGAGATCTATCTACCTATCCCTCAATATAATGTTTGTATTTATTTGTTTGCATGTTGACTCACTGTGAGATGAGAGAAGAGACTATTTTTGCTTTTTTTTTTTATCCCTAGCACATAGCACAGTGTCTGGTACATAGTAAGAGCTCAATAAATGCTGGTTGAATTTAATAGACTCTATTCACTACGCTATGCTATTTCTCATCTGTTAATTATATTAATTATATTTGTACATAATTGCATTAATTATGTTATTAAAGGTTAATTGTATGTTCATGAAGTGTTTGGTATGCCTAGGAGGAAAGTGCTATATTAATTACATCATTATTAGTTATTACCCCATTAAAACTGCATTACAAACTGTGTCAGGGAGGGTATAGTACCATCTGTCATAAGACTAAAATTCTTACGCTCCAAGAGATTTTGTTTCTGTTTCTAGGGATATTTTATAAATGACACATAGAAAATACATTTTTGAATTTGTTGAACAGATGTTGTGCCATACTTTTGCTTTAACACCTAGATAAAACTGTTATTGTCAACCCACCTGAAAAGTCACAGTTTCCCTTCTTTGATTTGATGTGTTTTTGTTTTATGTTTTTCTTTTAATAGTAATTATCCTGCAAGTGCATACTAACGGTATACTGGCAATACTGTCATTAGGAAGAAGCAAAACTAGCACTTAGATTTCTAGCTGTTGAAGTGGTTCTCTCTCCTAGGGCATTATAACTTTTATCTGAAAGATCAAACCATTCTTAATCATTAAAGACAAATTATGAGGCACTGTGTATGGCAAAGATCTTGATGTTCCAGTATCGGCTAATCAAAAAGCTAAGGGCATTCTGCTATGCATGTGCAGAAGAGGCAGAATCACATCGTGAAAAGAAGACCGAAGGAAGATAACAATGATAACGAAAATCTTTATGATGTACTCTTAATGTTAGATGCAACTCAGCATAATGAAAAGAGAATAAGAAGACCTAGGCTCAAGTTAGGGCTTTGCCTCTGTCTGAGCTTTGAGAGTTACTTCTCTGGGTGTTAGGCTGATCATCTGTGAAATGAGTGAGTTGAAGAAAATAGTATCTTAGATCCTCTACAGTCATATGAGTCTATCATATGACCAGGTCAAAGAGCTGTATATGGATAAATACAAAAGAATAATATAATAAATAGATTTATTCCAGGACAACTTCTATATGAAATCCATAAAAGGGGAGAGAATGAGGATAATTATAAGAAAGTGAAAATTATTCATTATTATCATCATCATTCATTAAAGGCAACATGGCATGGTGGATACGAAACCAGTAGAAGCTATCTCAAACCCTGTCTCTGACATTTCTCAGTGATGTGACTCCCAGGCAAATCATTTAACTTCTCGAATCTCTAAGACATACAGTCAAAACTAGAGTTCAGAGAGAAGACAGAAACCTACGCTGGTAAGTCCATCACTGAAAATTAAATTACAGGACTAGTAAAAAAAAAAGATATAACTTATGATTAACAATAGAAATAATGATAATAAAAATAATATAACAAATGACACAGTGGATTGCTCCCTGGGCCTGGGATCAGGAAGACCTAAATTCACATCTGGTTGCAGAAAATTATTATCTGTATGATATAGGGCAAATTAATTAAATTCACAGTACCTCAGTTTGGGGGCTTGGGTGGCTATAAAAAGAGTTTTCCACTCAATTTTTGAGTACCAAGAGGAGGCAGAAATTCAGGAGCAAAAAGCAAGCATATGAACACAGGATACAGAAAGAAGACCGACACATAGGATGAGTGTACTGGAGCTGAGCATAAGACTGAAATAGATATTAAAGCAGTTGTGCTAGTTGAGGAGAATTAAATCCAGTCAAGAGCAATTTTCTTTTCCCTATATGCCCAGAATGCAATGATGAGAAATTCAATCCTTAGTTCAAATCTCAGTTTCTTTCTTTGTAAATTCAACTAGAACCAACTAGAAGAAAAGTGGAGAAGAGAGATGATCCTTTCTGTGAGCCCCATCAACACTTTCTGTATCTTATTTGAATACTTGTACCTATTTTAATGTGACTTCAAACTGCTAATAAATTATGAGCATTAACACTGATTTTGTCCAAGCAAATTAGTTCATAATTCTTGAAAAAGAGGGGAAACTATCCTATGGGAGAAGAGATATAGGAAGGGAAAAAAAAGAAATTTACATGATAATTATGTACTTTAAAAGTATAGCAAGTTGTACATAATAGATTTGCAGTTTCATGTGCAATTATCTTTTTTATCATACTATGATATGGAAATGTTTGTTTTATTCCATAAATTAAAACTAAAATAAATAAAAAAATTAAAGATATATCTCTGTTTTTTATTGTAGATTAGAAGCTGAATTTATGAGAGACAGGCAGACATAGAGAGACAGAAATGGAGGGATGGAAAGGGAGAAGAGGAGGCAGGGGAAGAAAAATTTGGGTAAATCCTGAGATGTATTACAGGGTATACCCACTAAGGTACCATTGGGTTTGGAGAATAAAGGTTAATGTGATAATGAACTGATAAGGAAGAGGGGTCAGAGTTGCTCTGATTTTTTCTGAGTGGAGAAAAGTGACCCTGCCAATACATCTAGACCTCAAAAAGGCTATACAGTTATCCCTTGCACATCATTGCGGTTAGAGGAACCATGAACTCCACTCCCCCCCAAAAAATCTGGAAAATTCACTTAAAAATTTTTGGAATTCCCTTTATACCAGAGATAAAATCTGATATTTTTTCCTTTTCTTTTATGGGGTATCTATGTATTTCATTGTAAAATTTAGGTTAAGTATTTGATCATAGGTTCTGTGTAATCTGCCGGCCTTCTTGCATCTTCTGCAGCTTTGGCAAAACTTCCAAAAAATTCCCATTTAACTTCTTTTGCCAGTCTGCAATATATTGAAACTGCAATGAGCAAAGACTTAATGTGGAAAGGATAACTGTCTATTAAACCTATTCCTGCTCAATTCTGCCTCCTACAACACTGCTTCCCTCAAGGGTCCCTTCTACAAGAAGATTTTCATGTTTCTTGAAGTTGTTAAGGCGCTCTCACCAATTATTTTGTATTCATTCATTCATTTTTCTATACATGAGGTGATCCTGCCCAGTAGAAAATAATCTCCATGAGGGCAGAGATGATTTTTTTTTTATATCCCCAGGGTCTCACACAATCCCTGGAATTCATGCAATGCAGCAACAAACGAATACAGATAATCAGCAGGCTTTCTGAATGGCTCAAAATCAGCCTGGACCGTTTGATGGGAAGGTGAACTTGAGCCAGCATTTCCAAGGGAGCCAATCCTAAATTGGAAGATGTTCTGGTGATAGAAAACACTATCCTTCTTGACAAAAGAGGGAAGTTTAATGGGAATTTGGTTCAATTCAGACCCAGAAAATTGTAGCTAATAGAATATAACTCAGTTCAAACTTATAGAACTACTGTATGAGCCTCTCAAGAGGGCCTTAAAAGTGATAAGTTGGCTCTTGGTTTAACAATTCCTCTTTCCAGGTAGTTTGATGGGATCATCATGGTGAGAGAGGGAATAATAATGATCCTGAGGGAATAATTTGGCCCTTCAATTTGACCTAAATTGGCATCACCATTAAGTAAGAACTGGGAAAGTAGTCATAAAGGTGAAAAAAAACATTAATCATCTTACACCAATTATCTTCTTCATGAAAGGATGTTTCCATCTAGTTGACCAAACTTGGCTGTTAAATGTCTTAGTTAATGGAAAGAAAAATAATATAGGGAAGGGCATTTCCTTATGATCATGAAGACAAAAATATGTAAACCAGTAACCTGACTCTACCTAGGATTTTTTTTAAAAAAGGACAGATTCAGTCCCTCCAAAGTTATTAAGTTTATAGTTAAGTACCTGGTAAAATATACTCTAGGTATCCCTTCTGCTCTTCCTCAGTATGCTTTGGCACTTAGAGAGTTGATAAATTTCTTTTGTAAATATAGGAAAAGAAACAAAGGTAGAGCCGGCAATTTATCAAACAGGCAAATGCAAGAGAATTGCCAATAAGGGAATTTGTAATTGACAGTGATATGGAGATGTTTTCAACGCAAAATAGATGGACAAAAACAGAGGAAAAACACTCAACAAAAGAACATCTTATATACATCCTTGCCATATGAAATAAGGAATGTCAATAATATTGATGTCTGTTGTAGTTAGAAAGAGACCATAAAACTAGACAGTGCAGGAAGTATTGAGACCCTTTTCTCATTCAATTTATTTAAGACTTCTGTTTTCAGCCCTTCCTTGAGGGCCCTCTACCACTGGGGATTCTGACAATTTTATACTAGCTAGTTTTGTAGGTAATTATACAGCCATCTCTGCATAGCCAAGGACTTCAGTGTGCCTCTAACTGTTCTCTCTCTCTCTCTCCCCCCTCTCCCTCTCTCTCTGTCTCTCTGTCTCTCTGTCTCCCTCTCTCTGTCTCTGTCTCTCTCTCTCTCCTCACCTCTCAGTAAAACCCTGTAAGACTCTTGAAAGCTACAAGAGCTACATTTTCAAGAGACTGTCCCTATTTCTTAATTAATGTGTATCCGTGTGTATGTGTCTGTGTGTGTATGTGTGCAAGCTCATGCTTTATCTTAGTTCTATCCATACACCTCCCTCTTCCTGGCATGTTTCTGTACTGGATGAATGTTTATGTAAGGTGCCAATCCAGAGAGATACACAATCATGCATAAGTACACAATGAAACAAGATGCTGCAGAAACTCAGGCTCTACTTTGCTCTGCATTTGTTCAAAAGTGTCCTTTCTCTAGAGTTGATTTGAGAAGCCATTCTGCTTGGGAAATCTGGGGAATAGATATGCATATGAAAAATGCAGAATACATTCTTTTGAAATGGAAGTAACTCAAATGCTTCTGAAAATCAATTGTGGCTCATCTCCAGGCACTGCTACAGCTGAGTCTCCAGAGTTGTTGTCTGTGATCAGAAGCCCTGATGGTTCCCTTTTTAGGAGAATAAAATAAAAAAGGGCTTACTAGCTTTGGGGACACTGATGTTGACAAAACAGAATTGTAGTAAGTATAATTATCTATTTTCTAGCCAGAGTCATTGGGATAAGGGTATTATACATGAAATTAGGATGGAGAACTGGTTTAGAGGGAAAAGTAGAATGATGAATTTGGCTTGAGAAATTCAGAAATGGAAGGTAGCAACTAGAACATCAGACAATGGAGAGGAGTGGAGAAAGCATTAGATTTGAAATTGCTCAACTAAGGTTCAGTCAGTTTGTCAGTCTGAAAACATTTTCTAAGATCTTACTATGTTCCAGGCACTGTGCTGTATTGGGAATACAAGGAAAGTGAAAAAAAATTGAGCATCTTCTCAACGAGCTCACATTTTGATGTAGTTGGCAACATGCCAGCAAATATATAAAAATTGTATATAGATAGAATAGATGGAAGGTAATATAATAGCAAAGGAGTAAAAACTAGCATAGGGGAAAGACCTACAAGAAACCTACTCCAAGAGTAGGAATGATTTGATCTGAGTCTTAAAAGAGGCCAGGAAATCCAGGAGGTAGAGGTGAGGAGTTGCCACTTCTAACACATAAAATGTTGTCAGGAGGCAAATTTGGACCTGATAGAAGAAAAAAACATCTAAAGTTAGTTGTTACAGAAATGGAAAAACTCTCTTGATAGTGAATTCCCTATCAATACATTTCTTTAAACAGAGGATCAGGAAGTGTTTATCAGGAATATTTGTCAGAGTATTCCTGTTCAGGGTTTGGGAGTCATTAGCTGAGTGACTTGAGAGAAGTCACTCTACCTCTCTTTCAGTTTCAAGAATTAGTGGAACAGACTAGATAGTCCTTAAGGTCTCTTCCAGATCTGATTCTCTATCAGTCTATTAATGAGATTCTCTGATTACTGATGTCTCTTCTAATTTCATGATTCTATGACCCCACCCTGACTTCCACAGATCACATCTTCTCTGTTATAAGTCCATTTTTCCACTCTAGATTCTTTTTTTAAGTATGCTTAAAATAATTTCATTTCTAAAAAAATTTACTCAGAACAAAAACCAAAAAGTTACAAATAGTTGTATACTCATAAGTAGCCCCCACTAGGATCCTGTGAATGAAATGCAAAACATTTGGCACTTACATACAAATGAGATACTATACGGTATTTTCATCTATATTTTTCAAGAAGAAACTAACACAACTGGAGGAGGTTCAGAGATGGTCAAATAATGTAATCAAGGGGATAGAGGAGTTGCTATATATGCAAAGAGACTAAAAGGAATTGAACTCTAGCATAGAAAGGCAAAGAATAAAGAGAGGTTAAATTGAAGTCTGTAAGATAAAGGAGAGCCAATAAAAAAGAATGTGTTTAACAAATTCCAGTACATGATGACTAGAGGGTTAACCTTTGATTCTTATAGATGTAAATTTCATATCAACGATAAGAAGCAATACTCTAGGCACAGATAGATTTAAAAAATAGGTGGGAGATGAAAAATGTCAACAGCTTCAAATAAGATTTGGGTAATTCACAGCTGATAGTAAGCCATCAAGAAACTTTCTGATAATTTGGTTCCCCACAGAATTGAAAAGACTTTACATAAGCATCTGCTACAAATATTATTTTTAAAAAATACATTGATGCTTTTTAGGGCATGATGTGTCTCCCAAACTCTTAAGGATGTCATCAGAGAAGGCAAACATCACTTTCCGAAGTACATCTATTGGCGTCGTTGTCAGGCAAAGAACACCGACCTAAATGTGGCATTTATACTCACAAGAGACAATATTCATAAAAGAAATTTGCATCTGTACAGCCCTATTATAAATTACCAATATGTGGCACTTTTTGGTGCAAATAGCCCAGATATTCTTGCATGCATTTAGTTATATTTTACTTCAGTCTTTAAGAAATGGCATTCATTATTCAGTTTGAGAGTGTGACACTTGAATTGTCAAAGATGTAGCACTCTCCTTGATCCTCTAGCCCAGTGTTCTCATGAGTTCCCCACTGACAAATGTTAGTAATATTTCATTTCACCTGCTAGAAAATGATGCAGTATTCTTACTGGTCTCCAGAGGATGCTCAAACTGCAGGGATCTAGAATCTTCATCCCGTATACCCAATCCCAAAGCTTCAGAGGTGGTGTTGAGTTGTTTGATTCAACTTCTACTGACCAGCTTGGGCATTCATATGTGAAGTAAATTATAATATTTATTTAAAATATTAAATTATAAAATCTATTGTCTCCATGCAGCTCACGAGTTTCCATCCCATCTGGATTCCCCACTTTTTGTTTATGATTTTCAGAAATTTCAGGTTCAGAAATTTAGCATACTGTGATCCTAGTTTATTTTTCACAATGTAAAATGAAATGAAAAATAATAAACTACCCTGTACAGAGATATCTTACCCAACTCTCTCCTAAATTTCTTCCCTCTTGCCTTTTCTAATCTCTGGTATAGCAGAGACATTTTCAATCACAAGTATCCAAAGTTCATGGAGAAGAATAATGGAAGAGGTTGAAAATATCCCACATCAGGAAAATATAATATACACAAAATAAGGGACATGAGAATGAAAATCACTCTCTCTCTCTGCCAAGTCACCAGTGTAATGTATTCATGGTAGCTGACAGTCTAGCTAACTCAGGATCCTTTTTGGAGTCCAATTTTCATTCTTATTTCTGGATTTCTATATCTCCTATAATGCTGGATTCTGGTTTTCTGCCTGTTTCCTTGGATAAAGCAGCAGTGACTGCAACAGCTTCAACGCTGACCATTCTCATCTCATCAGTGGAAGCTTAAAAGTAATGAATCCAAAGGCAAAGGTTGTTCACCTCCATCAACCTCATGAAAGAAATCTGATGCCAAGGTAAATGGAAAGAAGAGTAGAAGTGAAATTTGGATAATCATGTCTCTCTCCTCCTTGCAGGACCTCTCTCTGTGTCTCTGTCTCTGTCTTCTCTCTGTCTCTCTGTCTCTGTCTCTGTCTCTCTCTGTCTCTCTGTCTGTCTCTCTCTCTCTCTCTCTCTCTCTCTCTCTCTCTCTCTCTCTCTCTCTCTCTACTTGCTGTCCTCTCCCATCTTTTCAAATGTAAATATTCTTTATATTTTTATTTGTTTCATTATTTTTCTGATGAATAAGTATTTGTTTTCTCTCTATCCCTACTTCCCCCTCTCAATAATAGAAAAGTACATTAAAGCCTTCATAACCAATATGCATAGTAAAACAAAACTTATTTCCTACCTGTCTCATTCTGCATCTTGAGTCTATCTTCTTGGTGAAGAGGTGGGTAGCACACTTCATCTTTAGTTCTTTGGAATTGTAGTTTGCCATTACGTTGATCTGAAGTTTAAACTCTTTCAAAGTCATTTTTTCTATAGAGTACTTTTGTTGTATAAATTGTGCTAGTTATTCTCACATCATAGTCTTCCCAGTTTTCTCTGAGATATCCATCTTATCATTTCTTATGACTCAACAATATTGCATTATATTCATATGCCAAAATTCATTTAGTTATTCATCAGAAGATGGGCACTGCATTAGTTTGCATTTCTTTTAGTTTTATGAAGAGTGGTGTTAAAATAGTTTCCTCTTTCATGGATGCTTTGGGATACATGCTTGGTAGTCAGTAGTGGGTCCTTTGCTGGGTTCAAGAGTATGCATGGTTCAATGACTTTGGGGGCATTGCTCCAAATTGCTTTTCATAATGATTGGGCCAATTTATAGATATACCTACCATGCATTAATGTACGTGTTTTCCCACAGTCTCTCCAAGATTTGGAATTTTCACCTTTTCTCACCTTTGCTGATCTGATGTATGTGAAATATAAGTTCAGAATAGATTAGGGCAATTTCAAATTCAATAAGATGTCATACAAGTTCAGTTTAATCTGTCTTCCTCTGTGGAAACCCTAATACATCAACATCACCACTTACCATGCCCTAAGAAAAAGAAAAAGCTACAGAAAAGCACTTTTATATTATTATAAGGAACAATTCATAATTCACTCTCATTCTTAGAAACATCTCAAAATTAGTTCATTATGACCATCCTTGATAATACTTGATAATATTATAGGTCTAGAATATACCTTGTAAGTCATCTAGTTCATCCTCTTATTTTGTAGATAAGGAAATAGAAGCCCAGGGATGCTGATATACTTGTCTAAGGTCACACCATGTAACATAGGTCACACCAGTAACATAGGTCAAAGGTGGGTTGTGAATCAGGATCTTCCAATTCTGGGAGGAGCTTGGTGGCACAGTGGATAAAGTGCCAGGACTGAAGTCAGGAAGATTCACTTTCCTGAGTGCAAATCTGGCCTCAGATACTCACTAGCTAAATTACTCTGGGAAAGCCACTTAACTTTTTTTGCCTCAATTTCCTCAACTGTAAAATGAGCAGGAGAAGGAAATGGAAAACCAGTATCTTTGCCCAGAAAAATCCAAATGAGGTCACAAAGAGTCAAACACAGCTGACAAATGACTGAACAAATTCAGATTCCAAAGCTAGTTCTTCTATTGTCTCTAAACAATCAATGATATTTGTCAATATAGGGGGCCCTTTCAATGCCTTAGAGATGGATTTCTGGAGTTATGGATAACCTCCTAGTTATAAGCCTTTTTCAACTTAGCTGAAATATCATCTATTACTGGAAACATATTGATGTCTCTCCAACTTGGTGAGATTTTTTTAGTGCTTACATTCTGCTAGCATACCCTTTTAGAACCCAATCTCATCCTTATGCCTTAAAGAGGTATCAGATAAAACTTGGGTAGACAATCCATTATAATTTATCATTTAAAAATAATAAGGAAATAAAATGCTTAAAACAAAGTGAAGGAAAAGTGGTTGAGGAAAAATGGTTCCTCGATGTCAAATATACAAAATCCTGTCTGCTACATACATAGTCGGTGCAGTTTCATAAATTACCATTTCCAGGCAGCTGCAATATACTGTCTCCATCAGATTTATGCTTTGATGTCTGCCAAAGTGCATCTTCTGCTGAAATGGCTATGGAGAGAGGCCCCTCATGGAGTCTGAGAGCTATTGAGAAACACTCATAAGCACTGTTGTCAGGAAGGTCTGAGCTATGGCATGCCTTACTATTCAAATCTGCCCTAGGCAAGTAATAAACCTAGATAGCTTAGAATAGAGCAATAGGAGCTTCAGAGACAGTATGATGATATATGCTTCTGCATATTGCTGGAGAAAGTCTGTGGGCATCAGCCATGGGGACACTTATTAAGAATTAATATGTCCTTTGTAGTGCATTAAGCATGAGGGAACTCAAGTAGCACACTACCTCATATATTGTAGGCACTTAATAAATGCTTATAAAACTAAAATGAATTGAATTAGAAAGACTTAGTCCTTTCCTTCTAGAGGCTTCCTATCTAAAGAAAGAAATTATGACAATTTTGACTTAGGATTATTTCATTTTTACCACTTTCCTCTGTTCCTCTAGAAACTTTTGAAAGGAAGGAGAACATTATTCACATGTGGACACTCTTATATTCAAAGAACCAAATCAATAAAAAAATTTAAATGTAATAAGCAAGCATGTTTATCATATTCATTATATATATATGGTTGTTATGAAATGCAATTTTTCAAAATAATGACAAAACTTTTGGAAACTCTTATCTAAATATGCCTTGCCGCAGTCTACCTAATGATGTATTGGTAATTAATAGCTTTGATTCTTACTGGCTTAACGAAAAATTAAATGAAAGGCTCTGCAGCATTAGTTATAATCTATATCATTATAGACATTATTTGAAAGAACGAACATTTAAAAATATTTATGGAGCGCTTCCTATGTGCTAAGCACATATATGCTATATAAAGAATCATATTTACAGCTAACAATTATTTGAGTGTTTTTTATGTGGCAGGCACTGTGCTGGTATGATTATATCCTGTTTGATCTCACAACAACCCTGAAAGGTAGCTATCATCATTATCCTCATTTTTGAGAAACCTGAGGCAAAAAGGGTTAAGTGAATTGTCCAGGAACATACAGCTAATAAGTGTCAAAGGCTGAATTGAACTCAGGTCACCCTGCATCCAGGCCTGGCAATCTAGCCAATGTGCTACCTCACTGACTCCTTTGTAAGACATTATAATGCCACCTGCCCTCAGGAAGAAGGTGAGAGAACACATTATATTTTGACTATACATTCATTTCATCTCTTCTTGACAACTGTATCAAAATGTCAGGGTGTTAATTACTTTAAAAAACTCTTACATACTCACAAGACTGCTTCATGATTAGTTTATAAGTTTATGATGTGTTTTCATTGATAAATCTTTGAGATTTATAGGCAAAATTAGAATAGGAAAAATTAGATTATTTTTCAAGGAATCATGATGCATAAGAACTGGAAGGGACCGTGGAAGTCATTAAGCTAATCCTATTACTTCATAGACCAAGGAACTGAGAAGTTGAGTAGGACCAGAAGTTTCTGGGAATAAAATTGCTTTGAGTATTTATAAGACCCTAGGAAAGCTTTCATGATTGAGTCCTCTTTACCTTGTTTTCCCATTAAGCAATTATGTTAGAGACAGAGAAAAACATATTGTGCTTATTACAAATATACCTTATAACTCTTTCAGATCATAGATGATAATTAACTAATATTGGCATTTGTATAACATATTAAGTTCTGTAATGCATTTTATAAATTTTATCTCATTTAATCATCACAACAACTAGGAAAAATAGATGCTATTGTTTTCCTCATTTTAGAGATGAAGAAGTTGAGGCCAAGAGGTTAAGTTACTTGCCCAGGAACACACAGCTAGTAAGTGTTTAAGGCTGAATTTCCATTCAAGCCTTCTTGACTCCAAGACCAACACTATCTACTCTGCCATGTGGCAGCAGATACTTCAGAAATATCTTTGTGATAAAGATAGAAAATTAAGTTAACATTAGCACTAGAAAGATCAATGAGACAACTTTTGGTCACATTTGTCAATTAAACCTCTTATCAGTTTTATGCAACGATCACTCACCAGAGCAGCTGGTGATGGTTAATGTGAAATATATCTCCAACACTATTTTGTCTTAGCAAAAGTTTTGTGAGCATGATTGAAAAGTCATTTGCCACTCCTAAGATTTAATCATTTGAACATTTCAGATGTTGACAGCAGAATGTGAGATGATTAAAGTTTTCTCCCAAAGCTACAAAATGTATAAATACCAAAAATGTAGACTGAGTGAGTTCCCTCCCAGCAACTCATCGTTTGACAGTAGCTTCAAGGTGTGTGGATATGTTTCTCCTGGAGGCTGGAATACCTTAAGGTCTCTATCTTTCCAGAGAGGTAGTATCCTGGATTTTCTCTCCTACAACAGGATAGTATCAAGGAGTGTTCTCCCTTGGCTTCTCCATTAACTGAACCATTAATTTCAGGCCATATTTCAGGCCATACTTGTTATGATTCTCATTGGCCTAGTTCAATAGAAACTGAATCTTTTTAGATTTTTTTTTTATTAGAGATAGGGAATTTAGGACTCCCTATTCTAACCACCTAGGATAGATGTCCTTTTTGCCCATAGCACAAAAGAAGCAACTGGGACTGATCAATAACTTATGGAGAGATGAACATAAGGTGAAATTGTCAGGGAACCTACATGAACTGATGCACAAAGAAGGAAGTAGAACCAAGAGAAAAAAACACACACAATAACTATAAAAATAGAAATGAAAATGGCACCAAAAAGAAGCCAAATTCAGATTAAATGCAATGATCAATCTTGGTCCCAGAAAATAGCTAATGAACCATGCTTTCCTTTTTGGAGGAGAAGTGTTGGACTTCAGGAGCAAAAGGTTACTTATGCCGTTTGATGTCAAAATTCTGTTTGCCAGTTTTTCTTCACTGTTTTACTTTGTTACTAGGGAAATTTCAGTGGTAGAGGGTATGAGGGGCACAGAGAGGATACTGGGAAATATACATAGTATAAAAGAAAAAAAGTAAATGAGCAAGTCACTTATCCTTGTTTTCCTTAGTTTCCTACTCTATAATGAGTTGGAAAATGAGATAGAAAACCATTACAGTACCTTTGTCAAAAAAAGGGGGGCAGATCTTAAAGACCAATCAAACAACAGCAACCATAACAAAGGAAAAGTCACTGTCATTTGCTTAACATCAGTTCCCCTCATCTGCTTGAGAATAGGCACTATCTTTCACCCTTTTTTGCTATCCCCAGGATTTACCACATTGTAGACACTTTAATAAATGTTTATTGATGCAGTGACTGAGTGCTGTTAGAGCCATAATATTGTAAATAATTTTTAAAATGGTACATAGCTTTTCCTCCCACCTTTCTGGGGGAAAAAGTCTATTTTAGCTGGATGAAATTAAAATGATGAAATGAAAGAAAAGAGCATAGAGCTGACACAGCCATGCCAAGGCCCACCAAGTCACATTGTGATCTTACAGATTTCAATGAACTCCTGCAGAGAGAAAGTCAGAGACCTGATTTGAAAATTAAGCCCAAGGTGACAGACCTGCCATGATAAGAACATGTAACTCCCATTAAACTGAGGAAAAGAGGACACGAATGTCGGACAGCAATACCCCTCTTCCCCCAGACAGGTGGGTAGAGTCAGCCAAACTGGAGCTGATACATACAAAAAAAAAAAGGTCTGCTGGTGGCAGAGCCAGGCAGCACTTGAGACAAGTGGTAACTGGAGTGTTTACACCAAAATTGGCCGTTTACTCTGATTGCTCTGACTAAGCATCCAAATACACTTTTGTAAATGATACTGGAGTATATGAGTTTCGATCTTCTGAGTTACAATTTCTGGCTTTATTGCATATTTCATCTGGGCTACTTCCAAATGGATCATCTGGCATAGTTTTATGCAATGATATAGTGATATTCACTTTAAAAATCATTAACCTTAATCTTCCCTATTACTTGACTTACAATCAAGGATGGTTTGGGTGTGTTTTTCCCCTTTGTTTAATTTTTTCAGTTGTTTAATATTAAAAAGGGAATTTATTGCTCACAGATGGGGCAGACTAATTAGAGAGATCCCTTTACAACTCCTATGCTTTAACTTTGCCCACCAATAGATGTCACATGGGAGGTGAAAATTCAACCATGACCATGTTGTCTCCTCTTGCAAAAACACTTGATGTTTTCACTTGAAGTGAGAGACTAAGTTAGCTGGGTATATGGAACCTTTTCCACTATGGCATGAGTGTACCCTGGGAATATTAGTAAGCGTTTGCATGGACTGAGCTCTAGGATAACTAGAAGCAAGGAACAGGGATACTATACAACTGAATGTAGTTAGCTGCACTATATAAGGCAATCATCTTTTTTGTTTGTTTGCTTTTTGGTCACTAGATTAAGTAAATCCAATAGCTAAAACTAGAAGCCCATCTGTGAAACCAGTGAAGATTAGAACTTGCTATGCAAGTTATGACACTGACAGGTTTAGTCATTTACCCAGGGTCACACATCCACTACATATTAAAGGAAGGACTTGAATACAGGTTTTCCTGATTCCAAGGCCATCTCTCCAAGACTCCAAATATTTTCATGGTGTTCTCTTAATGTTATAAATGTGAAGATTGAATACCTATCCTGATTTTCTGAGTGGAGATTATCTCTCTGTACCTTTATAAATACTAGGGATCCTGATCTGAACTCTCATTTGTGCTGACAAGTCTGGTCCCCAGAAGTTCAGAGCTAATTTTACCTCCTTCTCAGAGTCCTTCTGAGGGGCAGTAGGAGGATGATCTTCCCTAATACTATCATTTCAAATGGGTTCTTCGACTCTATTTCACATCTGCTGCTTTGCCTGGTTTCAACTCTATGGATACCTCTTCTTGTCCCCTTTTCCACACCCCTTTTCTGGTCTTCTTTTGTGTGCTGTTTGCCCCACTAGATTGCAAGATCCTTTAGAGCAACAACTATCTTTCTTTTTATTAATTTTATCCCCATTGCTTAGTAGAATGCCTCAAACATGGAAGACACTTAATAAATGTTCATTGCATTGAATCAGAATCTCCTCAATATAATGCTTTCACTGAGTTACCTCTAATTTTATTATTATATAGTTCACATATTGTCTCTGAGCAGCTAGATGGCACAGCAGATAGGGTGCCAGGTCTGGAGTCAGGAAGACTCATCTTCCTGAGTTCAAATCTGGCCTCAGATACTTACTAGCTGTATGACTATACCGATGCAATATTCACAGCACCAACAGCATCTATGAATTTGTCGGGGTAGCTCTGAATCACAAAATATAAAAGACTTTCTGCATGGAAGATAGAACCAAAAATTTATTCAAACACCAGAAAGCCAAATCCATCATAGCAAAAAAAGGAATCCATCATAGTAACCAAGAAGTCTATGTACATTATCGGGCCTTCCCACAAACAACCTCAAGCAAAATGCCCTTCTCTCACCATCTCCTCAGGGCTAGTCTGACTCACTTCCTGTTCCACCCCTCCTACTCTACCCATTCCTCAAACTCCTCCCACTACAGGCTCCATGTGACTCAGACTTCCATATGATCTAGGTAGGTCACATGGATCTATTAATGAAGGAGAAAGATCTTCCCATTTAAATTACCATTACACTGACCCTGGGTAAATTGTTTAATTCTGTTTTCCTTAGTTTACTCATATGTGAAAAAAGCTGTAGTAGAAAATGGCAAAACCACTTCTGTATCTTTGCAAAGAAAACCCCAAATAGGGTCACAAAGGGTCAGATATGATTGAAAACAGCTGAGCCAATATTGTCTCTACCTGTAGACTGTGAGCTCCTTAAGGATAGGGACTGTTTTTGCTTTTCTTTGTAACTCCCACATTGAGCACAGCTCCTGGTACACAATAAGCAACTAATAAGTGATGGCTGACTTGTTGACTATCATTGAGTACAGTTAACAAGTCCCTTTTTATTATTGATACCCTGCAGGGATTAGCATTTGAGCATTCTTTAAGAAATTCAGGTAATTAACTTTTATGAAGGAATATTTCCTAAGATGGCATAAGGAAGTACAGACTTTTCACACTAATGCCCAAGAGCACACACTCCCATGTATCATCTCAGTCCTTGGAAAGAGTGGCCTAAGTGGCTAGAAAACATTTGTTTCACCAAATTCAGTATGAACAATGGAAAGAACTGATCCCTTGCTTGTAAGACTTCTTGGCATCATGGCTGTGAGGTTAAATCACTTCTACCCTCAGTCCTGCTCACTCTTTGAGGCTGAGTTGGCAGATCATTTCAGGTTTCTGCAAATCCTGGTATGTTGTCCCATCGCTTGACTTGCTCTTATGATCTTATCAAGCTCACAAGGTCTCAGTCTGTCTCCGTCACCTAAGGAAGGAAAGAATAGACACAAAACGAGCTGCAAAAAAATAGCAAGGTCAAGAACTAAGTCATTTGACCCCATATGGATCAAATCAGTCACTGATAGATGTTCTTCCTACCTAGAAACTAACATTAGTTTTTGCCTGCTCGTTTGAATACAGTCAACAGCAAAAGAAAAGAAAGTTGCTTTGACTGGCTAGCATCTTTTTATTACAAGCCCAGTTTCAATCCAATGGTCAATCAAAAGAACACCCCATGACTAAAGCAGACCAGAAAGTCATAGAATATTTGTACATGTTCTTAAGCTCACATAATTCTATGAACAGTGAGTTGAACATAGAAACGGAAGCCCAAGGTTTGAGCTCAGATTTTGCCATTTACTGGATGTATAGGCTTGAGAACCACATTGTCTTAGCACCAAATATGGGTCAATACCCACACATGTAAATTACTACCACACTCCTTACATAGTATGTTCTTTTGTTTGGTCTTTTCATTTTTTTCTTGTTATTATCTTTTTTCTTTTTATTATATGCATACATTTGTATGTGTTTATGTGTGTGCATAATTTCCCCCAATTATGCTAAAAATAGTTTTTAACATTTGCTTTTTTAAAAATTTTGTGCTCCAAATTTTTCCCTTCCTCCTTCCTTCCCCTCTCCCTGAGACGGTAAGCAATCAGATATAGATTATACATGTTCAATCATGGAAGACATGTCCAGATAAGTTATTGCACAAGAAGACTCAAATAATAGAAATAAAAGAATGAAAAAACTAACATGCTTCAGCCTGTATTCAGACAATATCAGTTCTTTCTTTGGGGACAGATAATATGCTTCATCATTAGTCCTTTGGGATTGTCTTAGATCTTTGTATTGCTGGGAATAGCTAAGTAATTCACAACTCTTCATCCTACAATATTGTTGTCACTGTGTGCAACATTCTCCTGCTTCTGTTCACTCCACTTTGCATCAGTTCTTGTAAGCCTTCTCAGGATTTTCTGAAATCATCTGACTTAGCATTTCTGATAACACAATAATACTCCATTATACTCATACACACCAGCTTGTTTAGCCATTCCCCAAATGATGGACATCCCTTAAATTTCCAGTTCTTAGCTACCACAAAAAGAGCTGTTGGAATATTTTTGTACAAGTAAATCCTTTTCCCTTTTGTTTTTGATTTGGGATATAGTCCTAACAGTGATATTTTTGGATAAAAGGGTATGCACAGTTTTATACCCTTCGGGCATAGCACTTATGAAATCAAAACACTATGCTAAACACTGGAGATATAAATAGAAAAGCAGGATAGTGTAAGTCCATGTTCTAAATAAGCACATATTCCAATAGGAAAGAAAATCTATCTATACACACATGCACACATATATTCACGTGCACATATATGTACATGTAAAAAAGCATGTATGACATACACATATTGTGCATGTACCTTCAACTTCTTTACAAGGTCATGTGGTCCTTAAGGTGAAGCTGCAGGGAATTTAGTAAAGTTAAGATAAAAATCAATGTCCACCTTGAATATGAAAAGGTCACAAACAGTAGTATGCAAATGGATTTGATTACTAAAAGTCCTTTGTACAATTATTAAAAAAAACCACCATATTCTTTTTATGTGTGATGAAATACTCTCCTCCACCCAAAGAACATGCTCATTATTCAAAATCAAAATTGATTCATCCTTCAAATTGACAGGTTCTTAAAGCTGAGAAGATTGTTGATTCCATCACACAACATGACCTCTGCTGCTGTCTCAGGCACCAGGCCTGAACAGAGAGGAAAGATTTCAAGATAAGTAGTAAAATAATGAAAAGGCTTTGAACTATATTTTTCCTTGAGAAAAGATATGAGATCCATTCAGTAGGTTCCTTACTCTAATTGGGTGGAGGGTAGTAAGGTATTCATGACAGCAAGACAGCAGGATGCTGAGCCTACTGCTTGGATGAAATCAGTGACATTCCTCAGTGTCACATCCTATTGCCACTGAAAAAAGAGCATATTCCTTTCTGGTGATTTTTCTACTTTACCACAGTAATGCCCAAGCTTGACTTGTCAATTTTCCATCATCCTTTTGTGTTAAGCAGCATTAGTATTCTTCCATTCCCTTTCTTTCTCTTCCCTTTGATAATATTAATATAAAATTTTGGAATAATCTCTTTGTTCTCTCTGAAGCAAACACAGAGAATGCCTCTTCTTATATCAACAAAAGCCAGCCAGGCCTGACTTAACATTCCTTACCAGACCTTTAACCTAAGACACTATCTTGAATAATGGGACGTTTTCCTTATCTTAATGTTTGTAGACATATACTATGTTATGACATGTTAATGGTAAAGAAAACACAAACATCTTGGGTGGTAATTTCTATTTGAAACTTTGTCAAACTCCGTTATTTTATTGTATTTACAACCTATGCAATTAAGAAATTCCTTGCTAATGGTCTAGTTAATCACTTATGGAGACCATAAATCTGAAGGACACAGAACACCTCCTTTGTCCTAAAACAGATTTAAGGCTGGCCAATTCTTTGTATCGATAGTCAGATAATCTCTGACTCCATAATATTACGTTACTGTTTCTTTAAAGGGAATTCTTTAATTAATTAGATCATAAAATGTATGCATTTAGGCTGTTGCCTTTTCTTTCACAACTTCTAGGTTGACACCTTCCTTTCCCATCTTACTCTCCCAACACTGTTGTTACCCTTTAAATATTGTGAAAGGTTTCTGCCTGGTTATCAATGACACTCGCTGATGCATAATTCATGCTGGAGGTTAGTTATAAGGTGGCAGATTGCTGTTCCACTGAAGTGTAAACATACATCTAAGGCCTCTTAGCAGACTTCACAGACCCTTTCCTAAGAATAAATAAATATGCATCAGGAATAGTCAAAATGTGGTCAGCCACCAGGGAAGCTTTCTAGTATAATAGCTTTATTGTAAAGGGTGGCATAGACTAAAAGCGAAATACCTATGGGCAGGCTAATGAAACGTGAAGTAATTGCAAGGTTAGACTAATGCTTTTCCTTCATCCACCTTTTCTTCCAAGATAAGATGAAGTGGCCTTTGTAAAAACAATACTATGTCTTTCTTTATTTAGGAAAATTGGTTTTGGTTCCCTGGGTGGATAATGATTAAGAACAGCAGCCTTGGAAAAGTTGCAGCAGAATCTTTGAGTGTTTAAGAACAGAGAAAGTAATTTGTAGCATAATCTTGTTCTGTTGTGGTTCTTAGTATTATTTCTCAGCTAATTGAGGTGGAAGGAGGGATGCATTCCAATGGGACCAATGAAACAATTCCTTATAATTCCCTTGTCTGCATTTTTGGGGCAAAATTTAATTTTTCATTTTCCCCCAATTATATTTAGGGTCATTTTAACATTCATTTTTAAAATTTCTTCCAAATTCTCTCCCTCCCTCATTCCCTGCAACCCCTCATTGAGTAGGCAAGGACCTTGATATAGGTTATGCATATGTAGTCATGAAAAACATATTCTTAGGTTAGCCATGTTGTAAAAGAAAACACAAACAAAACAAAAAAAAAAATACAAGAAATGTAAGGTAAAGAAAAACATGCTTCTACCTATATTCAGATTCCATCAGTTGTTTCTCTGGAGATGGATAACATTTTTCATCAAAAGTCTTTCAGCATTGTCTTGGATAATTGTATTGCTGAGAATAGCTAAATCATTCTCAGTTGATTGCCATACAGTATTACTGTTAATGTATACATTCTCTTGTTTCTGCTTATTTCACTTTGTATCAATTCATGTAAGTGCAGGTTTTCTCAGAACATCCTGTTCACCATTTCTTATGGCACAATACATTCCATCACCATCACATGTAATACCTGTTTACCCATTCCCCAACTGATAGACATCTTCTCAATTTCCAATTCTTTGCCACCACTAAAAGAGCTACTATATATATTTTTGTACATATAGGTCCTTTTTCCTTATGTTTTCTATCTTTGGGATATAGACCTAGTAGTGGCATTGATTCATCCAAGGGCATGAACAGTTTTATAGACCTTTGGGAATCATTACAAATTGTTCTATAAAATGGTTGAATAATGCACAACTTCACCAACAGTGCATTAGGGTCTCAATTTTCCAACATCCTCTCCAACGTTTGCCATTTTCCTTTTCTGTTATATTAACCAATCTGATAGGTGTGGAGTGGTAGCTCAGCATTGTTTTGTTTTGCATTTCTCTAATCAACAGTGATTTAGAACACTTTTTCATATGACTATAAATAGCATTGATTATTTCATCTAAAAACTGATTGTTCATACCCTTTGACCATTTAATAATTAATGAATAATTCTACTTTCTATAAATTTGACTCAGTTCTTGATATAATTGAAAAATGTGGTTTTTATCAGAGAAACTCACTGCAAAATTTTTTACAGTTATGATTACTATGTATTTCACTCCATCCTATTTTCTCTCTATTTATCCTACTCTCTCTCTTTCACCGTGTCCATCCTCAAGTGTTTTGCTTCTGACATTTACCTCTCCTAATCCACCTGCCCTTCTATCAACCCCACCCTTTTCTATTGTCCCCATTGCCTCCTACTTTTCTATAAGGCAAAATAGATTACTATACCCAAATGAATATGTATTCTGATGAGAATAAGGTTCTCATGCTCCCACCACCTCCCCCATCTTCCCTTCCAATATAAATCTTCTTTGAGCCTCTTTCACATCAGATAATTTGCTCTATCTCTTCCTTTTCCCTTCTCTCAGTGCATTCCTCTTTCTCACCTCCTAATTTTATTTTTTTAGATAACCCTCCTGTTATGTTCAGCTCACATCTGTGCTCTTTATGCATAATTCTTCTAACTGACCTATTAATTATCCCTTGTAAAAATATAAACAAATGGGGGAGGAGCCAAGATGGTGGAGTAGAAAGATTCACATAGGCTAGCTCTGAACCTACAGTCCATAAAATACCTGTAAAGAACTCCCAACAAATTCTGGAGCAGCAGAAGCCACACAGCAATGGAGTGGAGGAGATTTCTGTTCTAGAGAGACCTGAAAAACCAACACCAAAGGTCCATCATGCACCAGGCCCAGAGCAGAGCCCAGCCCTGCACTGGCCATGCTGGACCAAGAGGAGCAGATCTGAACAGGCTTCAGGGATGGAATCTCCAGTGACTGTGCAGGTCCTTCCACCCACAAGCCCCAAAGGTCAGTGAGAGAGCCTGTTTGGCTGGCTGAGAGGGGAGCTGGGTGTCTCCATAACTCAGGTCCCCTTGGGAGGCAGCAGTGGAGGCAGCAGTGGACAGGAGCTCCCAAAGCAGACAGGAGCTCGGATCCATTACTGAAGATCTCCACATAAACCCCCTGGGGGAACTGAGCCTCCTGTGGTTGCCCCGCCCCCACTTGAGCAGCTGAACTTAATCTCACACTGAATAGCAGCCCTGCCCCCACCTAAACCCCCTGAGGGAACTGAGCCCTGTGTGGTGGCCCTGCCCCCACTTGAGAACCTGAACTTAATCTCACACTGAATAGCAACCCTGCCACCTGCTGAAAGCCCTGAGGATGGGAAGCAGCATTTGAATCTCAGCCCCCAAGCACTAGCTGGGTGGAACTGGAGGCAAGGTGGGTGTGGTGAAGAATCTCAGAAGTCAAGTAACTGGCTGGGAAAATGCCTAGAAAAGAGAAAAAAAAATAAGACCATAGAAGGTTACTTTCTTGGGGAACAGATATCTCCTCCCATCCTTTCAGATGAGGAAGAACAATGCTTGCCATCAGGGAAAGACATAGAAGTCAAGGCCTCTGTACCCCAAACATCTGAAATAAATATTCAGTGGGCTCAGGCCATGGAAGAGCTCAAAAAGATTTTGAAAATCAAGTTAGAGAGGTGGAGGAAAAACTGGGAAGAGAAATGAGAGAGATGCAAGAAAAGCATGAAAAGCAGGTCAACACCTTACTAAAGGAGACCCAAAAAAATGCTGAAGAAAATAACACCTTGAAAAATAGGCTAACTCAATTGGCAAAAAAGGTTCAAAAAGCCAATGAGGAGATGAATGCTTCAAAAAGCAGAATTAGCCAAATGGAAAAGGAGGTTAAAAAGATCACTGAAGAAAATAGTTCTTTCAAAACTAGAATGGAACAGAAGGAGGCTAATGACTTTAGGACAAACCAAGAGATCACCAAACAAAACCAAAAGAATGAAAAAATGGAAGATAATGTAAAATATCTCATGGGAAAAACAACTGACCTGGAAAATGGATCCAAGAGAGACAATTTAAAAATTATGGGACTACCTGAAAGCCATGATCAAAAAAAGAGCCTAGATATTATCTTTCATAAAATTATCAAGGAAAACTGCCCTGAAATTCTAGAACCAGAGGGCAAAATGAGGATTCAAAGAATCCATTGATCACTGCCTGAAAGAGATCCAAAAAGAGAAACTCCTAGGAACATTATGGCCAAATTCCAGAGTTCCCAGGTCAAGGGGAAAGTATTTCAAGCAGCTAGAAAGAAACAGTTCCAGTATTGTGGAAATACAATCAGGATAACACAAGATCTAGCAGCTTCTACATTAAGGGATCAAAGCGCATGGAATAGGATATTCCAGAAGTCAAAGGAACTAGGACTAAAACCAAGAATCACCTACCCAGCAAAACTGAGTATAATACTTCAGGGGAAAAAAATTATCTTTCAATGAAACAGAGGACTTTCAAACATTCTTGATGAAAAGACCAGAGCTGAAAAGAAAATTTGACTTTCAAACACAAGAATGAAAAAAAAACATGAAAAGGTAAAAAGCAAAGAGAAGCCATAAGGGACTTACTAAAGTTGAACTGTTTACATTCCCACATGGAAAGACAATATTTGTAACTCTTGAAACTTTTCAGTATCTGGGTACTTGGTGGGATTACACACACACACACACACGCATGCATGCACACACAGAGACAGAGAGCAGAGGGAATTGAATAGGATGAGATCATATCTTTAAAAAATGAAGTTAAGCTGTGAGAGAGAAATATATTGGGAGGAGAAAGGGAGAAATGGAATGGGGCAAATTATCTCTCATAGAAGAGGCAGACAGGAGACTTTTTAGTGGAGGGGAAAAGAGGGGAGCTGAGAGAAAAATATAAAGTTTACTCTCATCACATTCAACTAAAGGAAGGAATAAAATACACACTCATTTTGGTAAGAACAACTGTCAAATATTGTTCTTGCTACTAGGAAATAAAAAACACAGGTAATGGGGAATAGAAAGTTATCTGGCCCTACAGGACAAAAGAGAAGATGGGGACAAGGGAAGGGAGGGATGATAGGAGAGGGCAGATTGGTGAGAGGGGAAATTAGAATGCTTGGTATATTGGGGTGGGGGGAGGGGACAACTGGGGAGAAAATTTAGAACCCAAAATTTTGTGAAAATTAATGTAAAAAGTTAAATAATTAAATTTAAAAAATATATAAACAAGTTAACTTTATGGAATCCTTTGTTATTTCTCTTGAGTCTTACATTAGAAAGTCAAGTTTTCTATTCAGCTCTGGTCTTTTCATCAGGAATGCTTGAAAGTCTTCTATTTCATTGAATATACATTTTTCCCCAAAAGAATTATACTCAATTTTGCTGGGTAGGTGATTCTTGGGTGCACTCCTACATCTTTCACCCTCCAGAATTTAAAATTCTAAGCCTTCTGTTTCTTTCATGAAGAAACTGCTAAATCTTATGTTATTCTTACTATGGCTCCACTGTAGCGGACAACCTGTGTCCCTACATGGCTCGGTGATGTGGTTGAAAGAAAAGAGTTATGGGAGGCGGGAAAAGACAGACCAGTTCCGTTTACTGATCTGAGGGTTAGGGTTTATATAGACAAGGTACTGCAAGTCTATGTGACATTCTGCTGGTCTGTCCCAGTGATTAAATCAATCAGGATGATTAAAATCAGTCTTCTGATTAAATCAGACCATGAGCCTAGGAGCATCTATTTTACATATCCTTTGTTTTCTGTAATTTTCTTGTTTGTCTGACAGAGACAACAACATCTGGGGGGAATGGAGAGCCATTCTGGATGATAATGAGCATAGTCTCAAAGATCAGTTTCCCCAAGGTCTATCCTGATCTCATCAAATGCACTCCACCCTGGCCCTCAACACTCCACAATATTTAAATTATTTCTTTTGAGTTCCTTGAAATATTTTCTCTTTAACCTGGGAGCTCTAAAATTTGGCCATGATATTTCTGAGAATTTTCATTTTAGTTTCTCTTTTAGGTGGTTGGTATATTCTTTCAATTTCTATTTTACTCTCTGGTTCTATAATATCAGGGCAATTTTCCCAAATAATTGATTATATCAAAGATTATATCAATTCTCTTTTTTTTTTCAAATCATGACTTTTAGTTAGTCCAGTAATTCTTAAATTATATTTCCTGGGCTTATTTTCCAGGTCGGGTTTTTTTTTTTCCAATGAGATATTTTATATTTTCTCTTATTTTTTCCGTTCCTTTAATTGTGTTTTATTTTTTCTTTTTGTCTCATAAAGTCATGTTTCCACTTGCCTAATTCTAATCTTCAGTGATCTTTTGTACCATTTGACTAGTTTTACTTTAAAAGAGTTCTTTTCTTCAGTGAAATTTTACGTATCTTTTTCCAGTCATTCTGCTTTTCCAAGCATTCCTCTCCTTTGAAGAGAAGATAGTATACCTTATATCTATGACACTATAAATAATAACTATCACTGTAAAAATTTAAATATTTAATATAACAAAGAAAATCAAAACTCGTTATTATCATCATTAATAATGATAGCACTTACATATATATTATATATATGGATATATATGGGTTTTTAAGGTTTTCTAAGTGCTTTAGAAATATCACATCTTTACAACAACCCTGTCTGGAAGGTAAGCTTTATTATTATACCCATTTTTCAGATGAGTAAGCTGCAGCTTTGACCATATTCTGGATTATGTCACCTTACTTGTTCTTAAGCAGTATTTTCCAGTCCCTATTAATTCTGATTATTTCCTTGAATTTAGAATACTTTCATATACTTATTTTCATGTTGTCTCCCCCATAAAATTGTGAGTTTCTTCAAGGCATGGATTGTCTTTTGCCTATTTTTTGTTTCCCCAGCAATTAGCATAGTGCCTTATACATAGTATGTGCTTAAAAAATATTTACTATCTGGCTGACATGGCTCTTATACAAACAGGCATGCCTAAATTGATGTAATTTATAGTGTCTTTCCTACTATATTTAAGAATATGATGACAAAGGGTAAAGAACTTGATTAACATGCTACTTGCAAACATATGTAGCATTATTCAATTATCAAAGTACTACAGTCAAAGTACTGTAAAGTGCCGCAGTACTGTAACTGAGCTTCCTTTAAAGAAATGAAAATCTCTTCTTTAAAAGTCACTTAAAGTAGCTTGCCCCCTTCAAAATTACAGGGATTTCTCTCAGACCACTGTTTTATTCCTGAGTATCTCTTATAAAGTGTAAGGTTAGATATCACTGTCTTACATCCTCTGTCTTTCAAAACTAAGGCATATTATATTGCTTTTTTTCTCTACCAGGTCAAATTATTTTATAGCATTTTTTCCAAATTCAAAAAAGCGGTATGTGCACATGCTTAGCAACAGAAGAGGCAAAGTGCACATAAAAATACTTGTTGACTTAAAACTGCAAATTTATATTATGTACATCTTTCTTTTTCTTTTTAAGTAAAGGATAAGTTCAACCTGTTCCCTTCAAAACCATCTTGTTTGCCTTTGCTTATCTCTGTCCTTCCTTCTCTTCATTTTCAAAAGATGACTTAGTGCTGTTTTTTTCTTACTTTCCATCCTTTTTTAAAACTATCTTCAGGAGAGGGATCTGGGAAGATGGTGGAGTAGGTCAGAAAATCCCAAGATCCTCAGATCTGTGCCACAAACAAGAGAAAATAGTGCCTCGTGGTGAACACAGAGCAGTAAAAATAAATAGTGGCATCAGAACAATGGTCCTCCTAGGACAATTGGAGGAGATTAGAAGAAAAGTCCCAGCCCCGAGTAATATGGTACATATCAAAGATTAATTACAAGAAACTCATTAAGGACACACAATTTACCTTTTTTATGAGGAAAGGTAAAACATATGTCTAAGATTGTTAGTTCATGAGAAAGATGGGGATAGACCTGAACAATGGCATAATTTAAAAAGTAAAACCATTTAGGAAAAGGCAAAAAGAGTAAATATCTTATACAAATGTGTGTTCATCCTTCATTGAGATCAGAGAAATGTCATCAGAGAAATGATGACATGACTTGCACTTGACTTTGTTTTGAGTGAGGGAGGGCTGTTCAGGTCACCAACCTCACTTCTCCTCCAGAGTCATCTGAATCCAATGACCAGATATTCATCAGGATGATTGGAGATGATCCAGGATGAGGCAATTAGGGTTAAGTGACTTGTCCAAGGTCACACAGCTAGTGAGTGTCAAGTGTCTGAGATGAGATTTGAACTCAGGTCCTCCCTGTCTCTTCCACTGGTGCTCTATCCATTGCATCACCTAGCTGCCCCTTATACACATGATGTACAAGTGGAAGAGCTTACACAGAGGAATTAGATGGGGAAGGAGACCTGGAAGCTCTGGAACCAGACTCTTATTGGGAACAAGTTAAAGAGGGAACATATATATCTAGAAGGGTATGAAAGTTGTCTAAATTAAAAAAGAAATAAAAGGCTAGGGGGACAAGGAAAGGGAAGAGGATAAGGGAGTGATTTTTAGAATGAAAGGTGAGGGAATAGGATAAGGGGAGATATAGAAATGAGTTTAGATTAATGGGAATGGGGGGATAAAGGAGGGATCCTTGGAAGGAGGGTAGATTAAGTAATAGGAATGCAAGGTAGTGGGTAGAACAAAGTAGAGGAGTCAGGAGGAATGGCAAATAAGAGACACGCACAAACTTAAAATAAAAATCATCAGTAGAATTTATTAGGGAAAGACGGGTGGGTGGTAATCATGATCTCAGACAAAGTTAAAGTTAAAAGAGATTTAATCAAAAGAGAAAAATAGGGAAACTTCACTATATGTCAGTCATATTAATTAATATTGTTTTAGACTTTCAAATACCTAAACAGTATAAGGTTGAAATATTGCTGTGGTGTAGGAAAGGATGAGTTGGTGGACTTAGAAAAATATGGAAAGATTCAGACTTATGAAGTAAGAGGTTATCCACCCTCAGAGAAAAGGAAGACAAGTAAGTCTAGCATAGTCTTACATAGATGTATATGAGTGCATATGTCTATATATGTATATGATTATAGCTATCTAAGTTTATATGTATATATGTGTATTCATATGTGTGTATTACATATATGTTTGTGTGTATGTATATGTGTTTTTATATGAATATATGTTGCATATATATGTGTAAGTGTGAATATCCACACTTAATTGTAGCCTTCTGGTGGTGTGAAGGGAAAAAATAGAACAAAGTAAAGTGTGCATAGCAGAAAGCCAAAGAAACTACAAGGAAGCAAAGAAAAGATGACAGCTCTGAACACAATGTGTAGTATTTATTATATGAACTTCCTTGATATGGAAATGTACTGCTGCATATTTTGAATCCTCTCTTACATCCTGCTGTGCACACAGTCATGCTTTGTTTTTCTTTCCTTATTTTCTATTTATGTTTTAATGCTTAAATATGTTTATTTTTCTTTACTTATTGAATTTTTAAGTTTTTAGCATTTAAGTTGAGGGTTTCTTAGTTTTTAAGTTTTGTATTTAAGTTTAAAATAACAGTAAAAAACTGTCTTCTCATTTCTCTCCTTTTGGAAAACAAAAGTTCTTATAATAAGTATACATCACCAAGCAAAATATTTTTAATAAAGCTGTTCCTGAAAATTTTATGCCTTATTGTGTTTCTCCAGCCCATGACATCTTTGTCATGGATTGGGAAGTATGGTTCAGATTGAATCTTCAGAATTGATCATTTCTCCTTCTATCTTTTTGCTTTCTTCAGTTTCACAGTTTATTTTCTTTTAATCTGACTCATGTGGTCTCGCATACCTAGCTTGGCCTCAGAAAGACTAAGACCAGTGATGTTGCTCTGACTGGCCCTCAAATAATAGGGCCAATTCCAAAAGGTCCAGGTTTGGATTTGCTACACAGGTAGAATATATTCCATGTATGCCTCATCCCCCATCAACTACTAAGCTAATCTATTATGTGAAATCAATACAGTCCAGTCCCAAGAATTTCAGTCTTTTAGCCTAAGTTTCCAGATACCACCATCTACCCCCTTGTGATTTGGAAAGAAATAACAATGAAAACAAACAACACTAATGTAGTACTTTAAGCTTTTTTTTAAGCCTTATATATGCCAACTTACTGATCCTCACAGTAATCCTCTGAGGTACTTGCTATTCTCATTTTACAAATGAGGAAACCAAGACAAAGAGAGGTTAAGTGATCTGCCTGGGTTTGTGCAGCTAGTATGTATCCGTAATAATATTTTTATTCCTAATTCCAAGTACTGTGCTCTATCCCCTGCACCATCCAGTTGACTAATTACATCATCATGGGATACTTGAAGTTAGAAATATCAACCAACTTTTATCTATTCCCATAACGTTTTTTTACTTCTTACTCCTTTAATTCTCAATTTTTCTCTTGTGTTGAAAGTTCACTTTTCTTGCTATGTTTCTGAGTACTCTAGATCCCATTTACTTCATTTCCACCCTCTTTCTTTCTCTGATCTTTGGTTCCACTGTATTACCTGGAACAACCATTAATTGCTGATCCCATTTTAACACTTTCCATTTCCTCTTCCTAATGGATAGCTTGCTCCACAGGACCCTGAGTCTTTGTTTACTTGACATTGCTGTTTGCTCTCCTCTGACACCTTTACTGATAATCATTTGTATCTATGTTATTGTCTCCTCCATCCCCATCCCTGTAGAATGTGAGCTCTTCAAGGGCTCAGACTATCTTAGTGGTATTTTTATATTTCAGTATCTATCACGGTGTTTTTGTAAATGCTGGTTGAATTTGTTGAATTCCATCCCTGCCTGATTCCTAAGATGTTATATTTCCTGAATCTTTTGCAAATCACTCAATCTTTTATTGATCAGTTTAGTAGGTGTGAAAGACTTTGAAATGTTAAGTTGAGATGTTTAAATTAGATCTGACAGGCAATATGGAGCTTCTGTTGTTTCTTGAGTAGAGGAGTGACACGATATAACTGATTTTGAGATTTTTTTTTTTTGTAGAAATATGTAAGATATACTGAAGTTGGAAAAAACAGCTAGAAAGATCAAGTTGGTGAATATAAAAGTCATGTGAAAGGGGACTTGGCTGATATTTTGGAAGGAAACAAGTGTTTATTAACAAATAGGTGCTATGCTAAGCACTTTATAAACATTATTTCATTTGATTTGCATTACAATTCCAGGAAGTATGTGTTATTGTTGTCCTTATTTTACAGTTGAGGAATTAAGTTAGTTTAAATGAAGTGACCAGGTCACACAACTAATAAGAGAGTGAGGTAAAATTTGAACTCATGTCTTTTTAACTTCAGGTCCAGCATTGTATACACTCTACCACCCTGCTAACTTCATTTTGGTCATGAAGATTCAAAAAGAGACAACAGAAGAAAAAACGTTAAGAGAAAATGACAGGAAAGTGATAAGAAAATTAAAGCCATAGAATATGCAATGATAATAGAATTTTTAGTCCCAACAATTGTGACTTTCCCACTTTAACTGTACTATAAAAGTGATATAAGCTATAAAACTATGGTCTAAAGTTCTAATGTTATTCAAGAAAACATCTTGTTATTAATGTGAAACACTGAAATGTGCCTTTATCTTTGTTTTTTTAAGTATTCACTTATTCAATTTCTAAACATCCTGTTGGTGTACTATCTAAAACCTATTTCCTTTGGTTGAATACCTCTGAATCATTTCATTAATAATTAGCAATTCAACTAGAGAGAGAGGGAAGGGGAAAATAAAGGATCCAAGGCTTAATCTAGCCAGAGTTTTTATAGGGCTGGTCCAAGGCTTGAGATTAGAAAGATAAGTGAAAAAATATTTTCGAATAATTAATTGCAGATGTTCATAGATTTCAGTTATTTTCATTCTTTTGTAACTAAAAATTATTGATAACTGAGTTTACTCTGTATATATATGTATACACACATTTACATAAATGCATTTATATTTATGCTCTTGAGCATCATGTAAATAGTGTCTGTGTAACGATACCACTTAGACATGAGTTTCAACAATAGTTGATCTTGCAATTAGTCTATTTTCTAATTGTTTTTGTCTTTAAAGCATCTCTTCCTTTTTACATGAAATGCCTTAACTTGTATATTGCTCAGGATCTCTAGAAAATGATCAATAACACAGTTAATTAGAATAGTAAGAGAGAATCACTATTGCAACCTCTTTGCATTCTAAGCAGAACTAACTTATGCAAGCTTAAACACTGGAGCAGGAAGGATTCTCAAATGACTGATTTTCTTCCACTAATGTGAGGCAATGTAATTGCTATGTCCACAGAGGGTAAGAGAGAGCATTTTTGCTTTTGGTCCAGGTCGGTACATTGTTAATGATCCACTGCATGGTTCATGTATTTTCCTCTCATCTCTCTTATAGCACCACAGATACACCATAGAATTATTAATTTATATTATTACTTATTTATTGAGAATCAAAAGCAATGAAGTGAAAAAGAAGGCAGCACCAGAACAGACAAAAATGCCTTAGCAAACAGCTTGGAAATAGTTTTGATCTTATGTGAATAACATTAACTATATTCATTTTTCCTCTCTGAAGATCATAACAGTTAAAAGAGCAAATCAATTACCCTTGAAAGAATACCTCATTCTTTCTAAATAATAATGACCTTCACATAGGAGTTAGAGCTTAATTTTTCACCAGCCCACATAATATCAACCTATCCATTGTTATTTCCCCCTTTTAGAATGTAAGCACCTGAGGGAAGAAACTTTTTTTGGCTTATATTTTTATCCCCAAAATCTAACACAATACTTGGCACATAAATAAGTATTAAGTGTTCTGTTTCTCTCTCCATATTGCTTACTAGCTGTCTGTCTTATAGAAATGAGACCTGTAAATAAGGAAATTTCTTCTACAAATGAAAGTAGGCATTTTCTCTACAACTTATAGTCTTGATGAATTGTCCAGATAATTGAAGGATTAAGTGACTTGTAATGTTAATGTAATGTTAAAAGTCAGCATAAGCACAGGAAGCCAATTGCTTTTGAATGAAACTTCCTACATACTTATCCACTGTCCATGGTTCTGAAAGTTGAAAGCCATTAAGAGAAGAGTGATGCAGCCTGAACCATGGTAACTGTGGCCAAGCATGTAACTGTCACTACTGATTTATAAGGTACATGGTAGCTCTGAATTGCACTTGTCAGTCCCCCACTGAGAACACTCCTGGATGCAGCACATCAAATGTAGCCCTGGCAAAGGGAATATTTTGATTCACTTATCACTTGTAGAATGTGCCCTAACATCTTAAATTGTTAATGCTACTTTTGTATGTAAATGAACTGAACAATTATACCATGACTCACCTGGTTCAGAAGAGCATCTTTCTATAGAAACAGATTCATTTAGGGGTTGCAGATTTTTTTGTTTTGTTTTTGATACAAGCTTGTAAAAGACTAACATATTTAATTGTTTTTTTAATCAATAATTGTAAACCATGGTGTCAGGAATAAGAAAAAGATTAATTGTTAGTAGTCCTTGCTTAGGGTGAATTAACAAGTCCAATGAGCATGGTTCAAACAATTAATAAAACAACCAGCTATAAGATTTACATTAGTGCTTAAAGGCCAATCCATTACAATGAGTAGTGTATTCATTAGGAAAAGAATACTCCAGGGAAAACATATAATTGTCCCTGTTTCTTCATGATTATATCAGCTTTTCCAATGGCTATAGACTACAGACTATCAAATGGAGAAGATGATGTTTCTGTGGTAATGGATATGAACTGCCCTTCCACAAGCACTGAGCTGTGATTGCGTTATTGTTCTGCTCCTGAACTGGCTGCAGAAAACATAACGAGGGTTTGGGGAAGCAAACATGTTGCCTCACTTTCAAATATAATGAATACCTCATCTCTGTCAGTGAGAACTTCAAAGAGTAATGAATTGCCTTCTTTTAAAATTCTTAGAACATCTGGAAGGCTTAATTCTCAAAGCAAAAGTAGAATTTAACTTCAGAAATTGATAGAATATAAAAAGTTGGGATGGTCAGGATACACAGAAGAAAGAAAATTTTACTGAGAGTTCAGAGCTCTTATAGGAATAAATTTGGTTTTTTTGACATGCAGAACCAAGTAGCCGGGCATTTCTCAGTTATATTTATAAATTTATATGTGACACCACTTATTAAACCACTGCAATGCATAGTGTATGCAGTATTTTGCTACCTCAGTATTGAAACATATATGAAGTTTGGATAACACAGTCTTCATATTCATAGAGTTTATGATTCATTATAAAGGATAGAAAGACATGTAGGTAGTTGCAATGAAAATTGTTCCAGCACAGTATAAACTCCTTATAGCAGGGATTGTTTCTTTTTCTCTTAGTATATACAACAGATAGCATTGTACCCAGCATATAGGAATCATTTTATAACTTTTGAATGGAATTGAATTGAATTGCATGGTAAGTGCATTAGAATGACAAAAGGCAAAGTAATAATGTGAGGAATATAATTTTCAAATAAATAATGTAGTACCATGAAATCCTATCCCAGTCAGATGACTCAGAGTTCATCACAATTCAACAACAGATACAATATTACTACAGAACTCAAATATATTCAATATTAAGGAGTGCATAGATGAAAGTTTCTTAACTTAGAGTCCATAGACCTTCAATGGATTTGCAAATAAATTACAAGGGATCCACGAACTGGAACCAATCTTTTGATGTGTTTATTTCAATATAATCAGTCCATCTTTGAAATTCTATGTATTATTTTATGTACTTAAAAATGTTATCCTGAGAAAATGTCTTTACATTTCACCAGACTTCCTAAGGTGTCAATTACACAAAAAGTTAAGAACATCTAGTGTAAACTAACTTCTTGAATGATAAAAAAATTGAGATAAAATCGGTCAACAAAAATGTGCTTATTAAAAGTCAATGTTATTGATGTTAGAAAGACAAAAATAAAAAGTAGATAGTTCAAATTCCTGAACAACATTTCTGGGAAGTAAAGGAAAAGAAAGGGAAAGGAAGGGGGGGGAAAGAGAATGGAATAGAAGGGAAAAGAAGAGTAAAGAAAAGAAAGAGAAGACACTTCAAGGGAAGGGATGCAGAAATTCTTTTGCTGAGAATTTTGTCATCAAAGTCCTGAAATCACTGCCTATCTTTATGGGATCACTATTTTAGTGATAATAATAGAGGCAAGAGTTCTTGAGGAAAATTTCAAGATTTCTACACCTTTTTAACTTAGCAAAATAGACATTAAAATGGAAACCCAAAGGAACTTCGAAAAGTTAATCCAAGTAATTCAATAAAAATATTTTTGAATTCTACGAAACTTTTAAATCACAAGTGAAGTGTTATTGTCCAATATTAACACATTTCAAACATAAAAAAAACTTGGTAATTTATCTTTTCAAGTTTCTTTCCAAATATAAAATATTCCAAGTAAAATAAGGCATTTCTAAGTGATATCTTTTGCAGAAGTTTTCCCAGTTGGAAGTAATAGGTAACATGGCTTTACAGGTAGCTGGTTGGTTCCTTGCCATGCTACTCTTAAAATGCCCCTTTTCAGAGAAATTAAAAATCATCCTGGGAAAAATTTTTCCTGGAACATCTGCCTAACACACCTGAAGACATTCCCATGAGCAATTTCCTAGAGCAAATGCAGAATTTCAAAGATAGTGAGGTAATATTCCTCCCTGAAATGTTCCTTATATAACAAGTAAAGCGAGCAGATAACTATCATATGTTACCCAGGCCCATTTCTGTATAGCTTTGTTCTTTTCATTTGATTTAATTTTTGCTTATTCAGCAATTCTTGATCCTGATTTTGCTTTGTCAGCTTTTCTCTTATAGTGCTAGAGCTCCTAACAGTGCAGTTACTTACAGTACATGATCAGAAGAAAGTGATTCAAACAGCCATCCAGTCAGAAGTCTATTTACTGCTCATTCCCCAAACAGATTTGAAGAAATTCTCACACATGAATGGATGAAGGACAAAGACATGAGAGAGGGGAATGTTGTTATGCTTAAGAACAGTAACTTAGAGACTTTAATTCAAAGAGCATGAGATTAGGCATTTTAGTCATTAAATCCTTCAAGGTCTTGATTAAGCCTTGTTAGATAGAGATTCTAAATGAATTCCCCAAGATTCTCATGATTAGTCATTTTACTCAATCAGGGTACTGCTATTTGCTATATTTCTTACAGTGATTGCTTTCTCTTCCCTCACACATGCGGAAGTAATCCAATAAAAAGTTTTGACTTCACATAAGTAAAATGGTATTTTATTATGATTTGAATCAAAATCTAATGCTTATCTTTTCATGTGAATTGAAAGACATTTTTCCATTTTACTAAATCTTGACAGTGTTTAAATGCAAAGTAAAAATATAAATTAGACCAAAACAATATCCAATAAATGTCATTTTCCGAGTACTTAAGGCACTCCCTGGGATCAAACATCTTTGAAAACATTTTAACTCTTTCAGACCATTGAGGAGGTCAGTTAAAAATAATTTATATGCACTAAATGGTAGCCAAATAAGTAGACTTTTAAAATTGCCAAATTAAATGTCTTAAACGACTTAAATACTGAAATAATCAATGCACCAATTAAGACACATTTATAAAATGCTTTACTGTGTGCCAGGCACCGGGCTCAATATTTGAAATGCAAAGAAATGAAAAATATAATCCCTTACATCAAGAAATTCACATTCTAATGTGACCAGTAAAAAAATAAAACATATAAATTAAAACAAGGAAATAAGTAGATACACCCACAATAAAGAAAAAATGCATAAAGAAGGTAACCTTAAAAGGGAAACCTTGAGCAGTTTCAGAACCATGAAAGAACTCTTGTAAAAGTTGGCATTTGAGATAAATCCTGAAGGAAACCAGGGATTGAAGGGAAGGAAGGGTTGAATGGACAGGTAGGAGGGGGAGAGATAGCCAGTCAGGAGATGGAGTGTCTTGTTTGTCTAACAATTAGCCCAGTATAGCAGGATTATAAATTGTATGGAGCAGAATATAATTAGAAGAATAGAAACCTAGGAAGGTGCCAGCCTGTAAAGAGCTTTTAAATGCCAAATGAAGAACTTTTTCATTTGATACTGAAGGTAGTAGGGAACCACTGAAGTGACGTGGTCAATCCTCTGCTTTAGGAAAATTACTTTGGAAATTATGTTAAGCAGGGATTGGAGTGGTTAGAGACAAAGCTGGAAGGGCAATTAGAAGGTTTTTGAAAAATACAGTTGAGAGGTGATAAGGGACTGAACAAGGGTCATGCTTTGTGAAAAGAAAAAACAAAGGCATATAGATGGCAGTCATTGCAAGAGTAGTGCCAGTTACTGCTCTGAGCATTGAGGACAGGCGCAAAAATAAAACAGTCCTTTGACTCAAGGAGCTTATGCTCTATATGGGGAGATGGCATATATATATATATACACACACACATATATGTATATATACTTGTATATATACATATATACATACATATATACATATATGTATGTATATATGTATATGCAGGGATTGATTGACTTAATAGTTCCCATCTGTGGCATGTATAGATTACTGAATAGGGGTATTGCCTTTGCAATTCCCGTTTTTGTAAGGGATGTGAAGAGGTCCATAACTGAATGCTTATTCATCTCTTGTCTTAGCTCTAAAGAGGAGATATTGAGCTAGAATTATGTCTATCTATAGTACTTCATTATCTATAATCTAGGAGCATCATGTTTTAGGAATTCAGAATAAAATCTACTTTTCCTTGTTGCTCAGACTTATGTAACTCAGGCTTCCATGTGACTCAGGCAGGTCACATAGGCCTATAAATAAATATGAAAGATTTTCCATTTGAATTACCATTACAAGAACCCAAAGAGACTCAAAGAGCCTGACACTTTCCTCTTGTATAAATTCTGCTCCACACCTCATGAAGGCTTCCACCCATGAAGAGAGTCTCTTACCTATTGTTTTTGGGACTTGAGTTGCATATGTCAGTGTATGCATCATACATAGTAAATGAATGTAATATAATTATGAGAGGAAGAACACCAGAATTTGGGAGAACAGAAAAGTAAAATAAATTGATTAAACATGGTTTTTTTTAATATAAATTAAGATAAAGGAGACTCAGCTAAATTGGAATTTAAATGCACTAATGTAAGATATTCCTAATATTCAACTTTATTCCTATTCAATCTAATATGTGATAATGAATTATAGGTATCAGTTGCCACATTTACAAGATAATAATAATACTGTTTTTAAAACTCCAATAGGATAAATGTTAGGATAAAATGAATGAATGAATGAATAAAGAAGCTTGGCCAAAGATTCCCTTACTATAATTGATCATATGAAGTTCTTGGAGACAGTTCTAGAAATATTTCTCTTCAAATTTTAATTCTAAAAATCTAACTTTTTTTCATAAACTATACTCAATTGAAATACAAAAAAAATGTCATTCATCTACCATTAAAAGCAGAAGAAGAATTTGCTGAGTTATAAAGAGAAACAGATTTAAAACTTGTTTTCTAAAAAAAGTTAGATGAATTTTCACTTGGTATTAGTACAGAATTTCCAAAATGGCCCTAAATATATTTATGTTATTATGTGAAGTGGAATTCTTAGCACTGACAATTAAAATATCAAAAAGTTTTTCAGACAAAAAGAGGTCATGAGTGGAAAAAGTTTAAAAAGTCTTGTAATAGAAAATGAAGTGATCTCAGTACAAAATATATAGGTATCAAATGGTAAAGCATCTAAATTTTAAAAGAAGTTAAATGAGTTACAGTAGGAAAATACTATGGGAGGACCTCATCTTGCCCTTTTCAGATTTAGATAAATGCAGTCAAAGCGGTACTTCAGAGAACATATACAACTCTAACCTTACATCAATAAAATAGAGAAAGTGCAGACCAATGAATTCGGTATAGAATTAAAAAAAAAATAGAAAAAGATTAAAATCATCCAAATAAATACCAAGTAAGAAATTCTGAAAATCAAAGGTGAGATTAATATAATGAAATGTTTTCTGAAGTTTTAATAAATAAATTAGGAACTGATTTTATGAAAAAAATCAAATAGATAAACATTGGTCAGCTTGATTTAAAAAAAAAAAAGAAAAAACCAAATCATCAGTATTATAAATGAAAAGGGTAAGTTTACCAGTACTGAAGATAAAATTAGAACAATTTTCAGGTAATATTTTACCCAAATATATGACAATAAATCTAAGTAAAATGAATATATATTAACCAAAATATAAATTGGCCAGGTTAACAGAAGAGGAAACAAAATATTTAAATAGTCCTGTCTTAGAAAAATAAATTGTACAAGTCATCAATGAGTTTCCTATGAAAAATTTCTTGTAAATTGTAATTTATTTATTATTTATAATAATTTCTTGTAAATTGGATTTACAATTGAACAGTTAATTCCAATATTATATTAAATATTTGGAAAAACAGGCAAAGTAAGAGTTCTCCTAAAGTTCTTTTATGTGACAAATATGGTGTGATACCTAAACAAGGAACAGCCAAAATAGAGAAAGAATATTATAAACCAATTTTCTGAACAAATATTGATGCAAATTTTAAATACAGAACTAGCAAGGAGATTATAACAATCAAATATAATACAATAAGCAAAGATCATACATTATGACCAAATCGATTTTTACCGGAAATTCAAGTTTGGTTCCATATTAGGAAAACTATCAACATGATTGACTGTGTAAACAGCAAAATCAACAGATTTTTCTCAATAGATGAAGAAAAAACTTTTGATGAAATGCAGCATCCATTCCTATTTAAAACAATAGAGAGCATAGAAATTAACAGAACTTTTCTTGAATTGATAAGTATTATTTATCTAAAACTACAAACAAGCATTATCTGTAATGGAGATTAGCTAGACATCTTCCCACAAAGATCAAGGGGTGAAGCAAGGATGCCCATTATCACTTCTATTATTCAACATTATACTGGAAATATTAGCTATATCAATAAGAGAAGAAGAAACTGAATTAATTAGAACAGTCAATAAGGAAACAAAACTATAACTCTTTGCAGATGATATGATGGCATATGTAGAGAATCAACTGAAAAGCTACATGGAATAATTGACAACTTTAACAAAATTATAGGATATAAAATAAATTCACATAAATCTTTAGCATTTCTACCTATTATCAACAAAGTCCAGCAGCAAGAGATAGAAAGATAATTACACTTCAAAGAACTATTGACAATACAAAATACTTAACCCAGTAACAACATGAACACAATTACAAAGTACTTCTCACACAAATAAAATCAGATCTAAATAATTGGAAAAATATCAATTACTCATTTGAAAGTCAAGCCAATGTAATAAAATTACAGTTCTTCCTAAATTAAGTTTCTTATTCAATGCCATATTATTTCAAACTACCAAGAAATTTTTATTTAGCTAGAAAAATAACAAAATTCATCTGGAGAAAATAAAAGTACAAGAATGTCAAAGGAATTAATGAAAAATGTGTGAACAAAGGTGGCCTAACAAAACCAGACTTTAAGCTGTATTATAAAGCAATAATCATCAAAACATTCAGGATAAGAAACAGAGTTGAAAATCAGTGGAATGGATTAGGTACACAATACACAGTAATAAATTACCATATTAATCAAGAGTTTGATAAACTCAAAGATCTAAGCTTTGAGAACAAGATGTCCCTATCTTACCAAAAACTTCTGAAAAGCTAGAAAAGAGTTGTATAAAAACTATATATACCAAAACCTCACGTCATATACATCATAAGATTAAAATGTGTACATGATGTAGACATAAAAAGTAATACCATAAGCAAATTAGGAGAGTAAGAAATAGTTTGTCCCTCAGTTCTTCCCTTAAAGGGAAGAATGTTTGACCAAACAAAAGATAGAGAGCATTATGAGATTAAAGTGGATAATTTAGAATAGAAGGAAAGCAGAAACCTTTGGGTAAATTTTATAGCAAGTATCTCTGATAAAGATCTCATTTCTCACATATATAGAGAAGTGAGTCAAATCTATGAGAAAATAAGTCATTCTCCAATTGGTAGCTGGTCAAAGCATATGCAAAGATATTTTTCATAAGAAGAAATCAAAGCTATCATCATATAAAATGCTCTAAATCACTCTTGATTAGAGAAATAAAAATTAAAACATGTTTAAGGTACCACATCACACCTATCCAATTGGCTAGCCATGACAAAACAGGAAAACGACAAATGCTCTAAGAGAAATGGAAAAATTAGGATTCTAATTCATTGTTGGTGAAATTATGAATTGACCCCACCACTCTGGAGAGTAATTTAGCACTCTACCCAAAGAGATACAAATCTGTGCATATCCTTTGACTCTGGATGCAACTACTAGATCTGTATCCCAAAGAGATTAATAAAGAAAAAAGTCCTATTTGTATCAAAAAAAATAGATAGCAGCTCTTTTTGTGGTAGCAAAGAATTAGAATTTGAGGGGATGTCCATCAACTGGGGAATGGTTGAACAAGTAGTGGTAAGTGATTGTAATATAATACCCTTGTGTTATAAGAAATTACAAGCAGAATGCTTTCAGAAAAACTTCAAAAGACCTACATGAACTGATGTAGAATAAGGTGAGCAGAACCAAGAGAATATTGCCACAATAAAACTGTAAAATGATCAACTGTGAATGATTTAACTCTTCTCAGCAAAGCAATCATCCAAGACAATTCCAAAAGACTCATGATCAAAAATGTTATCCACTTCCAGGGAAAGAAGTGATGGAGTCTGAATGCAGATCAAAGCCCAGTATTTTTCATCTTTTAATTTTTTATTCATTTCTTTTGGTCTATGTTTTCTTTCATACATGAATAATTCATAAATATATTCAACATATTTAAATGTATAACCTATATTAAATTTCTTGCCATAGCAAGGGAGGGAGAGAGAGAATTTGGAACTCAATTTTTTGTGGAATGTTAAAATTATTTTTACTTGCAATTGGAGAAAAAGAAAATGTTATACAAAAATTACTCAGTATTGTTTTTAATGCTTACGTTAATTATTGCTAAGTCTCTCTGTCATCTAGCCCATTTGTATGCTGTTTAACTGTAAAGACTTACAGCTTCAAAACTGAAAAATAGCTTGAAATTTATTTTTACTGGAGTTTTGAATGTTCTCTTTAAAATTTATATCACAACATTCATTTTATGCTGATAAAATTTATTTCAATAAATTGCTTCCTCATCATGGCATGGCGTTTGTGATGGTTACATCAGCAGAATATAAATTTGGGAAGGCTTTATATAAATGAAAATGATTCAGGAATAATTTCATTTATTGCTTATATTAGCAGCCTGTGGACAAGTCTATCTAATGGTAAACAGAAATTTTCATCACCAACACATCAATCATTAATCAGTAAACTTTTTTACCATAAGAAGATGTGTAACCAATATAAATATATAACTGTCCTTATTCCCATACAACTTTTCATTTATACAGTAATTTTGGAATAATGGTAGAGTTGCAAACAAGGAGGCCAAAAGTACTAGGAATAATACAAGTTTTTAGATTGTCTATAATCATTAATGTAAATGCCAACGCACTACTGAAAGAAGTGAACCACCTCTGTACTACAAATTTATATTATAAATTAAACCAGAAAACCTAAAGAAGTTGCAGTGAATTAAAAAAAAACTGGCTCTCAAGTTTTCTTAGAGAGCAACATAAGGGAATTCTCCAAGTTTATTTCAGACAGTGCCCAAAATCAATGAGAAAATTGGTTATCTTGTCTTGAGGTGCTTATGATGCCAGTAGGCATCCTAAGATAAATACTTGACATGCAGAGGGTAAAGCACAAAAATTGCATAAACAACTTAACAAGCTCCACCAAAGCAAGCCAACATCTGTTTTAATATTCAGAAACCTACCAAAGCAAAGCTGTAAAAGGGACAACGGTCAAAAATATTGGTTAGAAGATCATGTTTAGGACTGAAAAAAAAAATGAAAGAGACTAAAGGTTTGGAAAGTACTCACAACCTTGGGCCTTTAAAGCATGAATATGTTCTTTAAAAATAAGAAATCAGAAGGGCCTTTGTAGGATGGAAACAGAACAAGAACGAAAATAAAATTGACGTATCTTAAGTCATTTACTGGTGTAAAAGTCATCAAAGATGCCTGTGTTCGTTTAGATCATCCATTCCTTAAAATCAAGGCCCCTAATTAGAGAGAAGAATAAAAATTAAAAGAGATGTTACTGCTGTTACAGTAACTGCAACATGACATGTTTAAGCAAGCCATTAATAATACAAAGTGTGCAAATGATAAAGGTAAGAACATTTATTTTTCCTAGAGAAGTTTAATTGATACAAAGTAACCATAACAAAGAGAACAAAAATCCTAGCAATATCCTCTGTTGTAACAATATTTTAAATATATCTCGGTACTCTGGAGCAATAAAACTCATTTTTTAATATCAGCCTACACTCATAAACATGAAGACATGTTTCATTAGCATATTAGGAGAAAAACAGACTTTCACAAAGGACAGTTCACTTTATACATTGTATTTTTCACTTCACATTGAAAGATGTGGAGAAAATAATCCAATAATCTCACTACCAATCAACCCAACTCTCTCTCACTCTCTGTCTCTGTCTCTCTGTCTCTTTGTCTGTCTCTCTCTCTTTCTTTCTTTTTCTCTCTCTGTGTGCATGTGTATATTTCTCTCCCTTTTCATATATACATGCATATATTCACACATATATGTACATACATACATATATATGTTCACAGGCATAGAAAGCATTTTATTAGGTAGAGTAATATGTATATAAAGGATTTTGCTAGGTAGAGTCACTTTAAAGGTTCTCTTCAAATCAAAAGTCCCTCAAATCAAAATTATGTAATAATCCTTGAAATACACGACAGAGGTTGTTTGAGGCCCCTGCAAACATTATCAAACAAGGCATAAAACAAGGAGACATGAATTGTCTTAAGGTGTTTATTATTCTCATGAAGGAGAGCCATGTCAGAATTGAGTATTGATCCCAACAGATGACAAAATCCTCAGAATTCTCCTGGTATTTTTCAAGGGGTGGATGGCATTGTGCATCTTTGCAAAAGAAAACTTCATCTTTTTAACACTCTCCCAGTGGCATTATACTGCTACAAGTCATAAAACATTCTAGTCTTTGAGAAATTGAAACTTAGGATCACCCAAAAGACAATGAGGTGCTAAGTGGGTGTGATCAGCTTGCAAATGATAAACAGGGAATGCAAGAAAGAAAAGGAGATCTAATTAAACAAATGCATAAGTTTAAAATTAGGTGATGGACTGAACCATTGGTGAATCAACTCAAATCTGCATTACCTTCTGCCTTCGATTCTCTTGCCCTTGTTCTCATGCAATCCTAAATTCTCTAGCAAATTCCATTCTCAGTCTTCCTTAGTTCCTTGTATATGCTTCAAAGTATTCCTGTCTCCCTTATTCTAAAAACCTACATTCTAAGTTCTCCCATTCCCTCAAACTATCATCCTATATGTCTCCTCCTTTTAATAGCTTTCTTTAAAAAATAAAAGCCCTCCAGTTATCTTCACTCATTCTTTTGTAAATCTCCGGAAATTTGGCTTCCCATTTTATCATTAGACTTCCCTTTCCAAAGTTACAGACACTCTCTTAGTCTCTATCAAAATCTAATGGCTTTTTCTTAATGCTGATTCTCCTTGATCTCTCCAAAATTTTTGACCCTGCCAGTCACCTTGCCTTCTGGACATTCTCTCCTCTTTAGGTTTTCATGATACAGTTTTCACTTACGTTTCCTGCCCCTTCATCTCAGGCTTCTTTGCTAGTTTTTCATCTATATCATATCAACCAAACATGGATGTCCCCAAAAGCTCTCTCATGAGCTTCCTTCACTTTTCATTACATACTATCTCACTTGTTAACTCATTAGCTCCCAAGGGTTCAATTATCATCTCTACGCATTTTTTCCAGATCTATCTACTTAACCTAAAGTCCTTTTCTGAGCTACAGTCATGAATCTCCAGCTGTGTCTTAGACATGATGAAAATATTTGTTAACTAATGGACTTTGTAGCTCATCATCTTTCTGCATCTTAAATATTCAATTCTGCCTCACCAGGCTTTTGTGATGATAAAATGTGTAGAAAAGATATAATCGGGGGAGGATAAAATGAAGGTAAAATACTGTACAAATTTAAGCAGCTAGATAGTTAAAGTATAGGAAATCCACTTTAGAAGATTTGTGTTCAAATTCTTCCTCATTCACTTACTGGATTTGTGATTCTGGGCAATTCACTTATCATCTCTTAGCCTCAGCTTCCTCTTCTGTAAAATGAGGATTGTTCTAGTTATTGTTATTTATAAAATTTAAAACATAATTTTCCAAGCTCTGGAATGCAAAAAAAGGCAAAAACATGACTAAAAAGCTGATGTTATGATGGGTAAAAAGCTGATGTTATGATGGGAGTAGGCATAAGAAGATTTTAAAGGTAGGGAGGGGTGAGGCTGTAAAAAGTTTTAAATGTCAGAGGACTTTAAATTTACCCCTAAGAGTGATGAGAATTTTCATAATTTATTGACTAGAAGGAGTTGTCATATACTCAGATCTGCTCTTAAGGAAGATTAGTTTTATAGCTGATTGGAAGTTGAACTAGAGTGGGTAGAATTTTGTGTAGAAACCAATCAGAAAACAATTGAGATAGTCTAGGTGTGACATGTTGAGGGTCTGAACCCTCAGGGTGGTGGTTGCATGAATTAAAGAAGGGAAATATAGGAGAGAAATGAAGATAGAAACAATAAAACTTGGCAACAGATTGAATGTGAGAGTGAAGATTGATGGATGACATTGAAACTGTGAGACTCAGTAATGGAATGATAGTGTACCATGCAATACACTGGGAACTATCCATATAACAGGGGAATTGAGAAGAGGTTAGGGCTTGTAGGGGAAAGAATAAATTCTGTTTTGGTCATGTTGAAATTTACTAACTTCACTTATTCTAGACATTATTGTTATCCTAATTCATCCAAGGACAAGCTTATTTAGGCATTAGATCACATAAAATCTTACTTTATGATTGTCCATCTATTGTCAGATTCTGTTTGTTACTACTCCTTCTTGTTCATGTACTTTGCATAACAGTCTATCCTGCAGGAGTTTTCAATGAAAATATTTTTCTGTTGGGATATACTATAGGAAGGCAGGGATCCAGCAAAGAATCCCCTGTGATTAGTGGAGCAGGCTAATCTTAAGAAAGAAATGATGGGAGACAGAAAGAAGAGGGATTTATGATAAGCCTCAGGGTCACAGTAAAGTGAATATCTTGCAGAACAAAGGAGACATACAGCATTGAAGATAATTTCAGAGGAAACCAAACAAATAGGGACTCTTTCAAATGCTAGTAATGTTACTTCAACAGTAGAAAATATAATATACACTGGTGAGTTTAAACTGATGTAAAAATGTGCTCTGAACTTTGCACTGCCTTTATCTGCATAACTTAGGGTCAGAAATCTGGTTAGACAGTTAGCAGAGGTAATAACTTTGTCCTTTGGTGTCTTTGTGTGTGTCTGTCCCTCCTCAACTCACAAATAATCCACACTCATATACACATACACATACTTAGAAGAGAGAACAGAAGCAACTTAGAGCTTGAAAACTGAGAAACACTAAACTCCAGGAGTATTTGATAATTATCCAGTAAATAACCATTATCTAGGTTATAAACTTCAGAAATTAAAATTGGGAAGTATATGAAATGAGCATCAAAAGCTAGAGTGAGGTTTCTGACAGAGGGTCTCAGAACCAAATCTAGGAAGAATTCAAAGTAAAGATTAAGTGTAGAGACATTAATTACCTGATAGCACTCCATACTTTTTTAAGGGAATAGATACCTGTGGTACTATTTTTTGTAGAGAGATGAGAAAATTCAACACCCAACTTCCAGGGAGGGTTGGGGAGACAGAACCATGATGGAGGAGTAGAAAGATACATATACTCTAGTGTTTCTCTCACAGCCCACAAAATACATGTAAAAATGACTCACAACAAATTCTAGAGCAGCAGAAGTCAAACAGAGTCAAAGAGGTTTCCAGCCAAAGGTAACCTGGAAGACCAACAAGAAAGGTCTATCCCACAGGACTCTGAGCAGAGCCCAGCCCTGGCCACATGGCACTGGGAGGAACAGGACCTGAACAGACCTCTGAGGTAGAATTCCCAGCAGGGAGGGTCCCAAATCCCTCAACCCACAAATGACAAAGAAAGCTCTAAAGGTCAGTGTGGGAGGCCTTTCTTAGCTGGGAGAGAAGGGAACAGGGTTCCCCAGTATTGGCCCCAGGTAGCAGTAGCAGTGGATGGCAGCTGCGTGGAAGTAGCCTGAGTCCACTGTCCCAACAGCTCAGCTTAAAGCCTATGGCAGAATTGAGCAGCTGATCTGGACCTCAGCCCTCAGTGGCAACCCCACTCCCACACAGAGCCCATGGGGGAGTTGAGTAGCTGATCTGAATCCTAACCTTGAGCAGAGTACTAGGAAGAGGAGGAGCATTAAGTTCCTTCTCTTGACAAAGGATTCAGAAGTCAAGTAACTGGCTGGAATAATGCCCAAAAAGGGAAAAAAATAAGATCACAGGAGGTTACTTTCTGGGTGAACAGGTGTCTCCTTTCATCTTTTCAGATGAGGAAGAACAAGGCATAATGTCAGAGGAAGTAAAGGCCTCTGCCTCCAGTACCTCCAAAACAAATATGAAATAGGCTCAGGTCATCAAAAACCTTGAAAAGTGTGTCAGCAGCCTGCTAAAGGAAAATAACACTTTTAAAAAGAGGCTGACTCAATTGGAAAAGGAGGTCCAAATAGCCAATGAGGAGAAGGAAGCTTTAAAAAGCAGAATTAGCCAAATGGAAAAGAAGGTTCAAAAACTCACTGAACAAAATAGTTCTTTAAAAAGAGAATCAAATTCAGGGAAGCTAATGACTATGAGATAACTCAAGAAGTTAGAAAACAAAACTGAAAGTTTGAAAAAAATAGAAGATAATGTAAAACATCTCATTGGAAAAACAACTGATCTGGAAAATAGATCAAGGAGATACAATTTAAAAATTATGGGACTACCTGGAAGTCATGATCAAAAAAAGAGCCTCGACATTATCTTTCATGAAATTATCAAGGAAAACTGCCCTGATATTCTAGAACCAGAGGGCAAAATAAATATTGAAAGAATCCACTGATCACCTGCTGAAAGAGATCCAAAAAGAGAAACTCCTAGGAACATTGTGGCCAAATTCCAGAGTTCCCAGATCAAGGAGAAAATATTTCAAGCAGTCAGAAAGAAAAAAATTTGAGTATTGTGGAAATGCTATCAGAATAACACAGAATTTGGTAGCTTCTACATTAAGCGATTGAAGGACTTAAAACAGGGTATTCCAGAAGTCAAAGGAACTGGGATTAAAACCAAGAATCACCTACCCAACAAAACTGAGTATGATACTTCAAGTGAATCAATGGTCATTCAATGATAGAGAGGACTTTCAATCATTCATATTGAGGAAAAGACCAGATCTGCATAGAAAATTTGACTTCCCAAGACAAGAATCAAGAGAAGCATGAAAAGGTAAACAGGGAAGAAAAATCATATAAGACTCTCTAAAGCGGAACTGTTTACATTCCTACATGGAAAGATAATATTTGTAACACTTTTCTCAGTATTTGAGTAGATGTAGGGATTATACAGACACACACACACACACACACACACTCAGATGAAGACTACAGGTTGAGTTGAATCAGAAGAGATGATATCCATAAAAATAAAGTAAAATAAAAATTAAGGGGTGAGGGAGGAAAATACTGGGAGGAGAAAGGGAGAAATGGAATGGGGCAGGATATAACTCACAGAAGAGATAATAAAAATCTTGTTCAATGTAAGAGAAAAGGGAGAAGAAGAGAGAGGAAAAATGAAGCTACTCTCTACACATATGGCTTAAGGAGGGAATTACATGCTCACTAAATTTGGTATGAAAATCTATCTTACACTACAGAAAAGTAGTGATGTGAGGAGGATGATAGAAGGGAGGGCAAATGGGAGAAGGGAGTAACTAGAAGTAAACACTTTTGGGAAGGGTCAAGGTCAAATGAGAGAATAAAAAGGTGGGGGGAAATAGGGTAGGATAGAGGGCAATATAGTTAGTATTACACAACATGGTTATTATCAAAGTTTTTTGTAAAATGACACATACATAGCCTGTATTGAATTGCTTGCCTTCTCAGTGGGGATGGATAAGGAGGGAGGCAGGGAGAGAAGTTGGAATTCAAAGTATTAGGAATGAGTGCTGAGAATTATTATTATATATAACTGGGAAATAAGAAACACAGGTAATGAGGTATAGCAATTTATCTTGCCCTACAAGAAAAGAGAGAAGATGGGGATAAGAGAAGAGTGGGGTGTGATAGAAGGGAGGGTACATTGAGGGCAAGGGTAATCAGAATGCAAGGTATTATGGGGTGGAGGAGGGGAGAGATGGGGAGAAAAAATGGGGGATAATTTTATTGGTTCTAGACTAAGATTTTTTTTCTTTTTCTAAGAAACAGTATTTGTTGAATCCTTACTCTAGGTCAGACACTATGTTATGCAATAGGGTTAAAATAATGAAAACTATATCATCTCAACTCTGAGGGGGCTTATATTCTAATAGGAGAAGATAAAATAGAAAGGGGAGGTGGTCAGTGAAGGGGCAAGTGGGGAAAAAATGTAAAGAAGATGAGATCAGAGCACCCATGATAGGGCAAAGATGCTGATGAAGTGCAGCTGTCTGGAGAATGAGTTGAGAATGAAGTGAACATACCCAAAACAACTCAAGCAATTGTGATTCTGCCCAAAGAGTTACTGATCAAGAGAGTCTACTGAAGGGATGTTAGACCAAGCTGCTGAGGTTATCTCATGAGAATTAAAGATGGAATATATTCAAGAGATATGGTGGAGAAAAAAACAAAAAGGTTTGCAAAACTTATTTGCCATGTAGGATGAGTGGGGGTGAGGGCTTAAGAATGTTGCCAATATTGCAAACCTGAGTTAGCAGGGGAATAGTGGTGGATTTCCAATGAACTTCTGAGGCAAAATGCCTTCCACATCCAGGGAAAGAACTGTAGACTTGGACTGCAGAATGAAGCAGACCATTTTCTTTTGTGTTACGTTTTCTTTTGTTCCATGGTTTCTCCCATTCATTTTAACATTTCTATTCAACATGACTAGGTGAAAATGTATTTAGCAGGAATGTATGTGTAGAACCTATATACGATTGCACACTGTCTGAGGGAGGCAATAGAGAGGGAGGGGAAAAGCTAGCATGTAGGGAAGTGATTGTAGAACAATGAAAATAAATAAAACAATTTAAAAAATGAGAAAAAGAATAATGGTGCTCTTGGTTGTAGCAAGGACAGTTATCCCTTCCACTTCACAACTTTCCCCATCATGGTTTTGATATACAGCAGATCAGCATAAGAAATTAAACAGGAATTTTGGAAGTTTTGTGGAAGCCACAAATGGCACATGAAGGCCTGCAGATGACATAGAAAAAATTTAGAAACTCAGAAATGCATAAAATTTATATACAATATTGTACAATTTCAATAAATTTAATCTACTAAGAATATAATAATTCAGAAATTTCCCAGATCATGGGGGCAATGCTTCCATGATCCTCATGATGTGGAAGGGATAATTGTACACCCTATCCCCCTCTCCCGGTCCCAGGCTTACTACATATGAACTCGCAAGCTTCTAGAGTACCTCTATTAATTTTTAGGTTTCCTCCTTTCTACAGCCACTGCCTTAAGCCTCTGAAGACAATGTCGCCCTCTTTGTAAGGCATCAGTAACTAGCACCCTATTCCAATTAGCCAATTAATATCAATTAACTTTTTTAAGGGATATTTAAGTCACAGCAAGAACTTATAATTTCCTCAGAACCACTGGGGAAATATTATCCAATCTATCACCCTTATATCACAGGGGAGAAGGATTAAAGCTTGGCCTAGTTCCCATATAACACTGGTTGCAGAAATTTCATGTTCAGATACTGTATGAGTCCCAACCTTTTTAAACAAACAAGGGGAAGTGTTTCCCCTATTTTTATATTCTTTGGAGCCAAGATTGCTACATATGGTTTTGAATGTTCTGCTGTAGTTCTTTTATATAGTTTCCCTGTTTTTGCTTAAAGAATTTTGCATTGATTCATTGTCTTTCCATGCTTCTTTATATTTACTGTGTGCAATATTTCTTACAGAACAATAATATTCTATTATAGCCATGAACAATTTATTTAGTCATTTCCCAATTACTGTATCTAATTCATTGCCACCACAAGCAAAAATAATGCCGAGATAAATATTTTAATGTATACTTCTTTTTCTCATTCATCTCTTTGTGATATAATCCTAGCACTGGAATAGCTCAGTAAAAACATATTCATATTTTAGTTGCTTTATTTACATAATTCCAAATTAGTAGTAAGCACTCCAACATACAAGGGGACCTGCTATCACAGGTTCTTAGATCTGCATTCATAAAAGGAAAGGCAACTTTTGAGGGGTTAACAATCACTTTAATCAAGCACATGTGTCATTCCTTTAACAAAGCACATATATCATTTCACCTAGTTCAGTGCTGTCAGCACCCTGAACTTCAAAGAAAATACAGAGAAATTAAAAAGTCAACAGACATGGCTTCCTCTACCTGAATTCAACACTCAGTTCCAACTGTCTGACCATAGTTACCAGAGAGCGAAGCACCGATATCTGAGTTTTCAAACTTAGGGGCTCCTTAAAGTGGCTTCCCAGAATCCTCATCTGGCCTTCAAACCTACTTATAAAACTAAGTTCCAAAGTAAAACCTCACCCTCAGAGTATTTATACGCTATTTAGAGCCAGAGGGCATAACCCTCTGACCCAGTGTCTCAATAGAAAAAACAAAAGGTCCAAAGCACCCTCCTACAAAGCAACTTCTGTAATAAAGCTTCCCATAATGGGCAGGCCTATCAATGGATGGGAAAGATCTTCTTTAATCACATTATTCAACCAGAGGCACTTTTACTAAAACAAAAACAGCAAAAGATCTTAATTTGACTGCCACCACACAAGGAAAAATGGTTATACCAATTTGCAGCTAAGTCAACATTGCATTAGTTTACCTCTCTTTCCATAACCTGGAGGGAACCTTAAGCCAACATTCTACCACTTCTTCCAGAAAGAACAGAATCCATTCACAGTAATCAGTTGAGGAATAGTAATGGAAGATCTATAAATTTTTCAACTTTCTTGTCTTTCCTGTCTCTGCCTTAACTGATTTTATGGTTCCCCAACAAAATTTTAGCAGCACAAATACCTGGATTCCAAGCCTGTTTCAGTTCTGTATATATTGTTGAAATTATGGATTAATTAAAATAAATTTATGCAGGACACAAGATATGCCTAATTATAAATGAAATTTTGTGACACTCTTGGGTTAAGCAAGGCAAATCCAACCTTTTTTTCCTATGAAATCCTTTCAAATTTTCAAAGTTATTAATTCTATTGCCCTTGCTTTTCTCTCTTCCCTAGCCAAAATATTTCCAGCTCTATCAACTGGTCTTTGCATGACATAGTCTTCAGTACCTTCTTGTGTCAGTTACTCTTCTCTGGACATGTTCCATCTTATCTATGCCCTAAATAAAATATCATACACCCAAAAGACTCTACATATGATCCAAAGAGTACTCCACAGCTATCACCTCCCCTCTTCTACATAGCTCAATGTTTCTCAATGAAACCTAAGGTCATGGGCATTTCTGGCCATCATGGCATATGGATAATTCATATTAATCTTGCCATCAAGTGCAATTTTTATACCATAGCACTTTATGTTTTAAGGCATCAAAATAGTCATTGTTCTAAATTAATTAACAGAATTCTCAGGTCTGAGAATATATGACTAGCAGTAAGTCCTAAATACTTACAGGGATTTTGGGGTGTAAATCATTTGCAATTGTCTCTGAAGAATGGATAACAGAAGGATACCTCACAATCATTCAAGACTTTAGGGAAAGCTAATTTTAATAGGTATACAAATAATCCATGGACATCTGGTTTGGAATATGTTATCAATAACTCCCTTGTATTCATACTAAAAATTAGCTTTCCCCAAATTTTATGACTGGATTAAAAAAAAGAACCATAAAAGTTCAGGGAAATTCTGTATGAGAGAGATGGTTACAAGTCAGTTTGCTGGACAATAATTTGGGGTTTGGGAATTAACCACAAGCCCATTATGAGTCAACAGTGTGATACTGCTGGAAACAAAAGAAAACAAAACCACATGTCATTGGAAAGATATCATTTAGTGTAAAAAATTCTGGATTTGGACTCAAGGATTTTGGCTCAAATTTCTCCTCTGCAACTTACTGCTTGTGTGACCCTAAGCAATTTATTTTTCTGTTCCTTTTTGAATTCCTGGAACTTAAACAGACTGTCTGGTACATGATAGGTGTTTAATAAATATTTATGATATAATGATTGATTTATTTCACTTCTCATTTGTCCAATAAAGAAGTTGACCTCAATAACCTCTAGGATCCCTTCTAGTTCCAAATTTATGATCATCCAAAATCTATGACTTTGAGATTCATTAGTAAAAGCATAGTTCTCAGGATAAAGGAGGCAACTTGCAGTTTTCACAATTATTAGTCTCATTTCCATGGTTTAAGAGAGTCACTGAAAAGTTTTAGAAATACCCAAAAAAGATAAAAGAAAAGGGAACAACCTGCATGCACAAAAATATTTCCAGAAACTCTTTTTCATGGTAGTAAAGAATTGAAAATTTAGGAGATGCCCATCAAATGAGGAATTGTTGGATAAGTTGTGGTATATGATTGTGATGGAATACTAACAAGCAGTAAGAAGCTATAAGGAGGATTGTTTCAGTAAAACCTAGGAAAACTTATATGAAATGATGCAAAGTGAAGAGAACAGAACCAGAGTTATACACACTAACATCAATATTGTAACAATGTTCAACAATGAAAGACTTAACTACTTTGAATAATACAAAGATCCCAGACAATTCCAAAAGATTCATGATGAAAAGTACTTTCCTCCTTTAGAGAGAAAGACCTGATGAACTCTTTTTCCAGGTTCCAGATTCACTTTATTTTTCTTGCTGCTATTTTTTTTCCAATATTGCTAATATGGAAATGTGTGTTGCATGATTTCACAGTTATAATAGATATCAAATTCCTTGACTTCTCAATAGGTAGTGAAAGGATTAGAAGGAGAAAGAATTTAAAAGTCAAAATTTAAAGAAATTAATTTTAAAATAAACAAATGTTTAAGAAAAAAAATTTTAGAGTGTCCAAAAGAGAAAGAGTGAGTGATGTAAAGATTCCCTAATTTCAGGAGAAAGTGAATTAGTGAGAATGCTATCTGGGTAAATGTTTTCACATTAAGCTGATCTTAGACATGTGTAGGACTCTATGTTCTAGAAAAAAAAAAACCTTAGAAAGTATATATCCTTGCAGGGAGAAGTGATAACAAGATATGAGAACTGTGATTTGAAAACAATATCCAACGAAGAAAGAATTGAAAATATTCAACTAAGAATGAAAAGACAAAGAGAACATCATAATTGCTTCCAAATATTTGAAGAACTAATATGGGGGAAGGGAGATGATTATACTTGTTCTGCTCGTCTACAATGTATAGTGAAACTGTTAGTCTCAGTAATTAATTGGCTTTGGCCCTAGATCAACCTGCCTACTCTTTCCCCCAAAGAGTGCATGTTTGTCTTAGAAATGCCAAATTCAGATAATTATCAAAAAGTCATCTAAATTGGAGTCTCATAATTGTTCTTCTGTATTCGACTATGTGTTTTAGGTATGTGAAAGGGGATGAGTAGAAATAAAAAATTCACAGGAATACAGATTTTGAGAATTGGAAGAGGCCTTAGCATCCATGGACAGTTAGATGGAGCAGTGGAAAGAGCAGCAGGCATAGAACCTGAAGGACTCATTTTCTTGAGTTCAAATCCAGACTCAGACACTTGCTAGTCATGTGACCCTGGGCACTTCCCTCTCTTTACCTCACTTTCCTCACCTGCAAAATGAGCTGAAGAGGGAAATGGCAAACCATTCCAAAATCTTTACCAAGGAAATCCCAAATGGAGTCACAAAGAGTCATGCACTTGCTGAAACAATTCAGCAACATCATTCATGCAGTCCAACTGATACAGCAAAGAAAACTATACTCTATCATACTCAGTCAGAGATTCTAGGTACTACAATCTACCAGAGGTGGAGAACCTGTGACCTGGAGACCACATGTCACCTTCTAGGATAGCCAAGGTTTAGTATATACCTTGAGTAGTAAGCTCAAGGATAGTCCTCTAATTGAACTCGAACTGCATCTGTTCTGTGAAGTTTGGACTCAATCAAAGGAACGCACTTGAGGACCTAGAGGACCACATATGACCTCAAGGCCACAGGTTACTCCTCCTGAATTGGGCTTGGTGCCTTCCAGATCATACCTTAATTCATAATCATTTGATCTAATACGTCTTACTGCCCCCTATACACATTGTCTTCTCACCTCACTTAACTCTCTTTCTCCCACACAAACTTAGTTATTTTTTTCTATCATCAAATTAACAGCACGAATTTCCAAACTTCATACCGACCTTCATTTTTAATTCATGGTCCTTCCCTCTTTACCGATGGTTTCCAACTTCTACAATGACCAGAACCATTCCCAAAGCTGCTTGATGATATTCTCAAATATACTCAAAGGAGAATAGTTGGATAGTCATGAGTCCCTGCAGTTTAAATGAGACTGCTGTTCCCGCTTTGATGGGATCTTCATAATCTGACTGAACTATAAATATCAAGAAATTTTGAGAATGATGATTTTTGTTTAATATAAGGACAAATTTTATAACAAAGCTAAATCAGAAATGGAACTACCATCTTTTGAAGTTGAAAACTCTTTTTCATTGAAAATGACTTCTGAGATTCATTCAAAGACTTAAATTCTATCCTTGAAGTTTCAACTCTAATGAATTTTGGAGGATCTGATTTCATGTCCCATTTTGTTGGTCATTGGCATATTGAGTTGTTCATAGCTCTCTCAAATTGTCATGTCTGGATATTTAATTCAATGTAAGGTCATTTCTTAAAATCAAATATTTAGCAAGTGATCATTGTATACTCAGCACGGTAGTAGGGAAAGAAAAGAAATTTAAGATACCCTCCTGGACCTCGAGATGTCTACAATCAGGACTAAAAAAAGAAACTATTGTTATTTAATGGAAGATAGTACAAAATCAAGCATGTGATTCTTTTTCTGGACCATCAGTCAGTTTTCTTTTTTTTATTTCATTTAGTCCAAAATAATAAAACAAATCAAAAATAAATGAAAGGCAAATTGACAGATAATTTAAACTATACTCAATTTCCCCTTTCTACATTATTCACACTGAAAAGGACCTAGTTCTTGAAATGTTAGTCTAATATTAGAAAAAGAAGTGAGAAAGTTGTGCCATTTTCATCAATTTGCCCATAATTTGTGTTCTGATTCATCTTCATGTAGATGTAATTATTTGGATGGCCTCATTAGAAGTACCAAGAACAGAATATGCCAAAATAATTTCCTTCTGTACTTGAGTTTCTATACCTAAGTGGTTCCAATGTGAAGTGTAAAACTATAAAAAGATTCCCCAATATAATCATGTTTTTTATTTCTTTTTTTTAAAGATGGTATAGTAACTAATAACAAAATCTGGAGCATCAGGAACTCAGGTGGAATTATGCTTAATATGCAAGTGACCTCAAGTCCTTTTCTAAGGGGATGAGGCATAATTCATAAGTGTCATTCACCAAAGCTCAAAGAACTGGAAGTCTCAAACAAGAGAAATTATTCTTGAACTGACGTTTAGAAAGGAGAGAAATTAAAAGAAAATTGGATTGCATAAAGTGTTCACTTTTACAAATAATGTCCTCATTAAGCTGAAGGCCCTCTACCTTGTCTTAAAGTATAGCCATGATGTTAATTTGATGTATTGATAATAACTTTGAAACCTTACAATATGTGTTATCACATGTTGTCAAATGTGTTCTTGATGGCTATTCAAAAAAATCACGAACTCTAGTAGGTTTGACTAAATTAGAATGACTTTGAGTATGGTTCTGCAAATAGAGGACTTTTGGAAGACAAGCTTAGATAAGTGTGGAGGCAGTCATCACCAGTAGATTGGTCTAGTTGATAAGTTCTTTAACCAATGTGCCTTGTGATGCTTTGTAAAACCACTTACTGGACCTTAATTCTACTTAGCTGCCTTCAATTTCTTTAGCAGTGGTAGTAAAATGATGGAGAAGCAGGTGTATGGTGCTATGGATACTACAATTTTTCAACCTTTCTGCAAAATTAATCTTTGGTATGCTTCAAAGAGATTTTTGTCCACTAAACAATATATAATACCAGAAGACAAGAAAGTCAATGCAGGTCTAAAAAACAAATTTTTAAAAATTTTTCTCTGATAGATAGTTAAAGGAGTTAGTGAAGTTCTTGTTATCATTCACTCAAGGACAACAAGGCACATCATATCATGGAACACTTGGTCAACTTATATTGCAATGCTCATGATACCTGTGGGCAGGATCAGCATGATAATTATAGCAGCAAAGAGAGGTCACAACAATGTAGAGAAAGTCTATGAAGAAGCTGACAGCAACCTTCAAGCAATCATTTAAAATTTGGTACCTTCAGTCAGAACATGTGACCCAAGAAAGGACAGAAAAAATACTTTATGCTTCAAAATGTGATTCAGAGTTAAAAGAGAATAAGTATCAGTAGTTCGTTCAGAATTTCTATTGAGAGCTGAAATGCCCTGGACACAGCAAACACTGAACATCATAAAAACTTAAAATGATATACTGTGGGAGTAATTTTGTAATCAGATATTTGTGTTCAATTAGATCATTAAATAGGTAGAGCGAAGGTCAAAAATAAAATCAAATTAAAAGAAATGACAAAAATGAGAAAATGTTAGACAATTTAATCTCCCCAATAGCATCTTTTTAAACAATTAGTAGTGAATATTGGAAAATGGATAAAAGTAAAGATATTTATTCTGACTGTTATTATTTATTAGAATTTTACCAATATAAAAGTTGCCACATTGAGGAAACCAAGTAACCCACCTACAAAACATCCCAGGCATCAATTACTTGATCTTCTCATCAAGTTCAAAGTCAGTGAAGGTAAAGGCAACCCTAGTTTAGAATATAAGCTCATTCACGCAATCTTATGGAGAAAGGTAGATTGCAATAACATTTCCTTACAAAATAGCAAAAAAAAAAAGATAACAAAGAAGAAATAAGGCCAAGTGAGTGTGTTTTTATCATCTAGGCCATAGAGAGGCAATGAAGGTTTTTGAATATAGGAGTAAAACTATCAATCCTGTGACTCAGAAGCATATATAAGCAGCTTTGTAGGGGTATGGTTTGGAGGAAGGAGAAACACATCATTACTCTTCTTCTTTGTTTTGTAATTTGGTCAAGATCGCAAAGCTAGTAAGTGGCATATAAGAATTTAGAGCTATTGCCTTCTACAACAAAATCCAGGCTTCTTTCCACTATACAATAATACTTTTCAATTTTGATGTCTTCATTTGATTATCTAACAAAAAAGACTAACTTGCCAGACTATCAGTTTCCTCCCTTACTTCCTTCCATTAGATGAATTTATCAGAAAGTCAAATATATCAGATGTTCCATCTAACACAATTAATTAGACATCTAGACAGTTAGAGAGATAGTTCAAATTTCTCCAATCACTTCTACCTATTGATTCTATTTTACTGAAATTAAGAAATTGTTATTCATATCCTCCACTTTCCTGACCAGACTGGATTGTGTTCTCCTATGGTGGTGCAACATCTTCCTTTTAGATGATGGTTGATTTGATTTACTCAAAAAGCATATCCCTGTACCATTTGCAGTACCCCCCTGAGAATACTTTTCTTCAAAGGGTTAATCATTGTGATTTCAACATACTTAATATTTTCTGATTAAAATTTTCCTGGAAACTACTTCTCAATCTCTGTCAAAGAGATAAATCTATTTTCCCCTGATAAACTGACCTATGTTTTTAAAATCTAAAGAAAAACACATACAGAGAGAGAGAGAGACACAACGTCAGACTGGTGTCACAATGAATTGCTCACAGGCCAACCATAACCCCCTGCCAAGAAAGGTGAATGATCCTTTTATAGAAACTCCTGACACATACTGAGGTTCTACACAGTTTCTATGGCCTCATTTTAAAATCATGACTTCTCTATCTATCATATGAAAAGCACAAATTATAAGATACATTCACACAATTCAGGACTTGGAGTATGTGTGCCCTTTACCAGACCAATATGGTATCTGATTTTACATCTTTTCTCCTAAATCTTTTTCTCCTTCTCTTTTATTTTATCATAAACTTCTCCTGTTTACATTTAGAAAGCTCCTATGGACCTATTTTCATACTTCAAGAGATGTATTTTGTTTGTTATGAAAAGCAGAACATTGTTACTTAATTGTTGGGGTTTTTTTACATAATAGATCGAAGACTAGAAAATCAACTGCTGTTTCTTTTATCACCCTCTATATCCAGTCATTTTTTAGATTTTTCCTGAGATTCCAAGTCATATCTTGCTAGTAGAAGAAATTGACATTTGAGTTAAGTCCCCAAATTCTCCTGTTTTCTACCAAGTACTTTGGCTATTTAAACAAAAGAACAAGAAATGCCTAAACTACATAATTTCTTCCTATATTAATCAGAACAAGAAGATGCTAGAGATAATCATTGTGATGAGTCTTTGTAGACTCTCAGTCACATGTTATACACATGTATCTTAACTTCCATTTAACTTTGTCTGATATACATAAGGCTACCTCAGAATATTCTTCAACAGAAAATCACCAACCTTCACTATATGTATATTCTTCTCAGAGTTCCTCACATTTACTAGTAGTACTTGTTAATTCTTCATATTTTTCTGTAAAATATGTAATGCTTGAATTTAATTTTCTGTCCCATTCTTTAATTTAATTCAAAATATACATGTCCACTGGCTTTACTTCCTTTATATCCACGGAATTATTGTTTTTTCCTTTTGGCACTAATTCTGGAATTTTTTATCCCCTGTAAGACTCCTTCACTGTTTTTAATAAGTCAGTGTAGAAAGGAATTCTTCAAGTCTCTCCACTTTCCTGACTAAGAGAGAGATCAGTTTTGATTCATGGTACATAGCATTGCTGATTGTCTCAGACAGAAAGATAATATCATGCCCATCCATTCTGGAAGCTTCACTTTAATTCACTGTGGTTCACTTAGCCTGTGTATTCTCCACTGGTCTCCAGATGTTCCCAGGACCACTTCCTTTAAATTCGTCTGACTATTCATTTCCCATTTACTATGCACCTTTTTAAATTTACTAGGTGTTTGAAATAAGCATTCAGGCCAGTCCCCTTTTAGCAAACACACAGAGAGAGAGAGACCCTTGGCTGCAAGATTTCAGTTTTTCTCATTGACTTTTTTCCCTTATGCCATTTCTTTGTCTCTGTACTATTACATTTATTGATATCCAATTAGTTTTTTAAAAATAATTTTAAAATGTCATATTAAATTATTGTCTGTTTATTTTGTTAATCTGATTGGAATATATAGTACTCATTTAAACACTGGCTAGACTGTAAGTTCCTTGAGTACAGGGATTATTTTAATTTTTTTTAGTCTTTGAATCCCCAACACCTAGTATAGTTTCTAATATACTCTAAGTAGGGCAGCTGGTGAATAGAATATTGAGGCTGGAGTCAAGAAAAGTTGAGTCTAAATCTGGCCTCAGTCACTTACCTGGGCAAGTTGCTTAACCTTATTTATCTCAGTTTTCTCATCCTTAAAATGGGCTAGAGAAGCAAGTGGCAAAACGCTCAGTATCTTTGCCAAGAAACCCCAAATGGGGTCATGAAGAGTCAGACATGACTGAAATAACTGAACAAAAACAACAGTCATTCTAAGTTCTTAACACATGCTTGCTGGTTAATAGACATTCAAATTAAAGTGCCCCAAACAGGCAGATTTTCATATTTTTTAAAAAATTGTTCATTGACTTTTGCCGATAGCGATGATCGTGATGCTTTTATCTAGGAGAATAAGATTTGTAAGGTCAATGTCACACCTTATCTCATTTGAGCATCCTAAAACCTGTATGGTGTGTACTACTGGTACTTTTGTTATTTTACATGTTAGGCAACTGAGGCTTTGAGATACTAAGTGACTTGCCCACATGTCAGAGGCAGAATTTGAATGCAAGTGTCTCTGACTCAGTCAGTGTGCTTGCTACTACACCACATGGATTCTTACCTTCTTAAGGCAAGATCTGCATGTTATTTTGTCTTTCTATATCCAGTCTATGGAAGAATAATTTGACTCTTATGGGCATTTAAATAAAATCAGATGAAGTCCAATGAAAAACCTCTAAAATTTTGAGGTTTAGGCAACACAAAGAAGTCTTATGCTATTGTTTCATCATAAAATGTAAGAAATCTTGGAGTAAAACACTGCTGCCTCCAGCCTTTAGCACAGTACCTGGTACATATTAGGTACTTAATAAAGGCTAGTTAATTGACAAAAAAAGTTAGACCTATATAAATAAATCAAGAAAATCTTTTATTGGTCTCTGGTCACATGAGGTCTATATCATCTGAAGACCAGACTAGCTAAGTAAGGAAACTGAAACTGAAGAAGTTTAATGAGATTATTTAACCATTGTTAGAATCCAGATGTGAACAAAGGTCCTTCTGACCCTAAGCATACCACTATATCCACCAGAATATTTGTAAGGGTTTTATTTAAAGTATAATTTACAACTCTGTTGCTGAGAACTAAATTCTTTTTTTTCATCAGTAGCATTAAATGCAGGATAAATGCAGCATTTTCCTACTTCCCTTCTTCCACCACAAATGAAGCCCAGAGCTAAAAATTCTCAGGTGACAGCATGTGCCTCACTGAATAGTTTTGTTGGGTGAGAGACTGACTGAAAGAGACTTAGACAGAAGCTACTAATCACCTGAATCACAGATGTCTCAGGTGACATTTTTGGACTAACAATGCCAAGAAAAAAAGAAACATTTACTGGCACAGCACAAAAGTTTTCTTGATAAAATTAAGCAAAAGCCAAGTTTAACTTCAAATTCTTGAAGAAGCAGGGGATATGGAATTATTTTTAATCCACCCTAAAGCAGCATTTCTGTAAACGCAAACCCTATTCACAAGTCTGTGGGAATCCAAGTTTAAGATATAATATTTCACAGGAGGGTTAGAGAAAAGAAGATATCCCACTGTTTCTTTTTCATTTATTTAATAGCTGAACTGTAAATTATTATTATTTTTATTTAACAAGTGTTTGAGCTGAAGGAAAGGCAAACACTTATTGAGTATGTATAACTTGAGAAATTAAAACCATGTACTTTCAAAATGTGCAAGTAGCCGGATCAACTAGACTGTCATGCATTTTGGTATATGGAAATAGTGTTTGCTCTGAGTATTCTAACTGCATTGCTTTAAACGTCTTTGCATACTGTTCCATCATTGGTCCAACTAGGGAGCAAAGAGAGCCTGTAATTTTACTGTCACACTAGCTTGTTCTAAAAATCACTGCATGGATGCAAAAACACCTTGTGTCCCTCTGATACCATTTCCTCTCCTCCACTTTTTTCTCACTTTTCTGCAATATGCTTTTTACCCTCATCATTAAATTGAAACTGTTCTTTTTAAAGTTCCCAGAGGAAGACTAGGGGGCAGAGCACAGGCAGGAGAATCATCAATAATTTCTTAATTGCCAAATCTATTGACCTTTTCTCTGTCTTCGATCTTCTTATGTCTCTCTAGCCTGTGACGCTGTCAATAATATTGTTCCTTAAATTCAGTCTCTTTTCTAGGTTTGGTGATACTGCTCTTCTTGGCTTCTTCTCTTACCTATATGACTGTCTGGGTTCTAGTATCTAAGGTGATGATTCTGAGATTTCTCTTTCTTTCCTTAAGTTCTCTCCTGAGCTCTAGCTTTACATCACCAACTGCCTCTTGGGTGTCTTGAACTGGATGTCCCACAAACATCCCAAACTCAACATTTCCAAAATAGAATACATAATCTTCTCCCAAATCCTCTTCTCTTTTCAATTTTTATCTTACTGTCAGGGGTACCACCATCCTCCAGTAATTCAGGTTTGCAATATTGGTATCATCTCTGACTCCTTACTCACTTCATATATATGTAATCTATTTCAAAGTTTTGTTATTTCTATCTTCCCATTTTTCATATACTATCCTACTCTCCCTTCTCACACTATAACTCTAGTCCAAACATTTATCTCTTCATGCCTGGACTCCTGTAATTGACTTCTAAGAGATCTTCCTATCTCAAATTTCTGCCGACACTGGTCTATCTTCTACCCAGGGGCCAAAATGATCTTCTCTAGTAAGCGTTCTCCCATCAAAACTTCACAGGGGATACGTTCAGGGTACTAGGTATCTTCCTCTAGATTTCTTGGTACTATATTGATAACAGTGGTCTGTAGGTTGTTCATTTATGACATTTTTTCCCACTTGACTGACCCACATTTCTAATGATATTCTCTACATCTCCCATGCAATTCTTCACTAGTAATGTGGCATAGCCTACCTATACCTACTATGTTCCTATCATGCTCTTGAGCATCCTAGATTTTAATTATTTGGAGACTGATACGCTGGGATTCTCAACCACACAAAATCAATCCAAATAGTTGAGGCCAACTATTCCCATAAAAATCCAAGTAGATAAAGGATGCTTGTTGGCCAGATTATGACGTGCAGATGCATAGACAAGCCATAAAGTTGCTCCATTAGTACATATCTTGGCCAGATAGTGTGCCTGACTCATAGAATCCAGAACTGAACAGTAGGAGGAGATTGGATTAGGGTTATCTTTAGCAAATTTTACACCATTTTTAATTATCACAAATAACTCCTTCATACAAAAGGCACACACACATGTGTATATGTATACATTTTGTGTATCATAAATGTATGCATATGATATACACACAGTCCTCTTCCTCTGTAGATGAAGATGGTATCAAGAAATAAATTTAGATTTTTATCTCATGGGGAAATGAGAAAATGTGATTTGAATTTTTTTTTTTTGCTATTAAAGCTATATAATTAAGTGATCTCTGCTACTTCTTCATGACAAAGTTTTCATTAAAATCTTTGAATTTGAAGTAGGTTAGAATTACCTCCATGCCATAGTGCATAAGAGCCCTGGGCCTGGAGTAAGAAAGATCCGGGTTCAAATCTCATCTCAGACACTTATTAGTTGTTAAACCCTGAACAATTCACTAAATCTGTGTTTGCTCCACTTTCCTTAGCTGTAAGATGAGAAAAACTTCACCTATCTCCCAAAATTGTTATAAGGATCAAATTAGATCAGTGTCTGGAACATAGTAGGCACTATGTAAATGCTTATTTCCTTCACATTCCCTTTTACTTTTCCCATTGCAGATAAGGAAGTAGAAGATTTCTCTGGGACTAAGATTTTTCTTATCTAACAGAGCCAAAATTATAATACCCCTGATTTGAGATAAGCTCCTCTAGAAAGGGAACACAAAACAGAATGGAGATGAAAGATTGCAACCAAAAATGGTCAGCAAAGTCTCCTGTAGGAAGGCTCTTTTTCCAATCAGGAGGATGAGATCTGAGTTTAAGACTATTCAGTCATGTGTCTATACTTTTGCTTCTATAAAGAATAAAGTTTAACGTGCCTGAGATAATTGTCACTTGATGGTGCTCTAACTCCATGACTTCCTCACTTTTCCCCATTCCCAAACTCTGAAAGTCAAATGGAAATCCTCTGTTACAGAAACAGATACTGAAACCTCCCACAAGAAACTATGTTCCAGGAATGAATGTAACATAGTGCCAAACAGCATTGAGCAAGAGATACAACAGGCCACAGGAAATGGTCATGCAAATATACGCTTGAAGGAGAAAGGGTTATCTCTGAAAAGCTGAGCACAGTAGAGGAGAAATGGTTATCAGATCATCTGTAATTTAATTTACTATAGCATAACCACTTTTGCAAAGCCTGGTGAAATCCAGGAAATGCAAAAATTATATTAATGCATTTCTATTGACCACCCCTCCTACTTTTATTTTAATAGTTTCATTTAATTATAAATTTAAATGTAAGTGCAAACTGAAAATTCCCTCCAAGCAAATATAAGGTTATGTGCATCTTCCATAAAATATTATTATGATTTCTATTCAGTGAAATATGTTTTGTTTAGTTTCTCCCTGCAGGAATTAAAGATATCAGCACCATGTAAATGTGGCAGGAAATTGATGGCAAACATTTACCCAAAAAACATGATTGGGGCTGTCTTTTATTGTGAAAAAGGCAATATGATCCTGTGGGTGCATAGTACTAGGTGTTAGATAAATACTATGCTGAAAAATAACTGGAGGAAACAGTTCATTGCAAAAAAAAAAAAAATGTTAATATATTTATGTATGTAACCCAAGGCTCAAGCATGAGATTTTCCTAACATTCTCTCCATTGGTAGAGAAAAAGTTTTCTCTGTACTCCATGCTTATATAGGGTGCAGTTGTGCTGAGAGTTTATGGCAGGAGAGATCCTTATTTTTGTCTGGTTTCTAGTTCTAAGAGAGGATGCAGAAGATTCCAGTCTCTCAGCAATTTCACTTTTTTACCGAGTTTTACAAATCTGAAGTCAGAAATAGTGACTGATTAATCAAGTGTATTTTGGAGAGTGAGGCTGAAATAAATAGCTAGGTGGTTCTATGGATAGAGTGCTGGACCTGGAGTCATGAAAACTCATCTTCCTGAGTTTAAATCTGGCCTCAGACATTTACTAGCTGTGTGATCCTAAGCAAGTCACTGAATGCTATTTACCTCTGTTTCTTTATCTGTAAAACAAGCTGGAGAAGAAAAAAGTAAAACATTTTAGTATCTTTACCAAGAAAGCACCAAACGGAGTCACAAAAAGTCAAACATGACTGCCTAACAACCAAACAATTAGCCTGCTGGAGCCAAGAATGAAACCCAAGACTTGTGTGTGCATTTCATTAGCTTGTAAGAGACCTAAAACACACACACACGCACGCACACACACACACATTTAATGTTTGGTCCTAATTGTTTGGAAAGGAGGCATGGTAGAGTAAAGAAAGAGGCAGTCTCTGAGTCTATATTGAAATCATCCTGGTTTTCTGAGCTTTGTTCTGTCAAATCATTTGACACAGGGAAATATCTGAATTCTATATTATAGATCAGTTGCTGATCAGCATTGGTAAGTCACTTCTTCACTGGAAAATTAAATTGAAGGTTAGAAATCACAAATAAATAGCAAATGTTTTGAGTTTGCTTATATGTAGCATGAAAAGCAATATTAGTGCAGAAATTGTTTTTTGAGGAAATACTAGTACTTTGATAGATAATATTTGTGAAGTTATGGTAAAAGTCTTGAGTTTGGGATCAGAGAATCTGAGTTTGAATACTCATTCAGTGACTGTGGAAATTAATTTTTTGAGGCCACAGTTTCTTTGTCTGTAAAGTGAGAGGGAGAGAGGTTGGACTACTTGATAACTACTTTCCAATGCTAAATTTTATGAATTTCCATGTTACCCACAGAGTTATTATTTAATGATTTCATTTATTGGTTATTTTTTTCCATAAGTCCTCCACAGAGGGTTTATCCATTGCATGAAGCCATACTCTTACTGTTTCAAGATCTCGTGAGTTACAAATGGAGTAATCAAGTTGTATGTCTATAGCTGTCCCAATAATGCCTTTGTGACAAGGGGATAACTAAAGAAAAGGAGAAAGTTAAATTTATTGTCACAACAGAAAAATAGATTTCATGCTACATTTAGGCAAACTCAAAACATTTACCAATGCTGATCAGCGACTGTTCTATAACATAGAATTTAGATATTTGCCTTCCCCTGATGGTGGACTAGTAAGGGAGAGTAATTTGAAAGTCATGGCAATATAGAAAAGTATATTGTTTACTTTACAAAAGTATAGTAAATCATTTTTATGGGTCTAGAAAATATTTCAGGGAGTTTAAGTACTGAACATACCAGTTTTCAACCAAACCTAATCTCTTCTAAAGAATGCAGCCTTTCTGAAAATTTAGAGAACAAGTCTTTGTCTCATACAATATATGTATTTCTCTGGCCTATGTCAGTTTTTTGGTAAGATAGAGAAAAGAACTACTTTTCAAAAAGTATCTTCTAGACAGAAAATTTGGTTACAAACCTTTGATAAAGTTGCCTAAAGGAGAAATACACTATGGTTTATCCCTGCTTAAGAAGAAAAATACAGTTTAATTTTTTGTCAATTTCATAAAATGCATATTTTTGATTAAGGTTTAATAGGGTGATTAGTTTTTAGAGACTTTTAAATAATAAATACTAGATCAGTAAACCATTCATTTATATTTATGCTTGCTTTTTCCTAAACTATACAAAATAGTGTTTGGGATGGGACTTAATCATATCATTTCAACACTACATTTCTTTTGGATTTTGTAGCATTGATATAATTCCAGATATTATCAGCCATAATGTAGATGGCAGAAATTGGATTTCAAGGGGGGAATTTTATTCATTTACTTGATGAGATGATCAGGTATGAACTCTGATTTAACTGGGATAGACAGATTCCAAGACAAATCTTTGTTATTTTAGTTTTGGAAAGTTGTGAGCCCAACCAAGAGACGAAGAAGACTCAGCCAGTGTCACAAGCCAAAATGTGTTAGAGTCACAGACCCAGGTCTCCCTGACTCTGACACAACTCTATACCATGCTACTTCTTTCTTTATGAATAAAGGAAAAAGTAAGAGGCAGAAAAAATAATGAAATTGTAAAAGGTTATATCCTGATCCCCTAACTGGAGGCAGAAAAGAAAGAAGTAGCAAGACACTGACCAAACTAGTAGATAGAGAATTACTCATTGGTCTTTGCCCTTTTCCTGAAATTAGCATTTGTAGCCTCCAGGAAAAGAAGGCAGCCTGGAGGAAATGAAAGGAAGTATTAAAACCAGTAAGGGAGCAGGTAACTGGGCAGAGAAGATCACCTCTCAAGAAACTAGAAATTCCTTTCATATTCAGAAGGGTAGAAGGAAAAAAGATTAGTGCTTAACCTTACATATTATTACATTTCCATATTAATAAATTTCATATCAGGAAAGGAAAGATAAAGACAGAATAGTCAGGATTGTCTTCAATTGCTAGTTATATAATTGAAGGTAACATATTAAGGAAAGACATTAATGGTATGGATTGAGCCAGTTATATGCAAATACAGACATTTACTTAGATTAGTCTTATGTAAATAAGCTTCTGTGATGAGTAAAGAAAAAGAGAGATGGTCATACTATATGCCATTGTGACCATGGGCAAGTTGTTTAATCTCTCTGGGCTTCAATTTCCTCATCTGTGAAATAAGAGATGAGACCAGGCTGCCACTAAACTGTAGATCTGTGATCTTAGCTTCATTGAGCTCAAGAGTTAAGCCCACTGACTTCTCTGGATTTCAGTAAATCATGGGAAGTAAATGTTAATATGACAGGTATCAATTCCATTGTGATCAATATCCCTTCAATACCCTCTAGGACTCATGGTTTTATCACTATGGATATTCTCTCTTTCCAACTGAACATTGGAAGCCTTAAGACCAAAGAGTTTTCAAAATTTTTCTGCTGCCTCAAAATTCACACCCTCTAAAACCAACCCCTGTGATGATCCATCTCTATCAACTACTTTGTGTTTAGTTTGCATATATTTTGGATTTACTAAGCCATGAACATATTATATTCCTTTAATAGACTATAAACTCTTCAAGGGCAAGGACTGTGTCACAGTGTATTAGTATGTCAAGTACTTAACACAGTAACTGGAACATCGACACAATAAACACTTGCTGGGTGACGAAATGACAACTGTTTTTTCTCACAGAGGTCTCCTCCACTGGGAGAATAATTGGAAGTGATGGCAATATACAAGAACAACATTAATAAAACTTTTAAATAAGACAGAAAAGGTAAAGAAGACATAAAGAGGTATACAAAAGAAAAGAAACTGTCTACCTCCCTCATACTACCTCAAATAATTATTTCTTAGAAAACTGCTAACTTTCATTAGCAGAAAGAGCACCAGTCAACAACAAAAGAGATCTTTCTGCTTCAGTTTAATGCTTAATTTTCCTTATCATATTTTTAACCGTTTGTGAATTTGGAAGTCCTTTCTGTATTTAAAGGCCATAACTGACTTGAATTGACTCTGCCAATTTTCTATAATCAGTGTAGTTTTCCCTTCTGAATAAATAGCATTGGTTTAATTATTCAAAATTAAAATTTTCTTTAGACTTTAAAATAAGAATGTGGCATATTATAGTTCATTTTAATTTGGATGTTGCCAAGGAGATATTTAATAAAGGAATTTCAATCAAATGGCAATGCACTTATACTAATTACAAGGGAATGTTACAGAGCATGACAAGGTCAAGGAAAGCACTAAGTTATTCACTCTTTAAAATACGAGTGTTTCATATTTCAGGTGTCTACTAATTTGAGAGCACTGGGAGAGATACAAAGTCTAAATAATATATGGTTCCTTACCTTCACTAACCTTAGATACAAAGTCTAAATAATATATGGTTCCTTACCTTCACTAACCTTAGCATCTAAATAGTGAGTATAATAGAAAAGGCACTGGAGACAAAACAATTGGGTTCAAATCCCACCTCAGACACAACTTGTATGACGTTTGGTAAGTCATATAATTTCCCTGGGTCTCATTTCCTCATGAATAGAATGATAGGATTAGACAAGCAGATCTTCTCAGTCAAGATTTTTGATCTTATGAGACACAGCAACCTGTAGCAATCTCCACTAAAAACCCCATCGTATAGAGATGATTTCAGATTCTTGAAGGCTATACCAGTAAAGTGAGTGCAAGCTCTAAAAGATACCACTAAGATTTGTGCTTGAGAGTTTTTCAGTCAGTACAATTGCAATAAATTTCTCTATGCTTCCTTGGGCAAGTAATTGAAATATAGATGCAGAATTGACAGTTAACATGATTTTTTCTTTAACAAATCAATTCACAAAGACTATTTAAGAAGGAAAAAAGATGGGAATATGAGTGTATGGAGTGCAAATTTTATACTAAGGAAATCACAGGTGCTTGAAATAGGAATTTTTATATGATAGTGATATAACAGTTTTCTCCCCTAAATGTGAGCCAGACACAGGATACCTTTGCCTTCTTTTGAATTCCCAGCACTAAGCACAGTGCCTGGAACATAGGAGGTACTATTAATCAACTTGAATTCCTCACCTAAAAAGGTTGAAAACCTGGATTGGCCAATCAGGAAAAAGACATTTTGGCCCACTTTGAGTTAACATACAATAATGCTTTACATGTTCACTGAATGAACCCCAAAATTAAGCTGACTGGAAATGTTCTTCTGTCTATGATTAATGAAGCTTTGAACTGAACACTATCTTGATTAATAACATCCTTCTTGTCACTCTGTTATGACATTCGCTTGTCTAGGCTAACCGAAGCATAGATATCCAGAAGTCAGAGACATTTCCTTTCTTTATGGAAACTATAATTTTGGCTGACAAAGGGCCCAGCATCCTGAGTCAAGCAGGAGGAAGAAACACTTCCTTGCTCGATGAGTATATAGTCTCCTTCAAGTGGTCTTTTTTTGAATTCATTTCCAATGATTACCATGTATCCATATACCTGTCTGCCCACTTTGAGAGAAACGAACATGCACATACAAGATAGTTTGTTTGTCTTTCTTAGAATGATCTCTATAAGGTTGATAACATTTAGTAAATGTTTATTGCATGACTCACTGCTAAATGAATCAAAGAGGCCCAAAGCAAAATTCTATGTGGAGATCTGAAAGTGGAGAGGTAGAAGTTTTCACTTATCCGTATCTCAATTCTTTATTCTATAAATGACAAGAAGATTATAAAATCAAAACTAGGGGAATCCTTAGTTATTCACTGAGCAATATATTTAGATCTTGGGCTTCCACAGGGAATTGTAGAAATTACTTTGTTTACATTGGCAGGCTTTCTCTGCATTCACTAAATAAATTTTAGAAGAGGAGCCTAGATAACAGTTTCATAATTATCCTACCTTTTCTTGGACAATGATATGACATCTTTGATACCTCCTATATTTTAATGCTTCAGTATGCTGATTTTAAAAATATTTAAAGGTATACATTTAGATAGTGCAAAAATTTCCTTACATTTGCTAAAATTATAAGGATGGAAATGTCAGAATCCCTAATTTTTTTGTTCACTTACAGTTTGAAATTGTTTTGTATCTTTTTAGATATCACATTTTGCTTTAGAACAAATTTACATAAAAGTCAATTATACTTTAAATGCCTGTGCTTTAAGTTTCACTAAATATTTTTAAAATTTTGACAAGAATCATTTTCAAGTTGTATATAAGTGATACATAGTAGAAAGAGAACTAGATTTGGACCAAATTCAATTCTGACTTTGCTGCTTGCTAATTCAGTCATCTTGAATATGTCTCTTTTTGTTCCCTAAGTCTTGTCTTTCCATCTGGCAACTGGGGGAAATAATACATGCACTATCTATCTTGCTTTTTTGCTGTGAGACTCAAATGAGAAATTCTATGTGGTGTACCTGTAAGCCCATAGTGTAAATATCATTTTTATTTTGAAATGATTAGAATTTTTGAAAAATAACTTTTGCTCTTATTATAATAGCCCATCAGTCCAATGGTCACACCTCCAACAACCTCACCAATCCAAGACAAAGGGAGAAATAAGTGGGAAAATGCTTCTGAGTACTGAAGGAGATAGCACAAAGCCAATCCACTGCATTCCACAAGTAAGTCATGGTGCTTCTCTCAGGTCACAATCTAATGCTGTAGAAATCTATGCAAATAAAGATCCTTCATGTAATGAACTTAGACATTTGGTTTACACTTTAGTTTCACTCAACAAATGTAGCAAGGGATGCCTTTGGGTCAACCACTATGTTATGCACCAGGAATACAAATAGAAAAGAGCTCTTATTTTCAAGAAATTTACAGTCAATTTGGAGAGTACAACTTTTACCCAAATAAATACTATATCTCTGTTTATTTCTATATTGCCTTTATAGGCTATGTGTCCAAGGGCAAAGAAATGGGAAATAGGATGTTCCACATAAGGAACATCAGACAGGCCAGCTTGAGACAGAGAGTGCATGGGGAATAGTTATGGGTAATCAGATTGAAAAAAATAGCTGAAAACCAGATTGTAAAGGACTTTAAATCCTAATAAAAAAAGTTAATATATGTGTATATATATTATATGTATATAATATATATATATATATATATACACATGTTAAATGGAGCCTTTGAAAGTTTGTAAAACAAGAGAATGCTGTTCAAAATTGGTGCCCTGAAAAGCAATAGTTAATACTTAAGGAGAGAGCACAATTATAGCAGTAGCTGATGGTGATTTAGTGAAGGAGAAAAAAAAAGAGTCAAATCCCCATCAGTACAACCCTGAGTTATCAATAAAGATCAAATTACATTTACTAATGTGAGGGAAACAATTTTAGATTTCAGCACAAAAACATTCATTGCAATTTTAAATTCTGCAAAGGATAGACTTCAAAAATATGGAAAAGAATCTAATATGGTAAAATCTTTGCTAAGAATGCTAGATAAATATTGCATTTATTACTTTCACTGAAAGGATACACATTTCATAGGAGAAATTTGCTGTATTTGATAAATTGCTAGCACATAGTAGGTGCTATATAAATGCTATTGTTATTGTCATCATTTATCACATTCCATTGTTATATCAAGTGAAAGAAAAAATTTGTATTCTAAGGAAGGAGAGCTAGATAATAAATTTTATAAAATAATACCTGTTAGGAGTTAGTGATGGGATAAAACAAAGACCATTAGGCTTTGATTTTCTTAATCATAAAAGCGAACATTTATGTACTTTACAATATCATCTCATTTAATTCTCACCCTGTTTGACAAATGGGGACATCAAACCTCTAAAAGACTATGTGATTTGTCCAAGGTCACACGGATAATAAGGCAACCCTGATCATCTGACTTTGAAGTCAGAAGAAAAATAACGACCACCCAATAGCTGATTTTCTTGAGAAAGACAAATTATAGATAAACGCAATAATGAAATGGAAAATAACCACTTAATTTCAAATTTTCATTTGGAACAAGAAAGGCTTGTAAATATATTTCCTTTTAGAAGACTGGATGACAATTTGATGCTCTTGTCAAGAAGACAAACCGAAATGAATGAAATTCAATTTCCCAAAGATATTTTCTTAGGAGTGCCCTGGGGTTAATGTGGGTCTCTGGGCTACATTGATCTCACTCTGCTTAGATTTGGTAGTGTTCCCAATCTAGGCTCTTTTTCTCTACTGTAACAGAGAATTCAATATCTACAAGGAAAGACTGACTGGATCATCAGTTTCCTGCAAAGCAGCCAAGAAAAGCTTTGTCAGATTTTTGGGCAGAAACAAGATCTGATCATATCCCAAAATGTCTCACTTAACCCTCTCACCTAATCCAAGTAGGAGCAGAATAGGACAGTGTGTGTAATTGCTAGGGGAATCCTTAACTCACAAGACCAGTGCCACCACAGGTGGATATCCCCAAAATTCCAGGTAACCTGTAGTTTCAAATTACCTAAAAACATACCTCACAAGATCTCCCAACTATGTGTTTACCTTCAAGAGTTAGACAAATATCCTCATAATTTCAAAGCAAGGTATTTAATGAAATGGTGTAGTAAGAAAGCATTTCCTCTATAAATCAGATGGATGTTGTTCATGTGGTAAAAATACTGGAATGATTTGCCATTTCCTTCTCCAGATCATTTTACAGATGAAGAAACAAGGAAGTTAAGTGATTTGCTTAAGGTCACACAGTGTCTGAGGTCAAATTCAAACTCAGGTCTTCCTGAATCCAGATGCAGTGCTCTCTTCACTGTACCATCAAGTTACCACAAACCTGAGAGATACTCTCTCACAAATACATACAGTATCAGTGGGAAGAGTGGAGCAAGGTAAGGAATCCACAAAAAGAAGTACACATCGAAGGAATAAATCCTGCCAGGAGGTATAACTAGAGAAACACAAATAGAGGGAACAAACATGAGCAACAGACAATAATAGGGCACAAGGTTAATTTCTCTGCTGCCTGCTGCATATATCCTAGATATTTCATACGGGCAAAACCAAATCAAAGCTCTGATGGATTTAGAGCACTCCCTTTCATGTATAGCTAATTGCATCTGACTTTTGTTTTCCAGAAAGTAAAATAGAAAGAACACTGGACTAAGAAGTAAAAAGATATGGGTTTAAATTCTCACTCTGTGACTACATGATGGGCAAATAAATTTAACACTTAGGATTCTCTACTATTTATCTTGTATGACATGGTTGAAATAAAGGTCTTATGCATTTGGTCATATCTGCCCTATACCTGGAATGGACTGTTACCTCTCCTGAAGCTATATTTTCACTTGTTGAAATTCCTTCTTTCAAAGATAACACCAGTACCCACCTTCTGTGTGAAAAATCCCTTGATCTCTAGAACTGATTTATTTCTTCTTCCTCAAATGTTTCAAATTTTGGCATTTGCTTTTTGAATAGAACTTTACATATTTTTTAAAAGAATCATCTGCATTTTCTCCTCTATTTCTGCTATTCTCCCCAGAAAAAAATTTTTTAAAACAAAAAACTTCAGTTAAACCAATTCAATACATTGAATAAATCTAACATTTTATGCAATCTGCCAGTCCATTGGACTCCTGCATTCTACAAAGGAGAGGTAGGGAGGTTGCTTCTCCTAGTTCTTCTTTGGAACTGTGCTTCTTCCTGGTCATTTTTGAAATATTCATTATCACTTTTTTTCATTTACATCACTGTAATTTTTATGAATAGTTTTGTCCGGTTCTAGTTTCTTAACTTTGAATTAGTTCATGTAAGTCTTTCATATGTCTCTGTTTTAATTATGCACATCATTTCTTATAGCACAATAATTTTCCATTATATTCATGAACCACACTTATCTGTTATTTAATTAAGAGTTATCTACTTTTTCACATTTTTGCAGCCACAAAGAGAGCTGAAATAAATATTTTGGTGTATATGGAGTCTTTCTTTTCTACTAGTGATTTCCTAGGGCTATACTCCAGGGGTATACTCCAAACAGTGGAATCTCTGGGACAAAGAAATGGATAGTTTAGTCATATTATTTGCAAAATTCCAAATTACTTTCCAAAATGATTATATTGATTCAGTTTCACTAAAAGTGAATAAATGTGCCTGTGTTTCTATAATCCTTCCACTATTTACTATTTCTGACCTTTGTAATCTTTTAGGAGAGTCAAGATTATAGAATAGTATGAAAGGCTTCCAAAGAAATCTAGAAAATTCATCAGACTAAGTCTTTTTTTCTTTTTTCTTCCACATTTATTAATTCATTTGTTTTTCATTTTCAACAATCACATAAGTTCCAAATTTTCTCCCCCTCCTTCCCCAAGATGGCATGCAATCTTATATGGGTTCTATACATACATTCCTATTAAATACATTTTTACATAAGTCGTTGCATAGAAGAATTAAAACAAATGGGAGAAACCATGAGAAAAACAAAATAAAAGAGAAAATGGTCTGCTTCATTCTGCATTCTGACTCCATAGCTCTTTCTTTGGATGTAGATGGCAAGAAGGTTATATTCTTTTTTTTTTCTTCTTCAATTTATTTTTATTTACTTAACTTTTTACATTCATTTTCACAAAATTTTGGGTTCCAATTTTTTCTCCCCTTTTTATCCCCTCCCCCCACCCCAATACACCGAGCAATCTAATTTTCCCTATCTCCAATCTGCCCTCTCTTCTGTCATCCCTCCCTTCTCTTGTCCCCATCCTCTCTTTTGTCCTGTAGGGCCAGATGACTTTCTATTCCTCATTAACTGTATGTCTTCTTTCCTAATAGCAACAACAATACTAAACAATTGTTCCTAAAACTTTGAGTTCCAAATTCTCCCCATCCCTCCCTCCCCACCCATTCCCTTTGGGAAGGCAGGAAATTCAGTATGGGCCATATCTGTGTAGTTTTGCAAATGACTTCCATAATAGTCGTGTTGTGTAAGACTAACTGTATTTCCCTCCATCCTATCCTGCCCCCCATTGTTTCTACTCTGTCTTTTGATCCTGTCCCTCCCTGAGTGTTGACTTCAAATTGCTCCCTCCTCCCATTGCCCTCCTTTTCATCATCCCCCCCCTTGCTTATCTCCTTCTCCCCCACCTTCCTGTACTGTAAGATAAGTTTTCATACCAAAATGAGTGTGCATTTTATTCCTTCCTTTAGTCAAATGTGATGAGGGTAATCTTCTTGGTTTTTTTTTTTGTTTTTTGTTTTTCTCAGCTCTCCTCTTTTTCCCTCCACTAAAAGGTCTCCTGCTTGCCTCTTAAATGACATATAATTTACCCCATTCCATTTCACCCTCTTTTCTCCCCCTACCTTTCTCTCTCACCATGTACCTTAATTTCTTTTAAGATATGGTCCCATCCTATATCATTCTGTGCTCTCTGTCTCTGTATGTGCGTGCATGTGTGTATGTGTGTGTGCGTGCATGCGTGTATTTGTGTGTGTGTGATCCCACCAACTACCCAGATACTGAAAAGTTTTAAGAGTTACAAATATTGTCTTTCCATGGAGGAATGTAAACAGTTCACTTCTGGTAAGTCCCTTATGACTTCTCTTTGCTGTTTACTTTTTCATGCTTCTTCTCATTCTTGTGTTTGAGTCAAATTTTCTTTTCAGCTCTGGTCTTTTCATCAAGAATGCTTGAAAGTCCTCTTTTTCATTGAAAGAGCATATTTTCCCCTGAAGTATTATACTCAGTTTTGCTGGGTAGGTGATTCTTGGTTTGAGTCCTAGTTCCTTTGACTTCTGGAATATCCTATTCCATGCCCTTCGATCCCTTAATGTAGAAGCTGCTAGATCTTGAGTTATCCTGATTGTATTTCCACAGTACTGGAATTGTTTCTTTCTAGCTGCTTGTAAGATTTTCTCCTTGACCTGGGAGTTCTGGAATTTGGTCACAATGTTCCTAGGAGTTTCTCTTTTTGGACCTCTTTCAGGTGGTGATCGATGGATTCTTTCAATACTTATTTTGCCCTCTGGTTCTAGAATCTCAGGGCAGTTTTCCTTGATAATTTCATGGAAGATGATGTCTAGGCTCTTTTTTTGATCATGACTTTCAGGTAGTCCCATAATTTTTAAATTGTCTCTTCTGGATCTATTTTCCAGGTCAGTTGTTTTTCCCATGAGATATTTCACATCCTCTTGCATTTTTTCATTCTTTTGGTTTTGTTTGGTGATTTCTTGGTTTCTTAGAAAGTCATTAGACTCCATCTGTTCCATTCTAATTTTGAGAGAACTATTCTCTTCAGTGATCTTTTGAACCTCTTTTTCCATTTGGCTAATTCTGCTTTTGAAAGCATTCTTCTCCTCATTGGCTTTTTGAACCTCTTTTGCCAATTGAGTGAGCCTACTTTTCAAGGTGTTATTTTCTTCAGCATTTTTTTGGGTCTCCTTTACCAAGGTATTGACCTGTTTTTCATGCTTTTCTTGCATCTCTCTTATTTCTCTTCCCAGTTTTTCTTCCACCTGCCTAACTTGCTTTTCAAAATCCTTTTTGAGCTCTTCTAAGACCTGAGCCCACCAGACAACCCCCTGGGATGCCTGGGATACAGAGGCCCCACCCTCCAGGTCTTTCCCTGATGGCAAGAATATTTCCTCATTGTGGTCATATCTGAAAGTCGGGATCATTTGCATTTGCTCAAAAAAGCTCTCTATAGTCTTATTTTCCTTCCCTTTTCTAGGCATTTTCCCAGCCAGTTACTTGACTTCTGAGATTCCTGTCCACCCCTGCCTAGATCCGCCCAGCTAGTGCTTGGGGTCTGAGATTCAAATGGACTTTCCTGCTATTCTATGTGAGCTTTAGTTCTGGTGCTGGGGTGGGGGCAGGGCCACCTCCCAAGCTCAGTTCCCTCAGAGGCTTTATGCAGAGACCTTCAGTAATGGGGCAGGTGGGGACAGGGCCATCTCCCAGGCTCAGATCCTTCAGGTTGTTTATGCAGAGACTTTCAGTAATGAAGATTCTGCCTGCCTGCTCAGGGAGTCCCAGGGGCCGCCGCAGCTGCCTCTGTCTCCACTGCTTCCTGGCCCTGCCTCTGCCTCTGCCTCTTCCTCCCGAGGGGGCCCAAGCCACAGAGACACCCCGCTCCCCTCTCGTCCAGCCCAGCCATCTCTCTCACTGACCTGTAGCGTCTGTGGGCGGAGGGACCTTCCCGGCCGCTGCAGGTTCTGTCCCTGAAGCCTGCTGGGATCTGCTTTTCTGGGGCCACCCAGCCAGGGCAGAGCTGGGGTGGGGTCCACTTTCCAGGGTGCAATGGACCCTGGGGACGGCTCTCCAGGGCTCTCTGGAACGGAAATCTCTTCCACTGTGTTTCTGCACACCCTGTAGTGATCCAGAACTTGTGGGGAGCTCTTCTTACATTAAATGCATGGGCTGTGGGTTCGGAGCTAGCATACAGTGAGTCTTTCTACTCCGCCATCTTGATGCCACCCCCTAGACTAACTCTTGATGGAGGAATCCATGAAAAAAAAAATCAGTCATTTTTAAAGCTCAGATTCGACCTAGGAAGACAGACATAGAGATTTGTGGATTCTGTGGTCAGGACCTCATGCAAAGCACCTTAGGAAAGGAGTACACCAATATGCAGGGAAAGAAGTGAATCAAGGTGAAAAGGGTTTGCAAGACCTGTTTCAGTGCTGCACCCAGAAACCACAGCAAGGCACTGTGATAGCCAAAGATTTCACATGGCAACTTTGTTGCTCCCTACCCATTTTCAGATTACTGATCCAGAGCAGAGTGACAGGAGACTTAAGCAGCACCTCCTACTTCATAATGATTTCAGGACCTGGAGGAAATACTTAGGAGAAAGTTCAGAAGCAAACAGTAGTCGTGTGACTTATGCCTCAGGAGCAGAGCAAAGTCACCAGTTCCAATCCCAGCCCAGTTTGAAGCCTACAGAGGAAGAAGTAGGGCAGAAATTCCAGGCCAAAGGGTGCCTACTACTCTGTAACTATGAACCAGTAGAGTTTTTCAGCCTCCTCATAAAAGTTTAGTCTAGAAGTAATCTACTGTGGCTACTGTAGAGTTGGCAGACTTTACCCTGGATCACACCATTTTGGGGCCACTGAAAACTTGCTACTCTCAACTTCAACTGTCCCCGTGAGTGGTACATGACCTGTTTCTCATCTAAGGATTTTGTTGCGGCTGCTGCTGCTGCTTTAGTGTGAGATCTTTAATATTCTGGTAACATCCATTTTGGGGTTTATCTGTAGAACATGTTGAAAGATGTTGATTTGTCTACAGTCTGCCAGATTTTTCCAGTTCTTTCAGAAGTCCTCATAAGGTTTATTGAACATTATGTAAATTATTTTAAATATTTTTCTCTTCCTTGTCTGTTCCATTAATATGTTTATTTTTTAACCAGTAATAAATGGTTTGGATGACTGCTGCTTTATAAAGTTTGGAAGCACTATCTTCTTTTTTCATTCCTACCATTTTTATTATTTCTCTTAATTGAGACATAGAGGCATACAAGTGGCAGAGTAGAATGAAGTGTTGAGCTTGGAGAATTTTGAAAACCTGAGTTCAAATCTGGTCTCAGTCACAACTAGGTGTGCGATCCTGAGCCAGCTACTTAATCCATTTACCCTAGTTTCCTCAACTGTAAAATTGTACTAATAATACCACCTGAGAATCAAAATATTTATCACAGTACCTGACACATAGTAAGTACTATTTAAAGTCTCCTTTTTGTTAATAATGGTAGTAATGATAACAATATTCTTTATTCCTCCAAATGAGCTATTATTATTTTGGCTCTATAAATTAACCTTTGGTAGATTGATTGGTATAACACTAAAATCTGTAAATTAACTTATGTAGTAACATCATTTTCCTCAAGCTGTTTGAGTTTCTATTTTCCATAATAAAGAATAATTTTTCATTGAATCTATAGAGGTACTGAATGTATTTTGGTAGATTGACTCAAATATTTAATGCATTTGTCACCATTCTGAATGAGATTCTTTTCTGTTATCACATAAGTGTTTTCTTTTTATAAAGAAATACAATCATCTTCTATGGGTTTATATAGTGACATGTAAATTTGCCAAAATTATCAATCACATCACATAGTTTCTTTTCTGTTTCCTCATAATTTTCCAAGTATATCTTCATGTCATCTCTATACATGGATGACTGTGTCTCTTTATCACCTATATTGACTCCTCAAATTCTCATACTTTCTGGCTGTTGACACTATTTGCAGTGATACATCAAATAATGATGGAGAAAAGGGAGGGACTTCCTTGATTAACTTCTGTATTTGTTAGGAAAACTCATTAATCCCAATGGGACATCACTGTTTCATGTTCTTTTGGATTCAGATTTACTTTTTATTATGTTAAAAAGATGCCTATTAAAGTACATTGTACTTTATTAAAAAGTACTATCAAAATACACTGTAATTTTTTAGCAAAATAACAGTTGAACATAGTCAAAAATTTCTCTGCATTACTGAGATATTGTGCTTCTTTGAATGTTTCTATTTTTAATATGATTATTCTTGATATTAATTGTACAGTATTGCACATCCTTGAGCTTCTGGTATAAATACAAATTGATCATAATTAATAATTTGGGGATAAAATGTTAAGTCATGTTTACCAGAATTTTATTTACAATTTTAATGGATATTCATTATGTATATTGGGTATCAGTTCTTTGCTTCATTATTCTCTGACTTAGCTATTAGAAGTAAAATTGTTTCCTCAAAGGAGTTGGTAGAGTGCTTTCTTTCTCAATTTATGAGAATAATTTGTGTAATGTAGCTGCTAATTATTCTTTTAAAAAAGTTCTAATTTGCTACCAATCCATTGGGATGTGGAAATGATTTTCCTAGTTTCTTTACCACTTCTTTCCTATTTCTTTTTCTAAAAATGAATTTCATCATATTTCTATTTCATCTTCTGTTAAGTTTCAGTATTTTTTATTGTTAAAGGTATTCCTCTATTTTATGTATTCTTTATTTTGTTAGAATTAGCCAATTCTTTTCCTTCATATGGTTATTTTTGTAATTTTACTTTGTTTTCATAATTTTGTGGGTTTCATCTCCTGCCATCTTTTTAATGAGATTGGAGAATAGTTCTCTTGGTAGTTCCAAAGAACCAGATTTTAAATTTTTTATGTCTAGAGTCTTTCTGTGTGTTTTACCTTTAATTTTCTTTTGTTCTTATTTTGAGTTTATTGTAGAATTTTCTTATTTTAATGCATATTTATTTGAATAATCAATCTTTTCTTTCTTTCTAGTGTATTTTAGAAATATATTTTTTCTTCTGCATGTAACTTAAACTATATCCCAGAAATGTCACTATGTTTTCATCATTGTTTTCTTTCAAATAACTATCCATTATTTTTAAATTTTTTTCTTTAGTTCACTTCCTATTTACTATCTTATTGTTATATTCCCAATTAGGCCAATCTATTTTTTGTGTGCTCCAAAGTTGATTACTATTTTTTATTGTATTATGATCTATAAAAGTTTTTTATACCATTTCTGCCCTTTCATGTTTGTTTCCAGTTTATTTCCTAATACATGATGAATTTTTTAGAGGAACACATAATGCTGAAAATATGTATTTACCTTAGCTATTCCAGTTAGAAAGTGCCAAAAAAATCTTTTAGTTCTAATTTAATAAGTTTTTCTTTCCAATTCTGTATTTCCATTATATATTTCTGCTAAATTTGTCCACTTCTAAAAAAACAATATTAAAGTCTCTTCCATTACAATATGACAGCATTTCTTTTTGCAATTCAGTTAATTTTTCCTTTATAAATTTAAATACTATGCCATTGGGATACATTTAATACACTTAATATTGATATTGATTCATTATTGTGGTCTATTTTGGTATCCTATTTATCTGCTTATATTGTGGCAGGTTTTTATTTTAGCCTTGTCTTTTATCATGATTTCAACTTCCTTCTTGGATTCACCTAACACATGGAAAATTTTGTTCTATTATGTCATTTTGGCTTTATGTGTATCTTCACTTTTTAATTTTGTTTGTTGTAAGCAACAGATTGAAGTACTTTTCTTTATTTAATCAATCATTTTTACCTTAATTTAACTTGCTTATTTAGTCATTCCTTTTTCATTGGGTTATTTAATCCATTCACAGATAAATTTGTGACAATTAATTTTTACCCTCATTTATGTCTCTAGTATTCTTTACTGTTTTGAATTTTTCTTGTTCCTCTTCCTGTTTTGGGTTATCACTTTGTCTCTGTGAACAGCTTTCTTTAATCTATTTCTCAAAATATTTTGTCTAGACCTTGATCCTTTGAAGCACTATGTAGTATACTAGAATTTTAGTCATATAGACTGATTCTATCCCTAGTTATTTGTGTGATATTGAGCAAGATTCTTAATTTTTCTTCCTCTTTGTTTCCTCATCTAAAAATTGGAATAATAATACTTATTCCCTATTTTCCTATATTTTTAGAGATTCAAATGAGACAATATAAGTAAGACTCTTTGCAAACCTTAAGTAATATGAGCATGTTGAGCATTATTATTAATTCAAAATTTAGTTTTTTAATTTAATTGTCTTTACATCACATTATATATTTCTCTTTATGGAGAAGAAACATAGGTTAGTAGGTAAAGAACTGACCATAAAGTCAGGAAGACCTGGATCTCCTCTAACACATAGAATGCAAAATACAATACAATACAATCTAATGCACTGTTATGCCATGCCATGCCATATATACCATCGAATACAATGCAATGTAATAAGCATTTATTAAGTGCTTACTGTGTCTAAGGCATTGTACTAAGCAGAGGGGATACAAATAAAAAGAAAGAAAAACAGTCCCTGTATTCAAGAAGCTTACTACCTGATAAAGCAAGATATGCACAAAAGCAAGGTAAAAATGTTAAGGGAGAGAGGTAGGAGAGAAGGTACTAGGCTGTGACTTTGCTGCTTTATACAAGGACATGATGATAAAGGAATCAAAAACAAGCAGACAGAAAATGAATATTTGCTGCCTGTATGGTCTTGGCAAAGTCACTTTACATCTCACTGGCTTAGGCAAATCTTTGAGACTTTATGATAAGAAAAATGTGTTCATTTGCGTTTGTTTATGGAATTTCCTTACTAGGAGTTTTCCTATACCAGTGAAAACCAGACCTAGTTTGCATGTTTGTTTTTAACTTCTGTATTTTACACTGTTTAAAAACAGCAATGATATTGCCTAAATTTTTACAACATTCTACCTTACATCGTAAGTAAATTTGTCCCTCACATCATATACATCTTAATGATTGTTGATGGTGCTTTTCAAGTTTGCAAACTCTTTACATGTGAATGTCAAAACATCCCCATGAAAAAGATCCTAGAAGTATTATCATCCCCACTTTACAGATGAGTAAACAGATCCAAAGAGGTTAAATGATTTCTCTGTGATAATACAATTAATGTAAGATGCAGAATTTGAACCTAGAATGTCATTGTTTTCAGTTTAATTGTCTTTAACCTCCTGCAAGCAAAATCTACATCTAATTTTATGTTGTATTTCACTTTCCTAGAATAGCTTTTTGTATTCTATAGGTGTGTAATAAATTAATGAACTTTTATCACATCTAATAATGAACTATATTTCTATGAAGAATTTGTACAGAATTTATCGAGTACTATTCTAATACCTTGAGATGGTATAGAAGTGATGATCAAAGTCCACACTATTATATTTGACCATTCCTACCAAGTAAGAAAAAATTTTGAAGATTGATTTGGTAACAGACTATCTAATATCAGAGGACCAGACCAAAAAAGTGAAGAAATACTCCAAGTCAAGATGGTTTTAGGGTCATGAATTTGACGTCACTGAACCTCTTGTAGATTATCCAGTAAATTGTAGAGGGTTGCCAATCTTCCTTGATGGAAGGAATACCCATACTGATGAAATCACTAATCCTTATGTTATTAAGGTTAGTTTGATTTGGATTGTAACTAGCAGTTTTCTTATTTCCATCTACTTCCCGTAATTGACTTAGGGAAATATGTGAATTAAGTTTTTTCTTCAGTTTTTGTTGATAGATCATCCAGTCAAGCCCCTTCAATTTACAGATAAGGAAAACGGGGATCACAGAAGTTAAATGACTTGCCCAATGGTACAAAAGTAGTAACATTGGAGGTGGGATTTCAACCCAAGAATCAGTGATCATCCTACTGAACCATTCTGTCACCCTCATAGTCTGTTTAATATATGTATGACTAACATGACTCAGCCTTTAATTTCAACTCCAGCAATCCAAGTACTTTACAAGACAGTGATTACAAATATTAAAGCCATTGATATAAATAAACTCATCAACTTAAAGTACTTTAAAAACAAAGAATACATTAGACAAGAAAACTTTTAAAACAAAAATACATTTGCTGAGATTGTATTTTTAAGAGAGTTTCTCAGCTTCATTTTCGTTTTGTGACTTCACCAAGTAAACTTTCAGAGATGTCAATTCCTTCTTTAAATACAAATGAGAAATGTATTCATGTTCCTTTACCTGTTTGGACTTAGCTATAGGTACAGTCTTAAAAATGCAATGGAATAATATTCTAAGGATTTCTCATAGCTAAATAGTGTGTTATCTTAGTGGGTGTAGGGTTTTGGGAAAGGGAGGGAATGTCAGAGAAAGAGGAGAGAGAGAGAGAGAGAGAGAGAGAGAGAGAGAGAGAGAGAGGGAGAGAGAGATGAATCTTATAACACTCCTTCAGATGATCGCAAACTCTTTTAAAAAAATAATCTTGCCAAGATATTTTGCTCAAGGACTTTTCTTTTAAAGCCAATAAAAGAGTAAGTGATATAATTATTAATCAGTTTGCTTATCAGGTTTCTCTGGCTGAAAGAAGAGTGAGGATATTCATATTTTCCCCTGCCCTATTCACCTTGCCATGACTCTTTTCCAGTTGACAGAGTAGGCAAGCAGCCATGATACCTTACCATCTGCTTGCATCTAAATCACACAATTTCCTTATGTGACTTTTTTTCCCTTCCATATTCAACAAATGTCTGATTTCATTTTTATGATGAGTTTTAGAGCTGCTGAGCTTCCAAAAAACGAGCAAAAGAGAGAGAAAGAAAGAACACAGACACAAGAGCAGGATGGAATGACTTTTTTTAATGACACCACCAGATTCTCATTAGTAAACCAAATTACATATTTTCTTTAATGTTCACATAGTCCTTTATAAGGTCATTATTCTGAATTATACTTGATGAAGTATAAATCACTAGTGCATTTATGTGTTGATTAAATAGTTGTGACAGAAGTAGACAGACTTCTTCCCATCTTCAAATGGGAGTTTTCCTTCCAGGGTCCAACTGGGATACAGGGTCTTATAAAAGAAATGCATCTGTGTGTTTGGAAGGAAAACTAGTATTGACAAGCGTAAATTGTTTTGTGTTTAGTGTGGATTTTGAGTCCAGGAGGGTGACTCAAGGAATCCTCTCTCCTTTTCAAAGACTGAGCTCTTTGCCATGCTAAACAGAATTACTCCACACAACAAATGATGCACTGGGGATTCCTTAGGCAAGGAATTAATTTTCTTGCCAGTATTATGAGACCATTTGCAAGCTGTGTTGAAGCCAAGGATCTGCATTTTGAAATCACTTTTTAAAGACTAGATTCCAGTTGTCCCTCAACATGATGGATGCCTTGGGAGTTATGTATTTTATCTAATGCATTGGCAGTTGGCTATGTGAGGATCAATACGTGCATTGCTAATAAGAAACAAACAAGGCATGTTATTTGTGTTGGTGCAGTGCTTGACTTGGCTCTTTCTCCCTTTCTGGCTTCTCTGATTACTGCCATCATGCTGTGGGAATCTTTCTGAGACTACACAAAATGAGCCTTCATTCTTGCTTTTCCCCTTCCCCAGCCAGTCACAGGGCATTAGCCTAGGGGGCACTGGTCCACTAAGGGTGTAAGCAAATTTTCTTGTCCTGAGAAACTGACCATATATATATCAACTGAAAGACATGACTCATTCTCTAACAGCCCAACACATCAGGCTAACGTTTTCCTAATTTTTCCCATTTCTTGAGAATTCTTGCTGGATTTTAGGTGTTCTTTTATGTTTATTGATTCATTTGTCTAACTTTTAAAAATATCATACAATTATTTGATTTGATTCTTCTGATTTAAAAGTATTTCCTTTCTTTCACTTCTTTCACACACTGAAAAGTAAAGAAAAAAAGTCCTTATAACAAACATGTATAATCAAAAAAAACAAATTCCTGTATTGGCCATGTAAAATAAAATGTATCTCATTCTGCATATTTTTGTCCATTTCATCTCTAGAAGGAGGTGAGAAGCAGTCTTTATCAATCATCTATCTATCATATCAAATCAATCATCTAATTTATCTATCATTATTTACTTATTTATCTATTTATTGGGCAAAGAGAAAAGGGCCACCTTCTGCCATGGTTTGGCAACTCCATAACATATGGAGACACTCAGATCATTATGACTTTGAGACATGCTTGTGATCATAAAGTCAATATATGTCAGTATCAGGATTTGAATTCAAGTCCCCTTAACTGAAAGATCAGCCCTCTATCCTCCATGTCAGTGTCTCTTTTTCTTTTTTTTAAATTATATATCAGATACATCTACATTGAATGAAGCCTAGCTGCCACAGTGTTGTTTTCTTTTAATTTTTAAAATGTATTTTATTTTTAGTTTATGGAATAAAACAAGCATTTCCATAGCAGAGTATGATAAAGAGATGATTGCAATGAAACTCCAAAGCTATTATGTGTAATTCGCTATTCCTTTTGGCAATGTAATAAAGTTATAATGGAAATTTCTTTTTTCTTTGTCTTTTTTCCTTTTCTCTCCCTTCTACCTCCATCCTAGAATTGGCTATCACTAGACACAAATAAGCATATATGTATATATGCATATCTGTGTGTGTGGGGGTAAGTGCGATGCATCACATGCATCACACATAGTTCTATATGTACTTCTATTAATCAATTCTTCCTCTGGGGACAGAGAGTGTCTTTCTTCATACGTCTATTATAGTTAATTTGGGTATTTATAACAGTCAAAATGACTTATTCACTCAAAGTTGTTCTTGCTGTTACTGTATACAATGTTCTCTTGCTTCTGCTCACTTTCCTCTTCATTATTTCATGCAAATCTTTCCATGTTTTTCTAAGATCATTGGGTTCATCATTTCTAATAGTACAGCAGTATTCCATCTCAATCATATACCCCAACTTGTTCAGTCATTCCTCAATTAAGAATTTATAAAGGACTTTATATTTAGTATGTCATTTCATTCTTACCAAAGATACCTTTGTGAAGTAGCTTATGTAGGTATTTATCTTCTTTTATAGATGATGTCAGGTAACTTGACTTTGAACACACAGCTAAGAAGTAACAGTCCAAGATTCAAACTCAAACCTTCTTGGACTGAATTTAGTGCTCTCTGTAGCACAGCTACCTCCCTATCATAGGTCAATCATATATTAGGAAATGGGGAAGAACAAAAGAATGTTTTTATTCATTATACATAGATTGATGATAGATGGACATAAATGATAGGTAGGTAGATGACAGATAGATAAATAGACAGGTAGATCAATAGATAGAAAGATAGACAGACAGATAGACAGATAGATAGACAGACAGACAGACAGATAGATAGATAGGTAGATAGATAGATAGATAGAGAACAGAACTGATGTAATAAATGAATAAAAGCATTCATTTGATCTTCTCCACAGTGTAATATGTTGCCATTAGTTATGACTCAGCCATGCCATAGCCTTAATGAATAACTGCTTCACACTCAGAGTTTAAGTCTTACCTCTGGCATTTACTAGTTATCTGATCTTGCCAAGTCCTTTGACCTATCTGAACCTCAACTATATTTGGAACACACATGCTCTCTGAGTAGCCTCCCAATCCACTATCAGACTAGCATGCTGGGTCTCTAGTGAAGGACTACTGCTCTCTTCCGTGTTATAGAAATAAATTTGAGTCTGAGGATGTCTTTCTAATGCTTTTATTTATGTGCCTCCATCCCTTATATTTCTTCCATATTAATTAACAGCTACTATTCCCTTATTTTATTTAACTAATTAACATAGTTTAGCTTTTTGCAAAGCTATACTATTGAGAAAAATAGCAAAAATGGAATATAGCATCCCAAACTGACAGCACAATCTCTTCCGTAACTTTGATTCCTGGAGAAAAGTAGACAAATTTCAAATAGCGTGTTAAAAAAAATTTACCAGCAAGTTTACTTCTGGGTGTGGGATGTACAATTTACAAGTTGTTTGAGAGACATGAACATGATGTCTCAAATCTCAAGTCAAGTACATCTTTCCTCATTCTGGCTCCTTATCACGATCTTCTGCGGTGGGCCAGCAAAATCTGATATTTTCTCCAGTTGTTGCCTCTGGTGATTCTTCCTTTGTACCCTAGCTATATCCAAAGTCTGTCAGTTTTGATTTTCATTGCCTCTCAAATATATCTCCTTTTCTCCTCTGACATTGCTACCACCCTGGTGCAGCCCTTCATCATTTCATGCTTTGATTATTGAAATTGTCTGCTACAGGACCTGCCTGTCTGAAGTCTGTCACCATTGCAATCCATTCTCCATTTAGCCAGTCAGGTTATTTTCTTAAAATGCAGGTCACCTCACCCCAACTCAACAAATTCCAGTGGCTCCCTATTGCCTCCAGCATCAAATACAAATTCCTCTCTTCACAATTCAGAAGCCCTTCATAGCATAACCTCTTTCTACCTTTAACATGGAAAAGTGGTATAGTACACAAGGAGCTAGACTTGGAGTCAGGTATACATGAGTTCAAATCTGCCTTGGACTTGCTAGTTCTGTGTGCCTGGGCAAGTTGCAATTTTTCTTGTCTTTCATTTTAGCATCTGCATAATGCAGGGTTTTGACTAAATGATCTGTCAGGTCCCTTTTGACCTTAAATATGTAATCCTTTCCTTTTCTTCCTATGATGATAACATGTACTCCATTCTCAACAGTTTTCTATGCATGTTCTTGAACAAGAAATAGATTGAATTCTAGTGCTTGCTATATAAATTGTGTTCCATAAATATTGGATTGAATTCCATTTTTACAATGGAAAATCATGATTTATGCCATCCATAATACCTAACCAACCCCTCAAAAGGGAAGAACAGTTTTTTTTCCAATAATGGATGCAATCTTATTCACTTCTAGTGTCATACTATAAAAATAAAAGTCAATTAGCCAATTTTCCTTTTATTTGCATCTAAGTTTATCTCCATGAAGTCTGAGAAAGTGCATACTGGAAAGCCATTTTTCTCTCTCCATTGTGTAGTCTGTTGGTATCAGTACTACACAGTTACTGAATTGTTCTCAAGTTGACATGTTTCAGTTCTGTCTCCCCAGTAAGACTGGAAGATTCTAGACAGAAGTGACCATGTCCAATACTATTTTCATATTGTTAGATATTGCTTAATAGTTTGAAAATAATGGAAAAAGGGAACTCAAATCAATTTTTCTTTTGCAATAAATATGAACTTTGGATTTTTGCATCAATTACAATTGGAAAAAGTATTTTTTATGCCCCTGCTATTTGCAGAATCCCTTCCCAGATCACTGCTTTGTCATTGGTAAACTTCTTGACCATATAACACAATCTAACTGTGAGTTATAGCATGCAGGGTTACCCAAGATGGGCAGATCATAATGGATAGTTCTTGATAATTTCATGAAAGATGATGTCTAGGCTCCTTTTTTGATCAAGGCTTTCAGGTAGTCCCATAATTTTTAAATTGTCTCTCCTGGATCTATTTTCCAGGTCAGTTGTTTTTCCATTGAGATATTTCACATTATCTTCCATTTTTTCATTCTTTTGGTTTTGTTTGGTGATTTCTTGGTTTCTCATGAAGTCGTTAGCCTCCATCTGTTCCATTCTAGTTTTGAAAGAACTATTTTCTTCAGCGAGCTTTTGAACTTCCTTTTCCATTTGGCTAATTCTACTTCTTAAAGCATTTTTCTCCTCATTGGCTTTTTGTACCTCTTTTGCCAATTGAGTTAGCCTATTTTTCAAGGTGTTATTTTCTTCAACATTTTTTTGGGTCTCCTTTAGCAAGGTGTTGACCTGCTTTTCATGTTTTTTTGTATCTCTCTCATTCACCTCTCTAATTTGATTTTCAAAATCCTTTTTGAGCTCTTCCGTGGCCTGAGCCCATTGAATATTTATTTTGGATGTTTGGGATACAGAAGCCTTGACTTTTACATCTTTCCCTGATGGTGAGCATTGTTCTTCCTCATCCAAAAGGATGGAAGAAGATATTTGTTCACCAAGAAAGCAACCTTTTATAGTCTTATTTTTTCCCCTTTTTGGGGCATTTTTCCCAGCCAGCTACTTGATTTTTGGGTCCTTTGTCAGGAGTAGGGTATACTCTGGGAATCTGTAAGATCTCAATTCCTCCAGGGTGGCATGATGAAGCATGTACTGGTCTGGACAAAAAGAGGGATTTTTGTGCCCAGAATCTTAGCAGTTAACTCTCCACAGCCACCTGGCCTCCAGTTCCCACGTCAGCACTGGGGATTAATTTTCAGATAAGCTAGATGGGCAGGGCCACCATTCAGTGTGAAACAAAGACCAGTTCACCCAGGGCCTCCACACAGGGCAGAGGCAAGAATCAGCTCTTCAATGCCCCCAAAGATTTTATGCTCCAAAAATGTGCTGGTGCACCTGCAATGTAGACTTTGAGGTCGGCTGCCTGCTGCCTGAGCTATGGGAAGGCCCTTCTCCCTTCCTGACCAGCTAGAAAAAACTCATCTCTGACCTTTGGTGCCTGTGGGTTGAGGGATCTTCAAACCCACTGCTGCTGGTACAGGACAGGAGATTCTGCCCCCACGGGCTGATCACGAGCCATGTGATACCTGGCCAAGGGCTCCACTCCACGTCTGGTGCAACCCACGTTTCCATGGGTCTTTCAGGTCACTCTGGGCTGGAAATGCCCTCCACTCGGTTGTTCTCCACTTCTACTGCTCCAAAATTTGTTGAGAGTCCCTCTCTACAGGTATTTTATCGGTTGTGTGGGGAGACCCTGAATATATGTATCTTTCTGCTCCACCATCTTATAGTGGATAGTTCTGACAAAAGGTGATGTGCTGGGGAAGGAAATGACAAACTTCTCCAACATCTTCCAAGAAAACTCCACAAAAGCATTAAAATAAATGACATCAAAAGATGGACCCTTTAGGTTGGGGACTTGGTGTGCTATGATACACAGGATCACAAGGAGTCAGACATACCTGAATGCCTGAGCAACAATAATGAATGGGATACTATTCTAGAGAGAGATACATAGTTTAAATTAGATTTAGTCTTAACCATTATGAAACCTAGAGCTTAGTAGATATTAACACACTAACGAATAGCTATAATGTTATATACTATTGTTATGATAAAACTTTAGAACATTGAGATATTCTACTAAAACACTGTAAAATAAAGGAGGGGAATCCATTTGCTATCTATGGGAGATCATTGGCAAAGAAAAATTAGGGAAATCTCTATAGAGGACTGTGGTATTTAAATAGGGGTCTAAAAGAAAAGCAGGAATTCAGTGGGCAAAGATAGGGAGGAAAGATAAACCAGGGACAAAGAGTAACATAAGCAAATTCAAGGGTGTGTGTTATTAGGTAGCAAATTTCAGTTTCCTTGTTATGTAGAATATAAGGCTGGAAAGGTATGGTGATGCCAGGTGTGAAGAGTCTTGAAAGCCATGTAGATAAGGTTTCATTTGATTCAATAGGCAGTAGGGAAGCCCTGAATATGTTCAACCAGGTAAATGATTTGACCAGAGCTACTAAATCATAGACTTACTAGCTTTCCCTTCCTTCTTCTCAACCTATCTGATCTGTGTCCACAGAAGGTTTTTCTGTACCTAAATTACTCCATCGGAATCCTCAAGTACCATTGATATTCTGTATAAATGATCAAGAAGGAAGCTTTATTTAGGATATATTCAGTTTACAGATGGAATGATGAGCAGACTTAAACAACACAGTTCACCCACCTCAAAGGTGAGAGTCTTTCCCACAACATCATATCATCAAGCCAAAGTCTTGAAGTCTTAGGAGGGATAATAAGGTAACCCACAGCCTAACTCCTCAAGATGAAGATGATCATTGAGTTGGAAATATGAACAACTATAATGATAAGATACATTTGGGAAATGAGATTATATGTGATAAATCATCAGTTCCTTGGAACTCTTTGAATTTCATCAACAACCAAAATTAGTCTTCCTGCTTGCCTCAGATCTCTAAATTTTGTTACTTCACAGGCGTCATAGTGTCAGTTTAGCCTTACTTGTTGGTTTATATATGGTTTCCTCTTTACTTAGACCCTGTCTTCATAGCCTCAGGCAGAAATCCTCTAACCAAGGGGATGCCTAATTATTGACACATTAGGAAACACCAAACATGTTTTACAGAGTCATATTGACTGATTAGGTATTGACTAGTGAAGCTGCGGGAGTGAATGATATTACAATGCTTATGTGGAGAGAGAAGGAATTGTTCTCAACACTTTGGATAATGCAGATATTAAGTGATTGTGGAGAAGATAAGATAATAAGAGAGGTAGGGAAACTAGAACAGCATGGTATCTGTAAAGCTAAGAGCAGAGAAAATATCCAGAAGAAACTGGTAGGCAACAGTGTCACATACTGAAGAGAGGTGAAAGAAGGTAAAGAATAAATGAAAACCAATTTATCAGAGGCAATGGTCAGGAGAGCACAAGGAAATATTTGCACGACAGTGGAGAGTAGATCATAAGCTCTAATTATAGTTGCATTTCTCTAATACCCAAGGTTCTTTTTTTAGACTTCTTTAGTACTTGTAGCCAAGGAATTTTAGTATGAGAGCAGTCAATACTTATCATATACCTACCACAAAGAGGTAAAGCGCATTTTAAGTTTTAAGTATTAAACTGAATGACTCTAATGTATGTCATCTATTATTCAATGATGGGTTACTGAAATAGTTACCAGGACAGAAGAGTCTTTTCCCCAAATTCCATACCACACATGAAAACTATCTGATTCTCCTACGATTAGTAAGAAAAGTTGAAGCTGAATTTGGTTTTCCTTGGACTTCTTGAAATCCAGAGACACATGACATAATTTCTGTCCTGCTTATCAATCTTGTTCTAACATGAGTGCCTCCTACCTTCCTCCTCCCCGCCCAAGTATCGCAAGTGTTGTAAAGACTGGTTAGTGCTGTCATACCAGGCCATTCTGCTGCAATTGTTGTTGGCAAAATAAACCTGACATGACTGGTTTTAAGATCAGTCTAGCCAATCAGATTAGACACTATCCTATCGATATCTCAAGGCATTTGTGCCAAAACAGTATTTATTTATGCCTTTAAGACAGATGGCTATCACATATTTTTAAACAAATCATGGTAATTATTCATATTTATTTTATATTCAGGAAGATAGCCATACTCCTGTCTGCCTTGACCAAGGTTATCATATTCCTAATTTGTTTAGATACTTAGAGAAGAGGTTTATTCCAAACTCAAGATAGAGTTATTTATGTTGGGAGTGCTCCTGTAACACCTAAGTTGAGCAAATTTTTGTGTAAGACATGGCATGCAAGATTAATGAAGAATTAAAGGCTACTGAGAAGATTAGATATGAAGAAAAGATGACAAATCTATCATAAAAAAACTAAATTTTGTTCAGGAGGACTCAATAGAGCAAAATAATAGAGCCAACAGAAAGATTACAAATAAAATTAACTAAAAGAGATCCCAAAAGACTGTGAACCTTGATTCAAGATGAATTTTATAGTGACTTGCAGAGAACATACTGTATTACATCTATATATTGTTCCTGTTACAATCAGACAATAGTTATGCATGCATAAAATGCAAGTTGATCTACAATCAAAAGAAAATAGTAAAAAAAGTTGGAAGACAGGGATTTTTAACCTTGTGTATTATGATTTTCTTTAGCAGTAAGCTGAAGCCTATGGACCCCATCTCAGAATGATGTTTGTTCCCTATATTCATCATTGAAGGAAATGCTAAATTTTAATTAGAATTTAGTGAAAACAAACTTGAGATCTTTTTTTTTCATAAAAGTTCTTGGACCCTCTGAAATCTATCCTTGGTATATATTCCTACTCTACATTAGCAGGAATATTAATTGAAAATGAAATAATTTCTTCAGAGCAGGAGAAAATGAAAGAAATGTAGAGTAGCAACCTAACTTGTGTCAAGAGGTTAGAGGAGAGAACAGCAGATAGGAAATGAAGGGAAGGAGAAGGATCCCTAAACTGAATATGCATGAGTCCCTTCTCACTGAGCAAGCAGTTTTACTCTTCCAGGAGGAAGCCATTTCTTTTGCTCCAAAGAATGCTGTAGATTTACTGTCACATTATACATTGAGTCAATTCAGCAACGGTCAGAGAAAGAAGACACATGTAATTAGCAATCACTGACTAACTGCTGAGTGCTTCTGACGCAGATATTTGTCAATTTGACATTAAAAGTGGGGTCTGTTGTCTTCTCAAGCCATGTTTTTGGATGTGATTTAGAGCTTTTTATAATATCAAACCTAAAGACCACTTCCCACTCCCGGTGATTCAAACAGGGAAAAATGATGCCACCATAAACGATCTAGAAAACACTGCTAAAGATGGGGAGCTTAAAGATCTTTTTTCACAGGTGGTGTTTTATTACCACTGCCAAGTTGAAAGTAGGATTTTCAGAAGAGCAAGGCAAATGTGAGAAGTAAATATATTACAAGAAGATGGTGCTTGCGAACAGAATTTCAATTTCTATTCTGTACTTCACAATATAAAATGAGGGGCTTCTAGACAGATATGGAATGCATATATCAAGGGCCAATAATAATATAATTTCTTAAAGTTTTATAAATATGAAGGAGTCTTCAAACTAAAAAGAGCAAAGTATCTATTTATCTAAATATATATGTACATATAATAAACCTTATCTATTAGAGAGAAGAAAATATAACACAGGAAGAATACCAGCAGAAAACCAAATCAATATTACCAGGAGACAATAGCCAAGAAGAAGGTTATAGATAATGTCCATGGACTCATAGGTCTATATACAAATAGAAAAGGAGTGTGGAAAATAAAGAGAGTGAACTAGAGATCCCATGGAGGGAAGCAAATTTGTCCTTCTCTAGGAATTATGACCTGAATGATGAGAGTCTTGTTTATAACATAGCTTAGGAAAAACCTTCATAAATCAAGAGAAGACATAGACAAAGAGCAGAATGGAAGTAGCGTTATACATTAAGAAGATAAACTGGTGATGAAAACTAAGAAGCAAGGTGGGAGAGCAGGTTGGAAAACGTGAAAGAATCATAGAATTTCAGAGCAAATTAGACTAACCCACAAGATACCTAAAAAAATCAATTCCTTATACAAAAACACCTGTCCACTGTTCATGAAGCCTTTGCTAAAAGAACTCTACTTGGGAGAAATTATCTCCTGATATTGTCCTTTCAAATAGCGAACCATTCAATTTGTTAGGAAATTTTTTCCCCATCTTAATCCCAAAATGGCCTTAACTTCTACCCTTTTGTCCCTAGTTCTGACCTCTGACACCAAGAAGAACAAGTATGAATCTTTCTTTCCCATGCTAAAACCTCTAAAATTAGAAATAAACTGTCATATGCCTTATGAGTCTTCTGTTCTACAGGCTCAGAATTTCCCTGTTGCTTTAACCAGTTTCCATATAACCGCCTCTTCTAAATCTTCCACCTTCCTGGTTGCCTTTTAAGTGCTAGATATATTTTATTCACTGAACTCAATAGATATGTGCCATCTATTGTTCAATGATGGATTTTTTAATTAGTATATTTCCCCATTAGAAAGGGGGAAAGCCCCTAACCAGTTTTAACACATGTAATAGAAACTACCTAATTCCTTCAAGGTTAACAAGTGGGGTAGAAGCTTCAGTTGGCTCTTCCTAAATTTCCTGGAAGTGAATGACTCGTAATGTGGTTTCCAGTTGGATTAGGAAGCTCATGCCGATGTGAACTAACCAAGTACCACAGTTGGGGTGGAGACTTTGGTTAGTACTATAGCACTAGTACTGTTGCAGAGGTGGTCACTCTGTTACCAGTCTGTTGCAGAGGTGACAACCAGTTTGGGTACCTGCCTATTTGTCCTCTTCTAGCTCTATAGCTTATTGATGATCAAAAGGGTGGAATCAGAGATGAACAGAGCATTCCAGATGTGGTCTACTCTATCCCATCTCACAAGATGCACCCTTTAAATCTCTCTTGAAAAGTAGCAGAGAGGGAAAAGGAAAAAAGGGGTTGATCTGGGACCCTTGTGTAAGTATAGCACAAAGAGGTGTCAATGACTGACAGCAGTGTGGACCAATCAATAAATGATATTTAAGGAGATGTCAACTGCATCAGTTAATTTATAATAGTGAATATTATACATATTCAAGTAGACATCCCCCCCAAAATTTCCAGGTTGTCAATGGACATGTCCACATCCTTTATGGGAAGACATGATCAAAGTCACAAAAAGACTCCTCATTCTTCTGAGCACTTTAAATTGAATTGTTAACATTATCTATTTAGTCCCTTACATAAAATATGTCTGTAAACTTACTGTAATTTACCAATATTTGCCCTTCTTCAATTTGAGGACACTATTTTCATTCTCCAAAAAATCATTGATAGAAGTTATGTTATCACATCTACCAGTTCTTTCTATTGTCTGGACTAGGTGATTTGAACTCAACAATTTTGATTACTACCTTGGGAATCAGCTCTATATTTACTGTTTTTTTTTCTGTCCAAAAAGCATTCTTCCTGCCAAAGAAAACAAAAGCAAAAGAAGGTGAGTAACCCTGCTTCTTCTGTCATCACTTACCACATTCATATAAGTGATGATGGCTTTAACCTTTCTTTGGTCCTATTCTTTTCTCCAGGATAGAATAATAGCTTTTTCTACCTTACCATTTCTTCCCAGTCTCAACACATTCTGAGATTTAAAACCTCTGACATTATTTTTATACCATACTATGCTTTTTTATTCATCCTCTGTTCCATTCCCCAGTTTCCACTTTCTACATGTATCATTTTTTAAGCTAAATTTGTTGGCTAGTTAGCCATGCCTCTTCAGGTATTCCTTTTTTTCCCTCATCAAAATGTTTTCTCTTAGCATTTCTGGGATGTCATTTTTAGAGCTTCCTACTAAGCTGACTTCAATGCAGAGTAATAGATCACTGGCTGATCATATTCTATTTTCTAACTGCTTCAAAATATGCTCTCCTGAAATCAAAGGAACATGTGTCACTGACTTTGAGAGTTATATCAGATTATAACTGACTTTCCTCTCCTCAAAGACAGAGTGGTCATTTCTTTGAAGTTCTAATTTTTTCTGTCCCCAGCTATTAGTTCCTGCATATTAGTGAAAAAACATCTAGAATAAAAAAAATGTACATATTGCTTCCTCCACACTTTGAAGGAAATCATCATTAACATAAGTTATAAAATTAGTAGCTACTCTGCCTTTATCTGAGAAAGGGTTCCACAAGGCATCTGAATAATTAAAGTCATACATCAATATGATATCATATAACCTTATGAATTGTTTCTGAATTTTTCTTCTATTTCCTCTTCCTGTTCTGTAGTCTGCAAGATACTTAAATGACAATATTTCTTTTGTTTTGATCTCTATTTAGACTACCTAAATGTTCTTCAACATGCTTCCTTCTTGTTGTTCCTGGATTTGCTTGCATGAATATATCTTTTAATATTACTTTGCCTGTATGCCTATCCCCTCTCTTGTGCTGTTTCTTTTAAGAAAGATTCACTGCACCAGAGTCATATTGCGGTCATGTCTTGCCCTTCCAAGTCTCACGGATACCTATAAGATCAAATCTGATTCCTTACATTAGTATCAATAATTCATCTTGCTTATAACCTATGTGGTGTTAGTTTTACAGAAATCTAAAAACAAGAATATTAATTATTTTAATAATAATTTATTTCCACTAACCATACATTAAAACAATTTTTAAAAAATCTTTTCATTTTAATTTTCAGTTCCATATTCTATCCCTCCTTCCCTCACTCTTGAGATGGAAAGCAATCTGATAGGACTATACAAGTGCAATCATGTAAAACATTTCCATATTAATCATTTTATACAAGAAGACAGATGGAGAGGAAGGAAGGAAGGAAGGAAGGAAGGAAGGAAGGAAGGAAGGAAGGAAGGAAGGAAGGAAGGAAGGAAGGAAGGAAGGAAGGAAGGAAGGAAGGAAGGAAGGAAGGAAGGAAGGAAGGAAGGAAGGAAGGAAGGAAGGAAGGAGGAAGGAAGGAAGGAAGGAGGAAGGAAGGAAGGAAGGAAGGAAGGAAGGAAGGGAGGAAAGGAAGGAAGGGAGGAAAGGAAGGAAGGGAGGAAGGAAGGAAGGAAGGAAGGAAGGAAGGAAGGAAGGAAGGAAGGAAGGAAGGAAGGAAGGAAGGAAGGAAGGAAGGAAGGAAGGAAGGAAGGAAGGAAGGAAGGAAGGAAAGGGGAGGAAGGAATGGTGGAAAAGAGGGAGGTAGAAAGAATGGAAGGGAGGGAAAGATGAAAGAAGATACAAAAAATAGTATGCTTCAATCTGTACTCAGAAATATCAGTTCTATCTCTGAAGATGGAGAGCATTTTTCATCATGAATCTTTTGAGATTGTGTTGGATCATTGTATTGCTAAGAATAGCTAAGTCATTCACAATTCTTCATTGCATAATATTGCTGTTACTATGTACAAATTCTCCTTTCTGCTCACTTCACTTTGTATCAGTTCGTCTAAGTCTTCTCAGGTTTATCTTAAATCATCCTGTTTGTCATTTCTTATAATGCAATAATATCCCATCACAACCATATTCCACAACTCACTCAGCTATTTCCCTCAATTTCCTATTCTTTCCCATGACAAAAAAAAGTTGATACACACACACATATATTATTGTACATGTAGGTCTTTTTGCCCTTTTTTAATTTCTTTGGGATATAGATCTAGTAGTAGTATTGTTGATTCAAGTGGTTTGCACAGATTTATAGCCCTTTGGTTATTATTTCACATTGCTCTCCAGATTGGTTGAATCAGTTCACAACTCCACCAAGAGTGCATTAGTGTCTGAGTTTTCCCACATCTCCTCCAACATTTATTCTTTTCCTTTTTTGGCAATATGACCCCATTTAATAGGTATAAGGTGACACCTCAGAGTTGTTTTTGTTTCTCTTATCAATAGTGATTTAGGAATTTTTTCATATGAGTATAGAAAGTTTTGATTTCTTTGCCTAAAAACTGCTTTTTGACCATTTATCAATTGGGGAATAACTTGTCCTCTAACAAATTTGACCCAGTTCTCTATATATTTGAGAAATAAAGACTTTATCAGAGATGCTTGTTGCAAAATTTTCCTCCAGGTTTCTGCTTTCCTTCTAATTTTGGCTGCACTGGTTTTCTTTGTGCAAAAACTTTTTAAATTTTCTAGAAATCAGAATCATGTATTTTGTATCTCATAGTGCTCTCTATATTTTCTTTGGTCATAAATTCTTCCCTCATCCATAGATCTGACAGATAAACTATTTCATGCTCTCTTAATTTGTTTTTGATATCACTTTATATGTAAATCATGTGCCTATTTTGACTTATCTTGGTATGTGGTGTGAGAGGTTCATCTAAGACATAGTTTTAGTCATATTACCACCCAATTTTCCCAGCAATTTTTGTCAAATAAGGGGTCTTTGTCCCCAAAGCTTCAATCTTTGGGTTTATTATATGTTATGGTCACTTACTACAATGTATTGTGTACCTGCTCTGTTCCAGTGATCTCTCATTCTATTTCTTAGCCAGTACCAGATTGTTTTGATATTGATCACTTTATAATATAGTTTTAAATCTGTTACTGTTAAACCACCTTCCTTCATATTTTTTTCTTGACTCTTGATATTTTTGACCTTTCATTCTTCAAGATGAATGTTGTTGCTATTTTTTCTAACCCTATAAAATGTTTTGGTAGTTTGAGTGGCATGTTGCTGAATAAGTAGATTAATTTAATTAAAATTGTCATTTTTTTTATATTGGATCAGTCTACCCATAAGCAATTGATATTTTCCAGTTGCTAATATCTGGCTTTATTGCTGTGAAAAGTATTTTGTAATTGTGTTCATATCATTTTATTGTCTATTTCCTCCTGCAAGTCTTTTGACTTCAAAAATTTAGATGTTATTTATCATTTGGTTCATATATGTTTAGTATTACTTTTACTTCATTGTTTGTAGTACCTTTCAGGCAAGACATAGTTTCTTCCTTTTCTCTTTTAATCATATCTATTTTTGCTTTTTTGTTGTCTGAGACCATAATTGCTATGCTCCTTTTTTTTTTTTGCTAAAGCTGAACCTTAATAGATTCTGCTTCAGCCCTTTACTTTTGCTCTTTGCGTGTCTCTATGCTTCAAATGTGTTTCTAAAAAACAGTATGTTTTGGAATTCTGGGTTTTAATCCATTTTAGTACTTCACTTTCATTTTATGGGTGAATTCATCCCATCTATGTTTTTAGTTATGATAGCTGTGTATTTCCCTCCATCCATTTCTCTCTCTTTCTCTCTCCTCTCTCTCTCTCTCTCTCTCTCTCTCTCTCTCTCTCTCTTTCCCCCCCTCCCTCTCCCCTTTCACCCTGTCCCTCCTTACAAAGTTTTACTTCTTATCACCACCTCCCCAAATATGCCTTCTCTTCTATCAGTCCCTCCCTTCTCTTATTCCCCATCCCTTTTTACTTCCCTATAGGATAGGATAGATTTCTGAATCTAATTTAGTGTGTAGGTTTTTCCTCTTTGAGTGAATTCTGATGAGAGTGAGGTTCAAGAATTGTATGCCACCCCACATCATGCATTCTACTACAATAGCTTGTTCACCTCTCTTTTGCATGAAAAAATTTACTCCATTCTAACTTCCCATCCCTCTTCTTCCAGTGTAATCATTTTTCTCACCTATTTATTTTGAAGTCTTTTTTTTGGGGGGGGGGGGGTTCATCTCATCTAAGTCACTATATCTACATCCTTTGTCTGCATATATTCCTTCTAATTGCCCTTATAGTAATAAAATTCTTAAGAGTTATAAATATTACCTTGCCATTTAGGAATATAAACAGTTTAACTTTAACATAAGAGATAAGGAGTTTCTTATGTTTTCTCTTTCTTGTTTCTTTTTTACCTTTTTATGTTTCTCTTGAGTCTTGTACTTGAAGACCATTTTTTTTCAGCTCTGTTCTTTTCATTAAGAATGCTTGAAAATTTTCTATTTCATGAAATATTTATTTTTTCCCCTAAAGGATTATATGCAGTTTTGCTGAGTAGGTGACTCTTGGTTTTAATCCTAATTTCTCTAGCCTTCTGAAATATCATTGTTCTTCCATGTTGTTTGAATTGCTTCTTTCTAACTGCTTGCAGTATTTTCTCTTTGATGTGGGAAATATGACTGATTTTTCCTGGGAGTCTTTCCAGGTGGTGGTGGGTAGAGTCTTTCAATTTCTATTTTGTCCTCTGGTTCTAGTACATCAGGGTAGTTTTACTTGATAACTTCCTGAAAGATGATGTCCGGATCTTTAGTTTTTTTTCATGGTTTTCAAGTAGTCCAATAATTCTTAAATTTTCTCTCCCTGGATATATTTTTCAGGTCAGTTGTTTTACTAATGGGAAATTTCACATTTTATTTGATCTTTTATTTGATCTTTTATTTGATCTTTTTTTTATTCTTTTGATTTTGTTTTCTCGAACCTTCATGTCATTAGCTTGCACTTGCCCAATTCTAATTGTTAAGAAATTATTTTCTGTAGTGAGCTTTTTCATCTCCTTTTTCATTTGGCCAATTCTATTTTTTAAGGAGTTATTTGGTGAATATATATACATATATATATATATATATATATAAATGTGTGTATGTATAATATATGTGTGTGTGCATATGCATATATAGTCATTTTTGTCTTCTATGAAGATATTGACTCTTTTCATAATTCTTTTGCATTATTCTCATTTCTTTTCCCATTATTTCCTACTTCTCTAATTTGCTTTTTAAATCTTTTTTAAGCTCTTCCAGGATTTCTTTTTAGGCCTGAGAACAAATTACATTTTTCTTTGAGGCTTCACATGCAGCCTTTTTGGCACTATTGTCCTCTTCTAATTTGTCCCTCAATCCTTCCTGTCACCATAATAACTTTCTCTAGCCAAGTTCTTTTTACTGTTGGTTTATTTTTGCTTATTTTTTCTACCTATTCTGTGATCTGGTGCTTTTATATGAGAGTTGGGCTCTGTTCCTGCCCTGTCCCAAGCTTCTTTGGCTGGTGCTTGTAAACTTGCTGCTGACTTTCCTGGACCTCAGCACCTAATTATTAGTTTGTACTAGGGCATAGGGCCTTCCTTTTGGCCTCTCCTGGGTGTGGGATTTTGCTGGTGTCCCACCAAGCCTTGTTGCTGACTTGACATGGAGAGTGGGGCCTCTCTTCTGGTCAACTCTGTGGGTTATCACTACTGGCTGGCTCTTGGGGCAAGACAAGTCAGCAGTAGGGGTGAGGCCACACTGGTGGCCCATGCTAGGGGTGGGACTCTTGAGGTGAGGCCTTACTATGCTGCTGCTCTGTATAGGGATTGGTGACTTGCATGGGGTTAGGACCTTGCTGGTGAATTGCTCCCTTGGAATCTTGCAGCAGGTCCTCTGCTGTATGGTCTACAGCTGCTGCTCTTGGACCATGCTGTCCTCACATTCCACTAAGACAGACCTGTGCTATGCGGGTAAACTGCTTCCCTCCTCCTAACTTGGTTCTGAGGTAGTTTTCAAGTTAATTGGAGGGGAATATGAGAGGGCTCCAGGGAGCTCGTTCTATCCTCTGCCATCTTGGCAAAAGTCCCTATTAATGAATTTTTAATTTAATTTTGTATTTGTGGACGTTGAAGTTTCTCAACTACTATTCTTCTTCCTACATTGTAGCTATCATATGGAAAGATTTTTTAAATTGCTTGTATGTGTGTGTTTGTGTGTGTGAGTGTGTGTATGTGCACATGATGATTCCCTTTGGCAGTCTTGTTAGGTCCATTGACCTTTTCCCAGAATAATACTTTTTAAAATATATGAAATAAAATACATGAGATTATTTTTAAAAAATCAATTATATTGAAATGTATTTATCAATTTAATAAAAACAAGTCTAGGGACTCTAGGTAAAGAGACTCTCATCTAGGACATTTGCTTTTGTGAGTCTACATAGGTAATTTCTCCTTCCTTTCTCTTGTAACAGGTTGTATGGTATGGTAGTAGATAGAGTACTAGGCTAGAAGCCAGGAAGACCTGGGCTCAAGACCCACCCTCTGGCATATACTGGCTTTTGCATGATACTGGAAAAATTACACAAAACCCTCTCAGGGATCTAGGCACCTTTCCAGTGTGATAAATAATTCATTTGAACCCCTACTCTATTCCAATAAGTATTAATCAGTTTGCTATGATTTCATGGGGGTAGGGATTTTAAGTCTTGTATGGTAGACTCCAGAGCTATTAATTATACATTGTAAATTTACTTGCTTAATCATAGGAAGCTAACTAGAGTCTCCCCAACCTTGTTTTGCCTTTCTATGGTGACCAAGTACAGTGTCATGGGGTGATTCAATAACATTTAGAGTACCTCAACTTATTTTTGTACCTCCAGGCCACTCTCAACTGTCCAATATGAGCAGGTGACCACTTTATGACCACTTAGTTTTACCCTACCAGAGGACACCTCCCCCCTACACCTGTCAACATATCATTTCTAGCTGCTACATATTTTTTGGGAGCTGTAAAGCAAGATCTGTCAACCAATACATTCTGTCCTTTGTATGGAATCATTAGAATATTCAGGCAGCAAATCTGTTATCAACCCTTACACAAATACAGCTCTAGAATAAAGGGTCTTCTCAGAGCATGAGGAATACCTGAAGTCTACTTCATTAGAGGGGACCATGAGCCCTTTCATTAAGTATCATTGACTCAGAGCCCTGCCTCTGTTTCTTTTATCATAGGTTGAACAATTTTAATCCCACACCATGATTAAAAATGCAAAAAGGAAAAGTTTCAACATACAGTGCTAGTGTGTTCCCAATGCCAAAGAAATCATGAATTGAATTCCTCTTAGTTTTTCACTTTACAGTCTTTTGGGTTATATTGAAAAGAAACCAGGCAAATATATTCTTACCATCCCTTGTTAGGTAATGTATCTCTGCCTATGACTTTGTTATTCCTATATTTAAAGTCATGATCTAGATATTCAAATACCATTCTCAAGCACCATCTTATGTCTTCTTCACCATCTGTTACCTCCTTAATACTCAACAGTGGGAGAAAAAGAAGTGATATTGTAATAAGAGTAAATGAAAGCTTGCCTAGACAAAATGAAGACTTACTTTGGAAGTGCAGAATTGCCATATATCATAGTGATGGAATTTTATTTGGGTCAATAAGGAGGAAACCATTTCTGAAATGGGAAAACTAGGGAAACTGAACATAGTATTATAAATTTTACATTAGAGAAAAAGGAAAAATGAGTTTAATCTGATATTCATCATAAATGTGGGGAGTAAAACATTTTAAAAGGCTCAAAAAAGTAAAAGTAAGATTTTCCAATGCCTTAATCATGTTCAGAGAAATCCAACCTAGGAGGAATAAGAGGATGTCAAAAATGATATTCCAAGGAAACAAAGAAAACTCACAATGAAAAGGAAAGGTAATAGAAGGTTGAGACTTTAAAAAAAACACAAATATGACTAAATTAGTAACTAACTCATTTTTAAAATGTATGCAATAAGGAAGTAAGGGCAAGTGTATGAGAATGGATAAAAAAGAGTAATTCACTTTTGTAAGGCATCAGGAATGGCAGAGAACAAGATTAAGAACGACTGAGAAGTACTAAGAACAACAAAAAAAAGATTATTTTAATATTTTTAAAGATTTGAAAGTGGCAAGAAGGATCAAAGAAAAGATAGAATCACTCCTGACGTGAATGGAGCGATGATGTTGAGACCACTAAACTATTCAACTCTTATTTTTTTTGTGTTTTCTTCAAGGACAATAAGATTGAGAATGGAAATAATAAAATAAAAATGGTAACAGGGAAGCGAAAGCAAAGATAAATGAGTATATAGTAAGAGAATACCTAACTGCCTCCTTTGACTTGAAGTCACCACTTCTGAATGAACTTAATTTTAGAGCAACAAATGAAATAACAAATGTAAATTCTAAACCAAGTCAGTGGTCTTTGAAATATCATGCATGATTCTTAATGTTGAATAGAGTGAAGATAAAAAAGATCCAAAAAGTCGTTGTGAGATATATATATATATATATATATATTATATATGTGGGTAGGTGGGTGGGTGGGTGTGTTTATTAGCTTCTTATATAGTTTCCATACTACACTCTTATCAGAGGTATTTGATTTACTCTTTTTCCATTTAAATGTTTCCCTTCTTATTCTAATTGCATTAATTTTTTATTCAAAATCTTTCAATATCATGTAATTTAATTTACCTATTTCATCTTTTGTGATCACTGCTATCCCTTGTTTTGTTAAGAATTCAAATAGAGTTGGGGGAGACTCCTTAATTAGATGGGGAGAGAAGAAATCATAAAAGATGAAATGATTTTGATTGCATTAAATTAAAAGCTTTATACAATCAATGCAGTTGCATAAAGAGAAATTTGAATTGGAAAAAATTTTAAATTATTTCTGGTAAGGTTCTAATAGCCAAAGTATGTAGAGAATTTCATAACTATTTAAGGAAAAAGTCATTTGCCAATAGATGAATGCTTAGCAACTAGGCAAGAAAAATGCTCAAGAAAAGAAAATTGCAAACAACTGACAAAAACAAATCAGAAAAGAATAAAATGCACGTAAATCAAAATAACTCAAACTCAGCAAGCTGATAAAGTGACAAAAGAAGGAAAAGTCAAAGCCCTGCCAGAAAGGAATTTAAAGACAGAATAATGCTCCAAATGTTTTCAAAAGCATTTTTTAGCCTTTTTGTAAATACCTGGGAGAAAAGAAAAGTTGATGCCCATTGATAGAGATCTAGCTAAACAAATTCAGCACATGAATACAATAGAATATTATTGCCTTAAAATAAAGGAATGGAAAGAATTCAGAGGAACGTGGGAAGAGATATGATCTGATGTAGAGAGAAATAAGAAGAAACAGGAAAATAATATATACCATAACTGCAATAAAATAAGTGAGAAGAATTAAAAAGACAAATGAATTGTTGTGCAATTATAATAATCAAGTTTGATTTCTGAAAAGAGATGGGAAAATATGCCTCCCTTTCTCCATTTCATAGACAGGGAATCTATAACTGGGGAACACTGTCGCACTAGTTATGTGTCAGATTTGCTGAATTGTTTTTTTCAAATTTTTCTCTTTGTTACAAGAAATGATTTATTGGGGAGGGAAAAAAGAAGGATATATTCAGAAGTTTAGGTAATGTTAAATGAAAGATATAATTTTTTAAAGAAATAATCTATTTCTGCCAAAAATCAAAAAAGCACCTCCGTTCTTTTCCTTTCCTCCTTTACCTTTCCTTCTACCTCCAAATCACCATAATAAACTAGGTGGTACAGTGGATAGAGACCAGTGCAGGAGTCAGGAGTACTTGAGTTCATATCTCACCTGAGACACTTGATACTCACTAGCTGTGTGAACTTGGTCACTTAACCCCAACTGCCTCATCCTGGATCATCTCCAGTCATCCTGATGAATATCTGGTCACTAGATTCAGATGCCTCTGGAGAAAAAGTGAGGTTGGTGACCTGCACAGCCCTCCCTCACTCAAAACAAAACTCAAGTGAAAGTCATGTCATTATTTCTCTGATGGCATGGTCTTCTTCAGAAACAAAGGATGAACACACACACACAATAGTAAACCAATGACATGCAACACATTTTGTACACAAATATCAACATCAAGGGAGACATGAGTCAGGTAGATGTTAATTTGAATCAGGTGCGTACTGGTATCATAAGTAAAGTCCTGATTAAAGTCCAAATATTAGATCACTTCTTTCTAGGGATGGTGAACTTCTCAATTTTGTAGGTGATTGCGCTAACTGAATCATTATAATATTGGACTCCTTCCATGAAACCAATAGTTACTCTAAAGAGATCAACTTAACCATCAACACAGAGGAGAAAAGTTAATAAAGAATGAATGTTGCCCAGATTATGGCATGTGACCCAACAGGTAGCCCATTGATTTAGCTCTTTAGTAGTTGTATATTCCCAAAATTGTGAGAGATATTCTAGGAGTATACTATTATGGCAGAAGTGTGCTGCACTCATGATCCTGTAGTAGTCTATAATCTCACTTTCAATATCAATCCAATTTCTACATTCTTGTGCCCCCCATTAACATCATTCTCCTGCTCTTCTCTTAGTACCTTTTTTTTTCAGTAGCATGTGAAAGCAAAAATTTAGTTTCTGGAATTTTTAGAAATCATTTCAAATTCTTACATCAAGAAAAAAATGTGTTTTTTTTTAAATTTTTCTCTATTTCTGCATTTTTCTTCCCTTCTACCAAAGGATCTTAATTTTTACCCCCAATTTTTTTCTGTATTTATCAACATACATGTTTTATCTCTTAAGTATAATGTTCCTTGTAACCAAATATCATTTTATTTTTGTCTTTTTGTCCCTTGAGCATAGAAGAGTGGCATACACAAATCAGACAATAAAAAGATCTACAAATTATACTGAATTGTTGAATCTCATGGATGAACTATGAATATCCCATACCTATATTGTAAGATTGTAAGCTCCTCTGCCACTTCCAGTACAAATAGCTATCCAGTTTTGGTCTGTTGACCTCGGATTAACAGGAAACCATTACATCTTTATGTAGCCCATTCCACTCTTGCATACCTTAAATTGTTGGGAAGTTTCCCATCATATCATCATCATCCATAGCAAAGAATAGGAAGACAGAATCACTATATAATGGCAGAGCTAAGTGTATTACACTGATCTCAACTAATTCCCTTCTATCAAACTCCATCTCTTTAACACTAGTTGCTAAAAATTTGGAAATACCAAAATGTAAGATGAATTAAACTTTTTTTCAAGTGACAGTGAGGTGTAAATACACTGAAGAGCATTACCTATCAAGTGATAATAAATACACTGAAGAGCACTTAAGAGCATTACCTATCAAGATTTGCATGGGAGGAATGGAATAAATGAGATTACTATGGGCACAGCATTGGAAAAGTAGATGGATTGGTCTTGAAGCCAGTTGAAAAGACAAGAGAAGGAAAACTCAGTGACACACTGCTATCATAAATTTTATGAGAACAAGGGTAAATTTACCATTATATTGGATGGAGTCACTATGAGTTATGGGCATATATGCTTAAGGTATGCACAGAATGAGAAGATATGGACAAGTTGCCATCTACGCTGCTGGATAGAATCCAAACTTTGATGAGATAGTGGATCTACCAGTGTTTTAAAGAATTCTAAATGGTGATGTACACAAATGAACTATAGGACAACATCCTAAGAAATATTGAATATGAAGAATTCAAGGAAGCATCAGAAGATTTATATGAACTAATATAATGAAGCAAGGTGAATTAGGAAAATAAAACAGAAACATATTGGAGACATTGTAAGTTCCATTTCAGACCACCACAATAAAGCAAAGAGAATAATAAGGCAAGTTCCATAATATTTTTGTTTCCCAGTTCATATAAAAGTTATGTTGACAAGGTACTACAGTCTATTAAGTGCGCAATAGTATTATATCTAAAAAGTGCACCTACCTTGATTTAAAAATACTTTATTACTAAAAAAAAGTCATTATCTGAGCTCTCAGAAAGTCATAACCTTGGCAGAGGGTCTTGCCTTGATGTTAAGGGCTGCTGACTGATCAGGGTGATGGCTGATGAAGGTTGGGGTAGCTGTAGCAATTATTAAAAATAAAACAGTAATGAGCTTTGCTGCATTGCTGAATCTTCCTTTCACTTGAACACTTGGAGGGCATAGTAGGGTTATTAATTGGCCTCATATAAATAATGTTGTGTTTCAGGAATAGGGAAGGAGGCAGAACACATGCAACATTTATCAAGTTTGTCATCTTATATGGGTGTGGTTCATGGGACCTCAAAATAATTATAACAGTAGCATCAGAGATCACTGATCATAGATCATCATAACAGATATAACAATAATGAAAAAGTTTTAAAAGTTTCAATAGTATGTGAAAGAAACTTTTTAGTTTCTGGAAGTTTACTTTCTAGAATTACCAACATGTTACAGAGAGATAGGATGAGAGCACATGGTGTTGGAGAAATGATGCCAAAATACTCACTTGATGAAGTTGCCAGAAATTTGTAAAAATTTGTAAAAAGCACAATATCTGTGAAATGCAATAAGGAAATGCAATAAAATGAGGTGTCCTGCATACGCACTAGCTACAATAATAAAAATAAAAGGAACAAAGCAACATCCTGAGCACTGTATAATCCTAATGACAAAGCTTGGTCCTAAAGAAGATGTGAGGAAATGCACTCCACTCCTTACTTCACAGATATAGCATGTTATGGACATAGAAAATAATAGACTGTCATAAAGTTGGTATATTGGTTTGTTTTGCTGGAATATTTCTTTTTTTCTCTTTTGTTACAAGGTGTGTTTCTCTATTTGAGGAAGGGGGAAGGGATATGTTTGTAAAAATTAGCAAACTAAAAAAATAAATTTGGAAGGAAAAGTAAACCATTGGTTATGCTTGCAAAACAAAATACAGTCCAGAAATGATCTATAGGATGCTAGTCACCATGGGCTGTGTTGCTCTTATTCAATATTCAAATAGTCACTAGGGAAGTAAAATTGTCACAGTTAAAGGAAGACTCACAAAATATTCCTGGCAGTGAAATTCTAAAGAGAAATGGGCCATTAATAAACCAGAATAGTAAAATGTGAGCCATATGCTTATAGTGTCTCAACATAGATCCTCTTCCCCCAAATCATCAAATAGCTAATATCGGAGCTGAATTTGTTTTATAACATGACTCAATTCATCTAGAAACACCTGCTTTAATAACCTCATTACAGGAAAACTAATGAAGTTCTATACTCATAGCTGGAAGGCTCCCTGAGAGGTTCTTTAACATCTCTAACTAATACTTCTCAGACTGAATTATCTGTAACCTTTGCTAAAGTCCATCAGAGAAGGCATTTTCATAACTTAGGACTCAGTTTCATATTGGGGCATCCTTACATAAAATCTAAACCTTCACAGAATGCATTAAATTCACCTTTTCTCATTCGTGTGTTTTCTTTAATTTTTATGTTTTGGTACAGACTTGTACCAAAATTGTAGAAATTGTGGAAAAATTGTAGAAAATTCTTGTGAAGGAATCTTTCAATACCACTGACAATAGACTACAGTTCTGAAGCTTTATATTCTTAAAGAGTAGTCTATGGACACTGACATATTATGTGACTAGCCCAGGATCACAAGGTCAATAAGTGTCAGAGCCACAACCTAAACAAAGGGCTTCCTGACTTAAAGATTGGCTCTATATTTTCATGACCCACTGCCTCTACTTGTATAACAATTCAAATGCTGAAAAGCTGTAACTTGCCCACAGAGAAAACAATTCAAGGTTTGGCAATTCTTTAACATTTTTGGGAATTCTGATTTTGTATGCAATAGAGGATGGATTGGTGAGGCAAACAAAGGACATTGTGCATATTCCAAGGACTGGGCTCTCACAGACCAGTCCCTCCTTTACATGTCTCTGAAAAAGACGCTTAAAGACCAATCTATTCATTTTATTGAAGATACAGCTCCACTACTCCATGAAACCTCTCCTGTTGATTTTAGTTGGCAGTAAAATACAGCCAGTCTCATCCTCTAAAGGATTCATAAAAGTATATTGTATCTCTTCCAAGACTCCAAGCTTATTGGGTGCTACTTTTGTGTCTTTGCCTTTGCCTCCTTCAATTACACCAAACTCTGGGCTCTCAAAACATAGATGTTTAAGAGAATAGTATTAGGAGAGAGATTAGCTGCAATAGCAAATCATGCTTCTTCTACTTCTATAGCAAATAATAGGCAAGCAAGGATTCTGGAGTGCAAATCTAAGATCTATTTCATATAAATATGACTGATACTGCCCATCTCAGTAAATGGATAAGTTATATTCACAGAAGAATAATGTTGAATTAAATATTCCTTTAATCTACTTTTTATGCACAAGAATTTCACAAATTTGTAACAGAAGGTAAAATTGAATTTGAGTTTTCCTTTCATCTGCCAACCCAACAGATTGGTTTTCTGGGCATGAATCTCAGGGTAAAAAACATGGAGTCAAATATTGTAGATAAGAAAAACAAAATTTTCTAATTTCCAAGACTCAAGTATAATTTCCCAGAACTAAACCATAGGGATTTTATCTCTGGGAGCTTGTAGTGAGTTGAAGTTGTACATTTTATTGCCATACATCTCTCTTTCCAGGCAAACTTAACATTATTCAGTCCCTGACTTACCTTCAGTGTATATCACTTAGGGGACAAACAGCTACCTCCTAATAGCGGTCCGGACTGATAGAGAAATTCCCTATGAGTCTCACCCACATGACTTTAGAGTTCTCTGTTCTCTCACAATCTCCCTTAGCAGTGGAGACACAAACACATATAAATATGCACAAGATACATAGAAAGTACATAAAAAATAACTATAAAGGGGAAGAAATTAGTACCCTGCAAACTCAGAAAAGGTACTCTGCAAAAATAGCTAAATTTCAAGGACTCAAGAATCCAATACACAGAGATAAGCAGGAAAAGCATTCCAAGAATCTGAGATAACTTAGGCAAAAGCATGGAAATGAATTAAAAGTATTGTATGAGGTACAATAAATAAGCCAGTATGGTTGAACCATAATGTATAGTAGAGGGTTGTGTGAGACTAAAAAGTAAAAAGGAGACAGGTTACGAAAATCAAATGAGATTAGAAGCTATAGATAAATATAGATGATGCAGATATAACATTTCATCCATCCAAATTTTTCAGAAAGAAAGAGAGGAAGAAAGAAAAGAGAGAGGGAAGGAAGGAAGGAAGGAAGGAAGGAAGGAAGGAAGGAAGGAAGGAAGGAAGGAAGGAAGGAAGGAAGGAAGGAAGGAAGGAAGGAAAGGATGGAGGGAGGGAGGGAGGAAGATAGGTAGGTAGATAGATTATATTTCATTATTTTATGAGTGAACCTATTCCATTATTAAACGGAATTAATTTTTAGAAAGTGCTTTCTTACACCTCCACCTCCCTTTAACCTTCCACTCATTAATTCTTGCTCTATCCTGCAGACACCCTGTAAAGCATATCTTTTCCTCTTCCCCATGGTTTATACATATATAACTGAGAAATCTGTGTATGAAACCCCAGTAATCTTCTCTTGGAACAATTAAATTTTACCCATCAATTCAGAATATTCACTCTCTTTCAGCCTTAATCTCCTTCTCTTATTCACAAAGGATGATGATCCTGATTCATAAATCATTTAACCATAAAACATTATTGTAAATTCTTTTTAGATATAATGGAAACACTCAACTAGGAATGTTGTTTCATGTGCATTATGAGTTAAAACTTTTCTGGGCTGTTATGGGGAAATCTAACCATCCTTTGTGACATTTCTGTGGGGGGGTGGAGGGAAATAAAATCTATATTCTAAAGGGTCAAATCAGTAACAACATTTTTTTGGTATAGAACCTAGTTATAAGTTGAGGACTGTCCATGTGGATAAAGAGACACTCACGGTATCTTTTATCTTTAAAATAATTTTGCACATTGTTTTGACCCAGTATCACTGGTCTAGTAGTAACACCCCAAAATGCAGAAAAGAAGCATTATCTAGCTCTATATTTGAAGACAAAGTACAGCAGTTCCAATTATTCTATTTCGGGGCAAGCCAACAAACTTCCCTTCATCTAAGTTTTCTCACCTGCAAAATAGATGGGGAGAGTTGGATGGTCTCTAAGGTTCTTTCCAATTCTAACGCTATGATCTAGTGATGGACAAGGTATGGAGACAGGAGCACGTGTATTCAAATTCTATTTCTTCTAGCTCTAAGACTACAGGCAAGTCACATAAGTGCTCCATGCCTCAGATTCTTCACATTAAATTCAAAATTAAGTAAGAATATTGAGCTTCATGGCTTGAAAGGTCCTACTCAGTTCTAAATCTGTGATTCTTTGATACTCACTCTCTAAATGGAAGATTGGCCATCACATCATGAGCTGAAATATACAATCCATAAAAGTTGAAATTAACTTTAAATTATTATATTTTAAATAAACATTTTAACTACCACTAAAAATGAAGCCTGATTTTATGGGATAATAATGTAAACAAGGAAAAGATCACCAAGGTTAAATTTGACTGAATGAAACTATGGGGAATAAGAATTTCATGAGAAATATAAAAAGGCAAATAACTCAATTTCAAATTAAAAATGAAAAATTTGCTGTTAAAAACAACTTTAGATTCATATATATTCCATAATCACCATTGGGACAGTTATCTCATTCCCATTAAATATGTAGCATTCTTTTTATATCCATAAATGAAACACTATGTGAACCTTAATTGCTTTTTAATGATGCTTTTTCTGTTACAAATATAAAACATTTATGCTAAAATTAAGTACTTTGAAATTAATGTTCCCATAATGGTCTATATTCTTTATGTCTCTAATTCTCCTCCCCTTTCTTCCCTTGATGTTTACCCCCTTCCCTAACCAAGAAATAGGCCTTTTATTTCTTCTATATTTCTTCACAGAGCTCAGCATTGTGGCCTGCACACAGTGGGCTCTCAATAAATATTGTTGACAGACTGGTCGTTTTTCTATAGCAATTGACTTCTGTGTCACTAATCCATTTTTCAGCCCTCATCCTTTTATCCACTTTTTCCTCCCCCTACCAGCATGCCTATTGTCTGTTTCATTGTGTGTCGGTATTCAATCTCTTCTCTGAATAATGTGAAGTTGTAAATTGTGCTCCCTGCTGCCTTCTTCTTCCTTTTCACTTACTTACAAATCCTTTCTATTATTAACATCTTTCACCTATCCATTCTCTATTTTGTGCTATTTCATGCTTCTGGCACAGGTGACATGACTTAGATTTTTACCAGTAAGCAGAGCAAATTCAATGTTCCTGCTTTTATAAATGTCTTTTCTTATTCAGTCTTTCATTGATTACCTAAAGTTGAGATGATTTCTTGTTTGTTCATGCTTAAAAATATATCCATATATGTAGGCATATATACATGTGTGTGCATATATGTATGTAGAGAGACATATCCATAACATTATCTATCCATATACATGTGTATGTACACATACACATATCTCTTCACATGTCCATGCACATTTATGTATATGCATGTCTATACATATGCATATATAATCTACTAGTATATTACATATTATATATACATAAGGAGGTAGTGCAATAAGCACTGGATTTGGAGTCAGATGCAGTGAGTTCAAATTCTTGCTCTGCTACTTATTACTTGGGTAACCTTGAGGAAGTCATTTCTCTCCTTTGGTACTCCTTCAAGTGTAAAATGAGATAGTTGGACTAGATGGTTTCTGAGGTCCTTTCATTCATTCTCCTCCCAGCCATGTCTCTGACTTTACTAACTAACTTACTAACATTACTTCTCTGTTGTAGATTCATATTGGTACTGCCCTCAGAATGTAAGACACTTAAGAGCAAAGAAAATCTGTCTTTTTGCTTGTTTTTGTATCTCTAGCACTTGGCATGGTACCTATTACTAAGTGGTCATGAAACGTTTCTACCCTTAATTTCTTCCTTTTTCCTTCCTTCTATCCTTCTTTCTTTCCTTCTTCCTTTCTTTCCTTCTTCCTTTCTCTCCTCCCTTCTTTCCTACCTTCATTACCTCCACCCTTCCTTCTTGCTTTCCTTCTTTCTTTCCTTTTTTCCTTCCTTTCTCCCTTTTTTCTTTCCTTCTGTGATTCTCTGGTCTTCTGTGTATCTATGATATAAATTAAAGCAGTTCTGTGTGCATCATGATAATCAGCTAATAATCTGTTCATTCAATAAACTTCATAGTTTATTAATAATCAAATCTGCATCACATGACCATTGAATGACAGAGGCTGAGAGAGCTTCATCCGCATGGTCTGTAGCTATACCTACCTGAGGGTTAAACAACCAGATAAAAGTACAAAAATAATAGTTTAAGTAAATACATTTCTTCTGACATGTTAAAGTAAGACCTGTCCAAACCATACATGAGACTTTGGACAAGAAGTTTTATTTTAAGACAACTTCAATTAATTCCGAAAGCAATATACTTAGGAACATATCTTTTCTCTTGTTGGAGAGTAGGGACATTTCTGGTGATGTTATCTTTATTTAAGATAAAACAGGAATTCGACAGAGAGATGAACGCAGAAAGTTCTATGGCCCTGGGAAGTCTTACCCCAAACCATAATATCATATTTCAGAATTCCTACTAATTAGATTGCCTCACTTAAAAATTTAAAAGAAAGCTACTGAACAGATATAGCTTGACTGCAGTGGGATCTTTACCAAATCATTCAATCAGCCTTCCCTGACATGTTCATTCTCATGTGGTTTGGACCACTCATTACCGTGCTTCTCTGAGTGTATGCCTATGCTAATGAATGAGCAAACAACCACTTCATGATATTTTGGTCTCCTGCTGTAAAGATGGAAATTGTTTAATACTGGTAACAAGTGCTGAATCCTGGACAGAGAGGACATTGAAGAGGACAGGATAATGACCAAACCTACAGCTATACTACAAAATTCTCTAGATTTTGAAGGACAAGAAGATCCTATCTCTAAAGTAAAAGACCCCTTCCCAGTCATGTTATACTAACTGCTGCAGGCAATCTGAGCTATTGTATGATATATTGAATTCTGATATTCTACACTTGAAAAGAAGGTATTTCCCACTGTCCAATAAGATTTCCTTAGTTTTATAAGAATTCCTGCCTAATTCCAAGATGATGAGAAAACTCATCATAGTTTATTAGAGGAAGAAGATGGAAAGACCAATCTGCATTTGCCTGCAAATTTGCATTTGCATTTGCAAATGATTGTACATCTGTAAAGTGGACAACAATTTTTTAAATTAAATTTTATTTACTTTTTTGTTACATTTTAAGTTCCAAGCTGCCTTTCTCACTCCCTCCCCACACAACACTAGAAAAGGCCACCATTTTGCATGTGTGCCTGCACATACACATGCACACACACATACATACATGTAAAATCATACTTCTGTTTATTAGTTCTTTCCCTGGAGGTGGGTAGCATCTTCCCATAGATCCTTTGTAATTTATTTGAATATTTATAGTACCCAGAATAGTTAAGTTGTTCATAGTTATTGTTTGAAGAATATTGCTGTTACTGTACAAAATGTTCTGCTCATTCAACTCATTGTTTCATGTAAATCTGTCCATGTTGTTTTTTTTTAATTAACTTGCTCATCATTTCTTAGAGCAGTATTTCTTAGAGTGGTATTCCATCACAATTATATACCACAACTTATTTAGCCATTCCCCAATGGGTGGACATTCTCTCCATTTTTAATTCTTTGCCACTTACAAAGAGAGCTATTATAAATATTTTAGAATATGTAGTTTCTTTTCCTTTTTCCATGATCATGTTGAGAAACAGATCTAATTGCAGTATTGTTGGGTCAAAGGGTATACACAGTTTTACAACTCTTTCAGCATAATTCCAAATTTCTCTACAAAAATGGCCAGCAATCTTACACACACACACACATAAGTATGTATGTATGTGTGTACATATATGTGTGTGTGTGTGCTATCTATTTTCAGATATTTTCAATATATTGATTGGGTTATGGGCAACAAAGAGAAAAACATCAAAGAAACATTTCTTTATGCTAAAGAAACCAGAAGGAAGTTTGGAAGGGGGCACAAATCAATACAGTAGTGTTAGGGCTATTAAATGTAATATTTGCCTTTTTAAGAAAAGCTGAATGTGATAGATTCACAGATTCATATCCCATCCTCTTTTTTTTGTTAATCAGATATTGAATTGTTCATTGTTAAGTTTAATAAAATGCAATAAAATAATTGAATGACAGCGTAAAAAAGGACAGGGCATATATTATATGTTAACTCAAAGGTAATGATCAATAGTAAGTCATCATTTTAGAAAGAGAATCTTAGTCAGTAGGAATTCTCTGAATTAACTATATTTTTTGATATATTTTCTCCAGAAACTTTAAAGCCATCAAGTTAGCCTTTTAGCAACTGATTACATATGTCAATTGGGTGTCACATATCACAGTGTGTGAAGACAGTTATACAGAAGTATTGACAATTAGGTACAGTTGGAGACTACTATATTTTTTTCAGAATTCTGAATATTCCTTTTGCTTGATTTAATAATATTTTCATTACCAACATTACCAACAATCTTACTTAGGCAGCTAGGTGGCATGGTAGATAGAGCTCAAATCTGGAGTCAGAAAGATGTGTTTTTGAGTTCAAATCTGGCCTCAGGCACTTACTAGGAATATGACCAGGGACAAGTCACTTAACCCAGTTTGCCTCAGTTTCCTCATCTGTAAAAATGAGTTGGAGAAGGAAATGACAAACCATTCCAATATCTTTCCCAATAAAATTCCAAATGTGGTCACAAAGAGTCAGATATGATTCAACAACTCTATAGATTGTCAAACTTTTGAAGAATAGTGTTGCTGGCAATTCCAACATGGGATACAGAATGGGTTATATTGGGATGCATTGGGACAGCCACAGATTATTCTATATTTGTTCTGGTTTGATGAGGTGCTTTAGCAGTTTTTGAGAAATCATCTATTCAAATCCCCCCTCCTTTTTATTTTGCTTAAACTTGATCCAAATAATTCATTTCTATCTGGTCACTGGATTCAGATGGCTGTGGAGAAGTGAGGCTGGTGACCTGTACAACCCTCCTTCCCTCAGAACAAAGTCAAGTACAAATCATGTCATCATTTCTCTGATGGCGTGGTCTTCGTCAGCAATGAAGGACAAACACAATATAAATTGTTCTCCTCATAGATGTAATTCTCCTTTATTTTTTCTGTTCTCTTTCCATATCTAAAGTACATTCAAATCCTTCCACTTGGTCCTCCATAGAAATCTCCAAAATCTAACCTGGTTCTTCAATTCTATTCATTATGTGTCTTAACTCTCATGATGCCATCTTTCTCATTTTCAGAACCTTTATTTGCCCCCCACCTACAGTTTAAAATATTATATTCAGAATAATCCTTAATGAGTGATTCTGGAACATCATTCTCTAATTCTCCTCACTGGCTCTATTCTGCATACAATTCATGTTATGATATCCATTGACTCCTACCTCACCTCTTTCCTCTTAGTGGTCAAAGTTTTCTTTTCATTTTTTTTGGTCTATACCACATCTCCTAACTTTGTAATTTCTCTCAATGATTTCTAATTCCAAGGAACTTCCCCTATGGATATCCTAAAGATCACAGGATCATTAGAATTTCAATCCCCAGTCCATTAAAGTATCTCTCTTTCTAGTTGGAAACAACATTTACAGGCTATATTATAACATAATTGTGATGGAACCAGTGCTCCTCCCATCTACAATATGGGGGAGCATTACCTTAAAGAAAACATAACTGACCCTGGGAAGTGGATTATTCCTAGCTTCCCTCACACAGCTTGTTGGACATCTAAGGACATAAACAATTACAGTTACGTAGAATGTAAGCCCCTCAGATATGATGCAATTCACTATTTACCATGTTCTTCACCATATCTTGTTTGATGAACAGATGTGTTTCCAAATGGCGAAGACTGGGGCTGTACCCAATTAAACTAAATGCCACTGTTTGTTTGTTACATACCTCTTCTGTGTTAGGGCAAAGTAAGACTCTCTTTGGTAGCCTTTCAGGGATTTGTGAGGGCCTCATTTGTCCCAAAATTGAACCTGAGCCTTGGAGCCATGCCTTTTAAAATATTACTTTAAAAGAGAACTTCTTTGCCATTTTCCTCCCTAAAGAGAAAACAAATAAAAAAGCTTAAACTTCCATTATCCTTCTAACTGTAGGTAGAACCCATTAGTACCATAGGCTCTAGACCCACCTCTTACTTCCCTGATTTTATAGAAATAATGCCATTTAAAAAGGAAGGAAGGAGGACTGAAAGGACGTGTCCCACCCCTCAACAAGTCCCAAGAGCCTGGTAGCCTTGCTCCTTAAAACCACATTTCCCAAAGGGTTGTACTTTTATTCCTCTAAACTGGCCCTCCCCCACAGATGATACAGATTCATGGAATCACAAACAAAGAATATGGAGAGACTTTAGAGGACTTTCAGTTCCCCACACACACACCTTCATTTTACAGATGAGTAAATAGACGCAAAGATTAGATGACTTCCCCAAGATTGCTCAGATGGTAAACAGCAAAACTAGGATTTGAACCCACATCCTCTGACTCCAGACTTAGTTCTCTCTCTACTCTACCAACCCATTTTTCTTCATGCTGCTTTCTGTTTCTCTGTGTACTACTTTCTTCTTGGAAATCTAATTTGAATGATATTATATTAATGATACTGTATCAATAAAGCACTTTAAAGTTTACAAAGTCCTTTCTTCCCCCACTCCATGGTGCAAGTAATGTAGACATTGCTCTATTGTATGAGTGAAGATGATTCCTGCTCTAGGATTCAGAATACCTAGGTTTGAATCCAATTTCTATGGACCTCAGTGTTCTCATACATAAAATAAAAGGTCTAAATCTCTGCTCCTGTCTTCATTTCCCTTAAGGCATAGGATTTGCACAGACTGCTTCAAGGAGGGTTGGACTAGATCACTTATTGAGAATCTACTTTGTGCCAGACCCTGAACATACAAAGATGAGAATGAAGAAGTACTTTCCTTCTTCAAGGAGAAAAAGACAATGTACAGGGAGATACATACAAAATTATGTCAAATAAATTCAGAGTAGGTGATTTCCAAGGCTTCTCTAGTCTTTAAATCCTACAGACCCTTAAGTTAAGTTATTCACTCAGTCACACAGCTAGATAGTAGCAGAGCTGAAACTTGATTCAAAAGCTCCAGACTCCAAGTCCAGGGTCCTTTCAAGAGCACCCACTACCCCCATCCTCCTTCTCCCTTTGCTTTCATTAAGTGTTTGGCAGTCATCTTCCTAGGATATTAGGCATACTATGTAGAACTAGCATATTACTCTATACATACCAGGACATTGAAAAATCCTTGTTGAATTAAGCTGAATTGAATTCGCATGTAATGAATAAAAGGTTGTAATATTTAGGTGATGATATTTAACCTGGTGCCCTGGAAGCTTTCAGTGTATCTTTACTAGACGGTTTTTCTAGTCCCTTATCTTGAAGCAAAGGAATTTCACATTTAAAAGGAAAACAAGGTCTTTGGAAATTGAAAACTACTATGTGTTTTAACTTTAAATGACAGCTTTTAGCAAGCTGTCTTGATTTGGTTTTTGCCAGCTCAATGAATCACAGTACTTTTGTGTCATGTCTGACTAAATTAACAGAACAGGGAGGGGAGAAACAGCCCTTTTTCTGATCATTGGATCCAAGACATTACAGTAGCACAACTTGAGACCCACGGAAAACATGTGCCATCAGCACAGGAGGCAAATTTCCTCTGTTGGGAGGATAACTTAGCAACCAAGTCCCAGGAAAGAACAGCTACAAAAGGTCACTTAAATGTTCCCCAAATGACAACCACTTTAATTTATATTGGTGAAATGAGGCAACAGGAGGTGTAGGGAACATAAATTGACATTTATTTTGTGCCCTAGAACATGCTGTACAGTATTATTTTTTTAATCTGGTTATGAATGTCTGGCATGTTTGATCATATTCCTTTGATATTAGAGAGCATTACATTGACCATAATATTCAAGATATTCTGCAAGTTTATTATAGAAGGCAGCCTGGCATTGTACAAAGTGATTGTTTCATTTATGATAATTATGTAACACCTAGCACAACACCTATAGTCATATAGTCAATAAATGCTTATGGATTGGTATAGTTGACAGAAGCATTAGACTTGGAATCAGGATGAGTTGACTTCAAATTTTGTCTCAGATGCTAGGTCTGTGACCTGATTCAGCCATTACCTTCATTCATTACCCTCCCAAAGCCTCAATTTCCCCATCTTTAAAATTGATATAATAATGCCTAATTCACAGGATTATTATCAGACTCAAATATGAAAATATACTTAAAGCACTTTTCCAACTTTTAAGTGTTATATACATTCTAACTATTATTACTATCATTATAATTAATGTTAAATGAGGTCCCAAATTCTCTTGCATTACATTTCTGGACTTTCTAAATTTCTGAAAACTAGTTTTTGATGTTTGTCAAATTTATCTTGATTTTGCAATTAGTACCTTATTAATCAACAAGAATTTGCATTTGCAGATGTTCTATAATTTCTTATTTCTCCGAAGTACCCTAGGACAGGAGAACAATAGGATATATATTATATATAACATATATATATATATATATATATATATTCAGTGTGAAATAGCTTAACAGTTTGCAAGATGTATAATGGTAAGTTATTATGAACTGCATAATTATAATTTGTAATATAATTATCGAGCTCTGGGAAATGCTATAGAGGAAATTACCTGTCTAGTAATATTAAATTAGGTTAGGCACAAAAGAAACAATTTTAAAGTCACCGTGACTCAAACTTCAGTACATTTACTAGAGGTGGTGTTAAGCTATCAGAGTATGTCTGCAGAATGACAACTGAAGACAACCTTCATAGGACTGAGTTCTGAAGAAGAATTTGAAAGTCCTGGCAAAGCAAAGTAAATATACAGAAAAAACAAACAAGCAAGAAAATCCCAGGTCTTTTTCCATTCTCTACCACAGAGGAAACTGAGAAGAAGCAGTAGGATGGGTAGGAGAGCCAAGAAAAAGTACTGTCCTGACAATTCATAAATAACAGAAACATACAAATGCCAATTGGAATTGCTGCCTTCCTTTCTTTCCACCTTTTCTAGCTCAGAATTCCTAGAATCTGACTGTTGTCAGAGACTCTGAATTTCTCCAAGCCTTCCAAATAATACAGACCCAAAGTCATTTGATCTAAAGTCAAATAATACAGACCCAAAGCCATTTGGTCTAAAATAAAAATACTCCAGGCATTGTGCTTAGCCAGGGAAGCCAGGAGTTTAAAGTGAAGTAAGAGAAGATCCTAGGCACCCAAAATATACTCTGAAACTCAGTCTAGTTTCTGGATGGCATTTGTTGTTGTGTTTGTCCTTCATTGCCAAAGAAGATCGTCAGAGAAATGATGACATGACTTGCACTTGACTTTGTTTTAAATGAGGGAGAGCTGTACAAGGTCATCAGCCTCAGTTCTCCTCCAGAGCCATCTGAATCTAGTGACCAGATATTGATCAGGATGACTGGAGATGACCCAGGATGCAATGGGAGATCTTGGCTTTTAAATACTATACTACAACTCCATCTTCTTTTCTGACCATACAGTTCTCTGACATCATTTATGCTTCACTGTTTTCACAATTTGTGTTTCATAATTGTTAAACCTACCCTCTTCCACCATGTTTCCATTGCCCTTCAGATGACCTTCAACTTTAAATCTTGAGAGACTTTAGCATTCCATACTTTAAAAGTATGTAACATTGGTAGTAGGTAACTATCAATCTTAAAAAAACAAGATGAAAAAACTGTAAAATAGAGCCCTTCACTCCCAAGAGAAGCAGTAGGCTCCAGCTCCAAGAACTGCCAGGTGCTTCAGTATAGCCTGAGGCAGGCAGGCATTCCACAGTGACTAGACCTCCACGCACTTCAGTGAAGCTCCAGGGAAATACAGAAAAAACCTCAGTTGGCCTCAGCATATACCAGACACCACCATTAGAACTGTAGTTCGGTATGAGATAAACTGCAAGACTCCTACAACCTCCAGCAGTGCCAGTCACCTAAAACCCCACCTTCTCAACAAAGCACCAGAGAGGAGGGTCCTCCATGGGCCTCAGGGCAACATCATTGCAGCCCCAAGTAAGCAATCAAGGCCTGCAGCCACTGGTGCAAGAAATCTGAGACAGAGTCCCTTCCACCTTGGGAGCAGAGACCAAGTTTAAAAAAAAAAAGAAAAGGACCCCAGAAATAGATGAGCAAAAAACAGCAATGTAAAAGAATCTGACCATAGAAAGTTATTCTGGTGGTAGGGAAGACCAAGACACAGACTCAGAAGAGGATAACAATGTCAAAACACTTTTGGACAAAACCCCAAAGAAAAATGGGAAGTGGTCTCATGTCATGGAAGAGCTTAGAAAGCAGCTTAAAATAGAAGAGAGCTAGAAGAAAAACTGGAAAAGGAAATGAAAGTGATATAAGAGGATTATGAAAAAACACTCAATAGCTTGGAAAACTGCTTAAAATGTGGAATTGACAAATGGAAAAGGAGATATGAAAATCCACTGAAGGAAACAACTCCTTAAAGAGTACAAGTGCCCAAATGGAAAAGAAAGTCCAAAAGCTAATTGAAGAAAACAACACCTCAAAAGTTACAAGTGAAGAAAAGAACAAGTGAAAGCTAATGACTCCATGAATCAATCAAACTATTTCAAAAGAGTGAAAAAATGGAAGAAAAATCTAAAATGTCTCATTGGAAAAACAACTGACCTGGAAAGTAGATCCTGGAGAGATGATATTGAAATCATTGGACTACCTGAAAACCCTAATCAAAAGAAGGACCTGGACAGCATCTTTCAAGGACTTATCAAGGAAAGCTGCTATGATATCCTGGAACCAGAGGACAAAAAAGACATTGAAAGAATCTACTAATCATGTCAGAAAAGAGATTCTAAAATAAAACTCTAAAGGACATTACAGCCAAATTCCAGAGCTATCAGGTCAAGGGAAAAATACTACAAGTGGCCAGAAAGAAACAATTCAAATATCATGGAGTCACAATCAAGATCACATAGGACTCAGCAGCTGCAACATTAAAGGACGGCAGGTTATGGAACATAATATTCCAGAGGGCAAGGAAGTTTAGATTACAACCAAGAATCCCTTATTGGGCAAAATTAAGCATAACACATTAAGGGGAAGAAATGGTCATTCAATGAAATAAAAGTATTTCAAGCCTTTTTAATAAGAAGACTGGAACTAAACCAAAAATTTGACCTTCAGTGCCAAAACCCAAGATAAGCAAAAACAGGTAGAAAGGAAAAAGAAAACACAAGGAAGTCATTAGAGCAAAACTGTTCACATTTTCACATGGGAAGATGATACTTGTAACTCTTAAAAATTGTATCACTAACAGTACAGATAGAAGGTATACATAGAGTGTATGGGTATGAGGTGAATTTGAAGATATGACAAAAAATTAAGAGATTAGAAAGAGGAGTACAATAGGTGCAGAAGGAAGGGAGAGGTAGAATGAGATAAATTATCTTATATGAAGAGGCAAAAAAAGACCTATTACAGTAGGAGGCAAATGGGAGGATGGCGATGGGCATTGCTTAAAACTTACTCTCATCAGTATTGGCTCAAAGAGGGAATAGTATACACAATCAGTTGAATATAGAAATCTATCTTTCCTGATAGGGAAGTAGGAGGGGAGAAGATTAAACAAAGGGGAGGAAGAGTAGGAACTGATGGAAGGGAAGGCAGATCAGGGGAGGTGGTAGACAGAAACAAAACACTTGTGAGGTGAAAAAGGAGAAAGGACAAACAGGAGGAAGAATAGGATGGAAGGAAATACACAGGTAACTGTGAATGTGAATGGGTTGAACTCTCCCATAAAACAGAAGCAGTTAGCAGAGCAGAACAAAAACCAGAATCCTATAATTGTTGCTTAAAAGAAATACACTTGAAGAAGAGAGACTGAATTCATCCAACCTTTCTGGAACACAATTTGGAACTATGTCCAAAGGACAATCAAACTGTGCATCTGCTTTGATCTAGCAATGCCACCGTCTATACCCAAAGAGATCATAAGGAAGCAAAAACGACTTACATATGAAAAATATTTATAGCAGCCCTATGCATGGCAGCAAAGCATGGGAAATAGAGGGGATGCCCATTAATTGAAGAATGGATGAAAAAACTGTGCTGTATGAATGCAACGGAATGCTATTGTGCTATAAAAAATGAGAAGCAGACATGTTTCAGAAAAACCTGGAAATACTTTTACAGACTGATGCAAAGTGAAATGACCTGAAAACACCGTACATAATTTCAGAAACACGGTGTGATGATCAACTCTGAATGATTCAGCATTTCTCAGCAATGCAATGATCCAAGACAAGTAAAAGAATCATGAAGGAAAAAATGAGGAGATCTTTCACATTCATTAATAGACCAATGTGACCTGCCGGGATCGCATGAGTCTGAGTCACATGAAGCCTGTGGTGGGAGGAGTTTTCTGAATGCATGGAACAAGAAGAGATGGAGAGCGGAGCTGAGAGGAAGTTAGTCTTGAGAGCAGTCAGAGCTAGGAAGGATGCAGGCTGATGGGTAGCATGAGTGACAGAGCTTGTTTGTGATTTGTAGGCAAATCACATAAGGCAGCCTGCTTGTGATGTGATGGACCTGGTTTGTGAGAATCCTAGCAGGGAGAAGGCTTAGGGATGGTGTTGTTTTCTACATCGTTTTGTGTATAGATTTTTATTACTGTGATGGATTTGGCTTTCTGGTGTCTGAATAAATGTTTTTCTTCTGTCTTCCATGTGGAGAGTCTGTGGTATTTCATGATTCAGAATTGTGCCAGGATATTCATGGCTGCCATAGGTGCTGTGAATATCGCATTGGCTCTACACTAATATGGAAATATGTTTTGCATGATAGCACATGTATAAATTACATCAAATTTCCTACCATTTTCAGAAGAGGGAAGGGAGGGAAGGAAAAACATTTGGAACTCAAAATCTTGTGAAAATGAATGCTAAAAATTCCCTTCATATGTAATTGGGGGAAAAACAAAATACTATTTAAAGCAAATATATATATATATATATATATATATATATATATATATATATATGAAGGTTGGTGTTGTTAAAACAATGTTATATTTCCCCAAAATGTACTGTCTTCTTTAATGCTTGCTTAATCATATGCATAATACATTTCAATGCTATCTTTTTGATGCACCAAATTGATGAACTATCCATCCAGTGGAATGTCATAGTTTGGACAAAAGGCAGATTTTATCCAACGTATTTATTTTTATTTTTTATATTTTATTTTCCCCAAAAAACAATTTTTAGCATTTTTTTAAAAAGTTTTTAGTTTCAAATTCTTTTCCTTCCTCCCTACCCTGTTTCTTCCCTGAGACAGTAAGTAATCAGGTATATGTTATAAATGTGCAATCAGGTAAAACATGTCCATATATGTCATTCTGTACAAGAAGACAAACAAAAAAACGAAAGAAAATGAAAAATAACATGCTTCAGTCTGTATTCAAGCAATAACAGTTCTTTCTCTGGAGGTGGATAGTATGCTTCAGTATTAGTTCTTTGAGATTGTCTTGGATTATTGCATTACTGAGAATAGCTAAGTCATTCACATTACTGTTACCATATACAACATTTTCCTGATTCCATTCACTTCACTTTGCATCAATTCAAGTAAATCTTTTCACGGTTTTTCTGAAATCATCCTGCTTTTCAAGACATGTTTTATCTATTAGTTTTGTTTTTTTTTGTTTTTTTTGGTTTTTGTCGGTTATAGTGAGCTTTTCCTTCTAGAGGCAGCCAGGTGGTTCAGTGGATAGTGCTGGGCCTGAAGTTAGAGAGAGTTGAGTTCAAATATCGCTTCAGATACTTAACTGTATGACTTCGGGAAAATTATTTAATCTCATTTCTCCGTTTCCTTAACTGTAAAATAGCAACATCTATAGATTCTACCTTGTTGCAAAGAGATAACTGTAAATGGTTTTGCATGGTGCCTGGTATATATACAGGTACTATATAAATGTATACCCATTCCTCCCCACCCCAACCATTTCTCCATCTGGAGATGGGTACAATACTTCATCTTGAGTCTTCTGGAGTTTAGGATATCTTTGGAGTTTAGGATATCTTTACATTAATTAGAGTTCTTAAGTATGTTAAAGTTGTTTGCCTTTATAATTATTATTATTTTTAATTACATGAAATATATTCCTGATTCTTTTTTAATTCATTCTGCTTCAATGCATACAAGTCTTTCCAGGTTTCTCTGAAACCAGTCCCCTCATTTATTATAAGAGTAGTCTATTAAATTATCATACCATAATTTATTTTGGCATTCCATAATTAAAAGAGGATTCTCCTTAGTTTCCAGTTCTAAGCCTAAGATGTCTAAGTTTAATATTTTTTGCACTTCTTTTTCTCTTTGATCTCTTTCATATATATATATATATATATATATATATATATATATATATATCATAGTAATATTGATAGGTACAAGAGTATGCATAGTTTAATCATTGGGGTGGGGCATAGTTCCAAGTTACTTTCCCCAATGTGTGGTCAAATTCATAGCTCCACTAACAGTATATCAATGCACCTGACCATTCCAATACTTTTTTTATTTTCCTTTTTTGTCAAAACTAATGTGATAAGGAACCTCCAAGTTGATTTAAGTGGGATTTTTCTAAATTTTTAGTGATTTGAAGAAGTTTTTCTTATGGAGATTGATAGCTTGCATTTCTTCCTTTGAAAATTACAAGTCCCTATGCTTCAGCCATATTTCATTTAAAGAATGGAGTCAAAATCTTTTAAATATATAATTCTGTCTTTCTTTAGAATTAAGAAAGAAATAGATATAGCATAGTCCAAAGAATATTTATTTTATTGATTACATATATTTATGTGGAAGGAACTCATCAACATTTCAAAGATCATATTCAGATATCAAAAGTATCCCAATTAATTAAAAAAAAATTCTTATGTTTTAGGAAAGTATAATATAAGGAATATATAGTGGTGTACGGAAAAAGAGGGAGAAAATTTTTGTTGTTCAGTCATTTTTCAGTCATGTCTAATACTTTGTGACCCCATTTGAAGTTTTCTTGTCAAAGATACTGGAATGTTTTATCATTTACTTCTCCAGTTCATTTTACAGATAAGGAAACTGAGGCAAACAGAGTTAAGTAACTTGTCACAGGGTCACACAGCTACTAAGTGTTTGAGGTTAGATTTAAACTCAGAAAGATGAGTCTTCCTGACTTCAGGACCACTGTTCTATCCACTGTGACACCTAACCACCCTGACCACTTAGCTGCCTTGATTGAAACTGATCAAATTAATACAACTGCAGATCTGTCTATCTAATTACTTAATGAATTCAAAGTGAACCAAGAAGACTTAATAAGGTAAGCAAAGTCACATAATACCCTGTCATAGAAGTAAAATATCAACTGATAATCAAAATTACATATGTAGTATATTAGCATATGTCAAGACAGTATAGAAAAGATCTAAAGTCTTGGGTGACATGGACTACAATCTTGACTTTGTGATATGGAGAAGTGAATTCACCTCTTGAACCTCAGTCTTCTCCTTGGTAAAATGGATATAATATTCCCAATAGAGCAGTTAGATGTGGTGATGGAAGAATGCCAGTCTTAGAATCAAGAAAAGATTAATTCAATTCCTTCCTCAGATATTTACTACCTGGGTAATCTTGGACAAGTCATTTACCCTCCTGTAGTCTCAGTTTCCTCATCTGTAAAATGAAGAGGTACAATACAGTGGCTGTTCCAGTTCCAAATGTGGGAGCCTAGGTCCCATTAGCTACCTCACAATATTGTTGGGGGGTTTGGAGGAATGGGGAATGATTTTTAAACTTTAAAGAACTATAAAACCATGAATTAATATTCCTTTGGGGGTGTCCTCCCTTTGGTTCCTCAGGTAAATCACCAACTATGTCATTCTTCCATGTAGTATGGCCATAGTACTTCAGACAAGGATTAAAGTTATGAAGGCTTGCTTTCTCTAAAGCACTGCTTTGCTCTTAAAAAGGGCAGACCCATTCAGGTGGCCAAGACTGCACACTTCTGAGAAAATGTTGGTTTAGCATTTCATTTTCCTGAAAATTGTCACAAATTCTCAGTTAAACCTCCAGAATGAGGTTTACCTGGTCCTTGGGAGTAATATATTGTAGATTTAGTTCATGAATTACAGTAGAGATAACATTCATACTGGAAACTCAGAATCTAGTTTGAGAGCCTCCTCTTCTCTAATGAAAAAACCTTCATCTGCGATACAGCCATTGACATTATGGTAGAAATGGTACCTGTTCTAGATCTAGGCAATCTTCCCTCTGAAGAAGATCTTGTTTCTCATTTATTCCTTGAGGAGCAAAATTAGACTTACTAGTAACATGAAATTGGCATCTGGGATACTAAAAACATTGTTTCAGAGTCTCAGTTGGATACTTCTTTCTGAGGAAGTAATACACCAGAAATGTGGAAAAGAACTAAAAAATGAAAATTGAAAGTATTCTCTTCCTACATTCCAAGAAAATGAAGTCTAACTTTTTTTATAAAGAAATTTTACTCTATGTTAGCCTTGGTAGTTTTTCCTAGAAAATGCAAAGAAAGAGCAAATTTATTGTGTATATAGGGTACATTTCATTACTTAATCTTAAATCTATTTTAAAGTTTTATTGCTGATTTTTTTTAAATATAGATTTTAAGTTTCTGGAAGGAAATAATCTTTTCCCTGCTCTGTATGTCAACAACAAAGAACAAGATAAAAATGTCAAAACCTTATGCTTAGTACTATAAATTTGAATTGAATGAAAAATTAATATTCCAAGATGAAATAGTTTCCCTACTATACAGAAAGTATTATATTAAGTAAGAATCAGTACCGAAAGAATCTTAGACAGGTGATGGTAAAGGAATGCTCAGCTGACCCTTATAAGAAGTCCAGTTGGCAATTAATGCCCAGTGTCTTCCAGGATAACAAAAAAGTATTGGCTGATTTTATTTTACTTTTCTAATCATCCTGGGGATTGAATAAATTAGTAGTGAATAATCAATCAGCAAGTATTATTACATCTATCATGAGCAGGCATTGTGTAAGGTCCTAGAGATGTAAAAATGTGAATTTATTTTATTTGCAGGGCTTATATCAAACAGAAATGTTATTTGATAATCAAAAATTATTGGAATTGAAACTAACATATTTATGTGATAATTGCAGTATACTCATCAGATAAATGTAGCAGAACAATATGACATTTGCATCATCGTCCATTCCATCTGCCAAAATATGGAACAGCATAGAGGAGGCTTGTGACTCAGTTTATACTTTTGCCTGCTTCCTGAAACTCTGTTGATATTATGAATTTTAAAAATATTATGAATTGGGCTTATATATAAGAGATTTTATTTTGCTTGATTTCTTTTGCAAAATATATCTAATGCTATCCCAAAAAGTGGCCAGTAGAAGATAGTTTTGTTGCTTTAACATAGGTCTGGCTAGTATTTCTTGTTCCATGTACATGTTAACTACAGTTTTTATGGGATGGCTATTCAAATCAATAGAGCATCAGAATGTACTTTGTGTACGATGTACTGAATGGGTATGGTGCCTAGTGTTACTATATGTAGTGATCGTGAGAGCATCTAAAAAGCTGAGAGTGGAAAATATGTTTGATTCAGTTAATCAGGAGGGTTCATACATTTTTATTAGTGAAATAACTAGAACCAGCATTTTTATATATTCTATTAGAAAATAATCTAATCCCAGTCAAAATAAATTCAGTTTATTTGTTTGACTTTATATTGTATCAAATTTAAATTTCTCAAGGTGACATTAAGGACCTTCCACCTGAAAAATCTGGTTCCAACGTATGTATCTAACCTAATGCTCCTTCTAAAGCAGCAGACTATCCTCTTTAATCTATCCAGAACTTGTTCCTTGTTCATTCTCACATTCATATATTTTTCATGCTATGTGCCATTTGTAATACAGCCCTCTTTTTGTACCTTTCCAGATTTTATTCATTCTTCCAAACATGAATGAAATATCACAGAATGTACTATTTACCATGTGCAAATATTTACTATGTGCAAATCACTGTACTAAATTCTGGGAATGGAAATGGTCAAGCAAGACAGTCCACAGTCTCAAGGAGTTTGCATGTACAATATTTTGGCTTTAAGTCAAATGGAAATTCCCAATGGTCCTCAGGTATAAGAGCAAAGCAGATGGTAATGCATCTTCTTTAATGGCACTGGAATTGATAAAACTAAATGTTATTCCTAACCATTTGGAACTTCCTGGGACTATGGTAGCAAAAACCTTCTTTTCCAGTTCTTTTGTAGCTGTAGCTACTGAGAAGGTGGGACAATAGTAAACACCAACTGAAATAGTCATCCAGGCCTATATTGTTAAAGTTTGTTTTCCTGGATTATGGCTGTGGGGGGCAGGTAGTATGCAAACATGTTGATCTGAGGGATATTGCTATGCTCAGAGCTCTTGGACTTACCTGTTCATTGGTGGTAGTCGTTCAGCAGTTAATTGACAGTTGGTGCTAATTTGTGGCAGGGACAGCAGGTCCCTTCTCTGTGGAAGCTTCTCTTCAATGACAACTGTGGATCCTGGGTCAGGAGGAAGGTCAGTGGTCTGAGGAAAATTGCTATTCCAAGGGATTTTGGGACCCTTGGCCATCTCCATCAGGGTCTGAGGTAGGTGGTACTCAAGGTGATTTGATCTGCACAGGATATGACACTCCCTACTCCCTCAGGACAAACTTGTTGATTTATCGCATCAATTCTTTCTCCATGAAGTTGAACCTCATCAGTACAGCCCTCCTGAATCTATGATATAGAGAGTCAGCATATTGTGTTAGGCAGGGAATATTGTACAAGGAAAAGGACACTGAATTTGTTGTCATAATACCTTAATGCAAACCCTGACTCTTTCACCAACTTGCCTCAGACAAGTCAATTCCCCTCTTTAGACTTTATTAATTTCTTTAGCAAATGTTAGGGGTCAGGAAGAAGGAAGCATTAGTGACAGTGGACTAGAGCATTTCTAAACTATCTACCAACTCTAAAATACCATAATCCTTTTCTGATTCACACAGCACTCATTGCTTTAGTTCCAGCTTTAGCTGCATACATAAATGGAATCTTTTACTCTTTTGTTTGCTTCTTTCTCTAAATATTGCCTTCTGAAGAAAGGTTTTATGCTATTTGTTGGCAGGGACTTTTTTTTAACCTGTGTTTGCCACAACGCTTAGATTTGTGTAGGGCATGTAGTTAGATACATACATACATACATACATACATATATATATGTGTGTATATATATATATATATATATATATATATATATATATACTTGTAGCTGAATAAAATACAAAATTACAGAAACCCAGAGGTTTAAGAGCTAGAAGGGACCTCAGAGGTTATCTCAATCAATCCATATATAAGGAGAAATTCCTTTCACAACATCACTCACAGTGGTCATTTAGAATCTGTCTGAAGACTTCCAGTGATACTTCTAGTTTCTCTGCTTTCAATAGCTCTGTTAGTACAATTTTACTTATAGTAAGCTAAAATCTACCTCTACCATTTCTACACATTATTCTTGTTTCTTCCTTCAGAGACCAAATAAAACAAATCTAATCCCACTTCTCCAGAATAACCTTTTAAAATACTTTGAAGATAGATGTCATATTCCTCTCTCTGTTTCTCTCTCTCTTCCTGTCCCTCTCCATATGTGTGTATACATACCACATATGTGCATAGTGTGTGTATATACATGTATGTACATAGAGATAGGGATAGAGAGGTAGCTAAGTGATACAGTGGATAAATCATGAAACCTGGAGTCAGGAAGACCTGAGTTCAAATTTGCCTTCACACACTTACCAGTTGTGTGATTCTAAACAAGTCACTCCATCTGTATCTGTTTCAGCTTCTTCATCTGCAAAATGGAGATAATAAGAGCACCTACCCAACTGGTTTTTGTGAGGCTCAAATGAGAAATCAATATAAAGAACTTAACAAAGTGTCTGGCATGTAATAAGTTCTATATAAATGTTAGCCATTATTATTTTATTACATATATGTATATGTGTGTGTAACACACACATGTTGAAGAATAGTCCCCAATCTTCACTGACCAAAGGATGTTCCTCCCAGGGCATTTCCTTCACCAACAGAAACACAGTTCCAAACTCCATTTTCCATCCCTGGAACAGGGGAAGAAAAACATGGCAAATACCACCCTCAACTCTCAACACATCCTAGTCACCTTGACCCCCTTGACTTCTCTAGTTTGTCAATATTCTTACTAAAGTGTGGTACTCACTTCATATAGTCTAATCAAAAGTATACAATAGGACTATCACATCCCATGGTTTGAACTTTGTTCCTCTCAATAAAAACAGTTTGCATTGGCTTTTTGTTGCTGTCACATAACTGACTCAAATTAAGTTAAAGTTTACTTTAACCTATAAATATTTTTTCATGAGTTGTAGTCTATTCACAGTTTGCCCTCCTATAATTAAGCTGTTGACTTTTTGAACCTATGTCAGAATTTACATTTTTTCCCTTAACTTTCTATATTATTAAGATCCATCTCACCATTCAGAGCTCAACTTTTCAGAGCTCAACTCTATCATTCAGTTGTTAACTCTCACTTCACCTTTCTCGTACCTTCAAATGCTTTGAACCCCTCCAATTAATTCATGACTACTCTAGTTATTCATCTACCACAAACTCTAAAAAGGTTCCATTACTTTTTATTTCATTTGCCATTTATTTCATTTCCATTATTTTTATTTCCTTTGACAGTTCTTTTTTATTTGTAAGAATCAAGTCTAGAATATTAGCTATTTATTAAAAATCTCCAGGCCTGAATGCTTTCCTGCTCCATTGTCTCAAACTCAATTTTTAAAATTAAATGTTTTACTAGACACCCAAAATTAACTGAATTAGTAATTATTTTCATGTAAATTAATTTTGATACTCAAAGGATCGTTGAGAGGTAGCATAGGATAGTGGATAAGTAGCTGGTCTTGGAGTCAAAAAAAAAAACCTGGTTCAATTCATGTCTCTGACACATACAAGCTGTGTAATTCTTCAAGGCATTACTTCACTCAGTGCCCAAGTAACTCTATAAGACTAGAAGTTGCAGAACAGTTATTGATCTGAATTGCTAAAGGAAGCTTCCTCACTGAGAATTCCCTATACTGATAAGGCCAATGTCATGTATAAGAAACACTCCCCCCTGTCTACCCCCAAAAACCCTCAAGCATTTTTTATGCTTTACTTCTAAGTCCCCATGAAGATTCTTTTTCTATTGATTCCCATCTACTCTCCTTCACATTTACTGTGTAGTATGTATTAATCAATTCTTCTGCCATCATGTTTAAAAATTGAATTCACCATCTTCCCTTACTCTACCCTGATCTACCTTTCCCTTAACATTTCCTGAATTCTGCTAAAGATACCATAATTTTTTTAATTACCCAGATTCAAAGTCTTAAATCTCATCTAACCTCTCTGTCTCTTAGAACATTATATTATTATTGATTCTGAGAATTAAAAGGGACTTACCAGAGTATCTGAAAGCTATTGGGATTCAAGAATCCAACCTATAATTCCATTAACAGTCATCCAGATTTTATTTTAAGACTTTCTGTCTTACGAACAGTAGGACTTCAGAAAAACCTGGAAAGACTTATATGAACTGATGCTGAGTGAAATGAGCAGAAACAGAAGAACATGATACACAGTAACAAGTCACAGTGTGCTAGGACTGCTTCTGATAGACTAATCCCTTCACAGCAATGCAAGGACCTAAAATAACCCCAAAGAACTCTTGAGGCATAATGCCATCCACATCCAGAGAAACAATTATGAAATTGGAGTGTAGAATGGAGCAGACTATTTTCTCTTGTGTTTTGTTTTATTTTGTTTTTCTCGTGGTTTCTTCCATTTGCTTTAATTCTTCTATGCAACATGGTTAATGTGAAAAGGTGTTTAATAGGAATGTATGTCTAGAATTCATGTAAGATTGCATGATATCTTGGGGAGGGAGAGGAGAGGGAGCAGGAGAAAATTTAAGACTTATGGAAGTGTTTGTTAAAAACTGAAAACAAATAATTAAATTTTTAAAAAAGGAAAAAAGACTTTCTGTCTTAAACAGGAATCCACTGTCCTGAGGTAGCCAATTCTATTGTTCTTAACTCTATAAAGAAATTTTTTCCTTAAAAAAAAAATTTCCCTTAAATCTACTTCTCTGACAGGTCTATAAATTGTTCTCAATACTGCCAACTTTAGATATGTAGAACAAATTTAATGTTTCATATGCAAATTCTTCAAGTACTTGACACCCATATTATGTTCCCTTTAGGGTATGTGGAATGTTCAGGGAAAACTAGAACCTTTGGTGTGAGGACTTGCTGAGCCCCTTTCAGGGCAGCTCATGAACCTTTGTGTCTACCTGACACACAACTCTTACCTATGGCTTGAAGAAGCTATATTATGCACAACAGCCATACCCAGTTGAAACTGTCTCAGCAGAAGGGCTAATCTAGGTTGAGGGTAACCAACAGACCTCAAACAGATGGGTGAGTTAGGGGGATGTCTGCCCAAGCATGAGAAGAACCAATTTGTCTAATAGCCAAGAAGGCAGAGGAAGTAGGAACTGTGGAGTGCTTAGAACTTAGGCAGACTTCAAATACACCACGGTCACCCACTGTATTCTGGACCATCACCAGTCTTCTTGGTATTTTTCTTTCCACTAGACTTCAACGACTCTGGAAGAGAGAGTGAGGCCAAAGGCATTAGGCAACTCTGCTTCACTTAAATTCACACAGGCAAGTCAAGATATCACCCTGCAATGTCATTATTCCCCTTCCAAAATAAAGGATGAACAATGTATTTCCTTTTAGTGCTTCTCTATGCTAAACATCTACATTTCCTTCAAATAATCCTTCTTTGATATATTCTAAAGTCCTTTGACCATCACTCTTTTCAGGCATGCTACAACTTATCTATGTCTTTCAAATATGATAGCCAAAACTGAACACAATACTCCAGGTATGATTTGCTTACAACAGAAGACAGAAGAAAATTGAAGATGCACTCCAAATATGTGTATAAGTTGCTTTATTTATAAATTTTGGATAGCATTTATCTAATGCTCTATAATTATAAAATTACATGCTATATCATTGACTCTCATAAAAATCCAGTGAAGTAGTTGCAATTATTATTCCTATATGGAAGATAAGAAACTGAGGCATAGAAGTATTTAATGATTATGTATTTCAGAAAAATTATGAAAATAGAAATGTCACGAGTATGAGATAAAGTTGAAGTCATATTTGCTCATAGAGTCAATAAGAATCTTTGGAGTTCTACATGGGAGTGGTGATCTGATCAGACCAATACTTGGAAAAAATAATTTTGGTTTCTATATGAAAGATGGATTGGTTTTTAGATGGGGAAAGCTCTTAACAAGCTATTGCAGTAATTCAGGCAAGACACGATAAGGGCCTGAATTGAGAAGGTGGCTGTGTAAGTAGAGAAGGAAAGAGAACAAGCACTTATTGAGCACCTACTATGAGTCACATACTGTGCTTTATAACATTCGTGTCAGATTTTCAGGTGAGATTAAACTAATAGAGATAGCTAACATGCTGGATGAGAGTCAAGATTGAAAAACACCTGGACAGAATAGAATGAGGGACCAAACTGAATAAGATGAACTGAATAAGGATAAATGTAAATTTCTACATTCAGGTTTCAAAAACCAACTCTACAAGTTCAAAGCACGACTTTACAAAGCACTTTTCAGATATTTTCTTTGATTTTCATTTGAGTCTTGCAATAATACTGTGAGATAGGTTTTATTATTCCAAATTTATAACTGAGAAAAATGAGGTCAAAAGAAATTAAGTGACTTGCCTAGGGTCACACAGCTATTACATGCCTGAAGCCAGATTTGAGTTCACATCTTCTATGACTTCAAGCCCAGCACTCTTTCCACTATTCCACCTAGAAAAGGAAATTGATATGAAAGATGTGTAGATAGAATTGAGAAGATTTGGCAAATTATTGAATATGTGGTTTTGGGGAATGGGAACCTAAGCAATCATTGATATTGTGAAAATCTGGGTGATTAGAAGGATTTTGCCTAAGACAGTAATATGGAAATTTGGAAGATTGGGGCAAGGAGGCCTGAAAAAGAAAGATAATATAATAATATCTGCTACCCACATGACAATCCATCTATGTGTCTTCATCCTGTATGACTCAATCCATCCCACCCAAGTGAAAATGGAAGAGATAGGGCTTTTACTCATGGATCAGAGAACAGGAAAAGGGGACAGAATTTTTCCAAATACATCTGTACAGCCGCTATAGTTTAGGGTGTAGCTACCTTGAGGTACTGAAGAAGAGCACAGAATGAAGTATTGAAGTATAAGCATAGTTGTTGTTCTATTACACACAAGTTCCCAGATTGGCTGCTGTAGAGAGGACAGGAGTCTTCTTATCCTCCTATAGGTTGGTCCTATAACTATTTGGGTCAGACCATGGATACTCCAAGAGCCCCAGTCCCATTTTGGAAACCAGTGATCTGGACAGCATCTCCTTCTTGTCCATGCAGCGAACAGCTCTCAAATGCAATTTCTCACTTTCTCCAAATATAGAGTCCCATTCATTCTTCCTTCCTGAGTTATCATTTACCCTCTTCTTTTGCATTCCTTTTGTCCCCAATATCATCTCAGCCATCATCATCTAATAGACTATTATGTCTATCATGTAATAGACTATTACAACAATGTCCTTTCTGTTTTCTCTTCCCCTAATACCTACTTTGCTTCCCCATTAGCCCATCCTGTAAACTACTAAAAAATAAATCATAGAATTATGCAACTTTAGAGTAACCTGGGACCTTATATTTAAACTACCACATTATGCAGATAAGGAAACTGAGTCTAAAATGTTTAAGTGACTTCCCCAATTTGCATAACCATTTAGTATCAGAAGCAAAGCTGTAATTCATATCTCCTATATCTCAGCCCAAATGGTCTTCCATTGCACATGGTTTGATTGCTGTTTACTTGTTTTAGTCATGTCCAACTCTTTGTGACCTCATTTGGGGCTCTCTTGGCAAACACATTGGAGTGGTTGCCTATTTCTTTCTCCAGTTCCTTTGCAAATGAGGAAACTGAAGCCAACAGAGGTTGAGTGATTTGCGCATGGTCACGTAGCTAATAAGTGTTTGAGATCAAATTAGACTCAGGTCTTCTTGATTCCAGGTCCGATACTTTATTCATTGCATTACCTAGCTGTCTCCATCATTACACATAGAATTATCCATTTCAGCTAGAAGAAACACTATATAAAACTAGTAGGTAAGGTAAAGGTAGAAGATTTGTCACCTTCTTTCACTATCATCATTTCAGTTTTTAAAAACTCAATTTTAAAAACATACCTGTTTTAAATCACATCCAAATACCTTACTTTAAAAAGATAACAGAGTTGAATGCTCAGAAATCAGACAGTGCTAATGGTCAGTTTTCTCCACGACTGTAAAGCAACATCTACAAGAAATATTCAACACTCGAAGGATGATAACTAGAGCTACATAGAGCCACAAAGGCCATCTAATCCAAATATATCATTTTACAAAAAAGGAAGATAAGACCCAGGGAGGTTAAATGACTTGTGAGATCAGGAATGGTGAGCTCCTGTAGGCTTGCCAGTTGGTCAGTATGGACATAGGTAAGGCCCAGTACTAGGCTGTGCTCACAAATGCACACAAAGAAAAGAGTCTCTTATGGTGTCCCCTCTGAGTATGCCACATTGCAACAAGAATCGAGTTGTAGCTTCTGTGAGACAGTCTCCAGAGACTGTTTAAATAGGAAATGAATGTCTCCTATAATTTTATTTGAAGAAGTGTGTTGAAGCAGAAATGGAAATTGCAGTCAAACATATCAGATTGCTTTCTGGGCAGCTTCTCTGTTTAATGTACAAAGGACTTTTATTTTCAGAAATTTCTTATGTGTTTCACTTACCCCAGCAACCAATTCCTAACTTATTCCTGAACCTCTTTACTGAAATTATCCTGGTATAAAATTATACATTTCTATGTGATGGCAGTTTTTCTTCAAAGCACCTGAAGATTATGAGGATGATACTACTGGGGAGAGCAAGGGGTTCATCTCACAGGGTAGAGGGCTCCCAGAGACTGTCATTGTTCTCCCAGGGGAGACTTTGATGCCACCAAAATAGCATGCATGACAATCCAGACAGTTAAGGTGTCTATTCTTTTTCTCAGAATGACCCAGAAGTGGGAAATCATGAATGTGTCACCTTAGAAAAAGACATTGTAGGTTTGCTCTGCGGATAACATGCAATAGAATAAAATAACCTAGACACAATCACCCCTATACAAAGACAGCTTATCACAAATATAGCAGTCCTTTTGTTAACATCCCTTCCATGCCACAAATTGCAGAGGGGAAACTTCTATTCAACATGTCGTACTTTATACAGTCTTTTCCTTTCTTCAATGCTGCCTAATAAAATTGCCACCCAATTGCTATAATTTTCTCTGCGAAAGTCTTACAGGCTCCTCTCCAATGATGTCTCTCTCTATACATGTGGATCTTTTAAAAGGAAGAGATTTTTTTTTTCCCTTCTTGTTTCACCAACAATACACCTAGACTCCTGTGTTTCATATCCATTTTAGCTCAACGCTTTCTTGTTTACCGCTTCCACTCTCCAAAATAAAAAGCTTCTGCTACAGCTTTCCAGGTAAACAAGAGAAAAATGCAGGCACTGAGCTATTTGGGAAGTCAAACAGCTTAAATTTGGAGGACAAGCGAAAAAAGATAATTTATCCCAACCTTCAGTATACTGCTGTTGGGTATGAATGGAAACATAGGGTGGAAAAAGAAAAACTGATCATTTAAAGTGTCCATTATAATTTGATTGGGCCGTGTGTATTGAACTAAGTTGGAAGCTAGGATCACCTTATCAGAAAACTTTGAAATTTTTGGTAAGGAATCTAGTTTGTTACCAAGAGACCTTAGAAATTGAATATCATTTACTCCTAGAGATAAGTAGTTAGAGAAATGTGAATGGCTACTCTCCTAGAATTATGACCTCTCACAGTGGACAATTTTGTCTCCTGATTAAAGCAGGTAACTCCTTACTCCTGACGATGCATGCCTTGTGCAATTACAAATGCTCAAAATGACAATAGTGAGATGAAGTTTATTTGGTCATGAAGATTACTGTAACCTTTCTTGATGAGAATTCAGGAGGAAGGTGTTCAAGCAGCATAAAACATTAAGTTTTCCAAGTTTTTACCTTAAATACATTTTAGCATTTAATTAAAGATGCACAGATGCAGATGGCATATGTTCATTACTAATATTTACGAAGTGAAAATAAGTTGAGCATGATCTTCTGATTAAGGACCACAGATTCTTTCAATAATTGCCTGCGTGAGGTGGATCTGTATTTTGTAAGCATTATCGATGTTTTGTAGTTATTTCTTCTCTCCATTTTGATTTAGTGCTCATCTTGAAACCAGTCAAGTCTATTTCTAGAGAGGGTATCTTGCGAACAATGATCAAAGTGTAAATTTATGCAAATTCAATGCTTCACCTTAATTACCTCGATAGCGCTTGTCAGCAGCCTCTTCCATGGTTTCACTGATTAGCAAGCTATCTCAAATAATTATTATTTCATCTGCAATTACAATGATGCTGTGAACTGGCTTATTGCCCAGCAACTGTACTGCATCCCGCCCCTCAACCTGCTCTTTTGGAGCTATGCCACATTGCACATCCTGAATTAGCAGTCCCATTTTATTCTATCAATCACCATAAAACCCCAGACTTTATGATCCCGCAAGTCAGGTTCTCTCAACTTCTACAAGGAAGGTAACTACATAAAACTGTTAAGTATGGCCTTGAGTAGAGTAATATGGATACTAGGAAAAAATGACTGTTTTGTCATGCCCCTCTCCTTCCTCCCGACCTCTGCCATATCTTTTTTACTGTCTAGTGCAGCTGATGTTAACACTGAAATCCTGATTACTCCCTGAAGTATGATTCTCAGAACATGATAATAGTGTCCCATGAAAATCACAGCAAGAAGAAAGAATGAGAACATATTTGAAGAGCATACATGTTTTTTACATAGGATAGAAAAGACAAAAAATAAGTACTTCATTAGCAAAAATCAGATTATCTTAAAAGACCAAGTAAAGTAGTGCATCGTTTAGGCATCCAGGGAATAATCTTATCTAAATATAACTAGGGAACCCAATTTAATTTAACCCAAAATACTACAGAAGTAGTATTTTGACAAACCAATACAGTTTGCTAAATGATGCACTTGTTACACATCTAGGCAGAGGGGATAAGTGAAATGTGATAAATTAAAAAATATAAGACCTTAAAATACTTGTTGAATAAATTAGTTAATACCTTATCAGATAATAGCTATTTGGCTAAAAACATGTCTGTATCTTAATTTGAGTAAGTTCTTTGACACCATTTATTAATACTGAAAACCCTTTTGCGATTCTTCAAGGAGACCTTTGAATATGTACCTGAGCAAAGTAATAGCAGTCATGATAACTAGAATTTACATTGCATTTAAGGTTTGCAAAGTACTTTACAAATGTTACCGTATTTGATCCTTACAAGCACCCTGAGGGGCAGGTGTTTTTATTAACCACAGTTTGCCAATGAGGAAACAGGCAGACAGAGGTTATGTGACTTGCTTAGGGTCACAAAATCAATAAATATGTTGAGACCAGATTTTCACTCAGTCTTCCCAAGTACGAGTCTAGTGTTCTATCCACTATACCACCTAGCTGTTAATAAAATATGCTGGTATCTAAGAGGATTTATGTCAGTGAGCTATAGTAAGGATTCAGTTGGCTAAAGTGTTCCTTACCTGACATTTGGGATTTGATTAAGCTTAACACCTCTTCTGAAAATCCTTTATCTCTGCTTGAATAAGTGAAAGGAAAACTTGATATTTTTTTATAAAATGTCTAATTAGGAATCTTTTTTATCGTTGTTTTCTAGATTGACTTTACTTCAAATTTAGAGGCTTATATTTGAATTCCTACCATTATTGGTTACTGAATCAACATTTATAAATGTGTATAGTACTGGGGGGAAGGGGAAACATAAAACATTTTTTCATCTTTCTTTTAAAACACTGTATTGATTGAGTCATTCTATTGCTAATATTCATATATTATCAATATCTTCACATATATTCACAAATGGGTGGTGAAAGTGAGTGTGTCAGGCTCTGATTACTTTAAGGATCCATTAGTTCTTTAGTTTGTGGCATGAAGTAGCCTCTGTGGGTATGGATTACAGCCACCATAACGAATTTCTGTGGCCAAAATAGTACATCACAGAGAGGTCAGCCTTCTAACGAAGAGCTTCTTTGAATACAACAAAATAAATCCTCAGGTAACACATATATAGGAACCAACCTTAGGCCTATATTCAAAGTCTTTCTAGCTTGTTATCCTAACACAGTCTTCAAGAACCCAGAATTGGATCCACACCACAATGAGGCTTTAGAGTAAAGCCTTAGTGAAAGGTTCTAAAAATTTTCTTTTAAAGGAAAGTTTCAATTTTCTCTTTTCAATATTTAATTTGCTTTAAGAAAGACCCTACATATAATAAAAGCTTACTACTAGAAAGTTGTATAAAAATGACCAAGTAATTTAACTTCTGTGGTCCTCAATATTCCAATATATAAAATGTGATGTGTTTTCTTGGCAAACATCATAGAGTAGTTTACCATTTCCTGCTCCAGTTCATTTTACAGATAAGAAAACAGAGGCAGAAAGGGTTAAATGATTTGATCAGGGACAAATAGAAGCATATGTCTGAGGCCCAGCTTGACTTCAAGAAGAGGCGTCTTCCTGACTCCACCCACCTAGCTGCCCTGTCAAATGGGAGAATTGAACTAATAGCTACTCAACTCTTTTTTTTTGAGTTTTAATATTTTTCTAATGGCTTATCAGTACTTGAACAAGATTGTCTCAGTGAGTAAATCAGGGTGGGGAAATCACAGCCTCAAGGCCACATGTGGCCTAACTGAATAATCAAAGAGAACCTAGAGGGCCACATGTGGCCACAAGGCCACAGGTTCTCCACCCTTGGATATGATTCCTGAGATCTTATAAGGGCTCGTTTGGAGATTTTTCTTAATATGTCCAAGAATCTCAATGTGATCTAATGTACCAATTTGAGCAACTAAATATTTCTCTCAAAGTTCAATTAGAAATAAAGTGTTAACTTGGGACCTGGGATAATCTATTCATGGAATTATAAATAGATTGAGAACCAAGAAATGAAAAAATAAATAAAAGTAAATAGTTGTGGGAGTTTTATAATAATAAAAGGCATTCTGCCTGCTCTGTCTGTCTCTGGTGAATTCATTTCAAAAGCCCAAGTATCCTCATTGTCAAAAGAGACCTAAGAATAGTCATGTATAAGTTATTTAACATTAGTCAATAAAGATCACTGAATATTTTTCTCATTTTGGATTCTTTCTTGTATTTGACCTGAACACAGTTTACAAGAAAACTTTTTTAAGTGGGTGTCTTTGGTTCTAACAACATCTCTTTGGGGAAGAAAACTGAAAACCCAAGTGTCAAGCTAGATGTTTGGTTTGGGTGAGTCCTGGGGTCAACTCCTGCCTCCAGCTCTTGCCAGCTATGTGACCTTGGGTAAGTCAGTTATCCTCATTTAACAATTTTCTCTATCTATATAGGGATAATAACACATCTAGCTCCTACCTAACAGGGTTGTTGTGAGTTTCAAATAAGATAACTTATGTAAAGTACTTTGAAAATATTTAAAGTACCATATAAATGTTAGCTAGCACTATAATTCAGGGCTCAAGCCCATTCTCCTTTCCATTTTGCCAAGAAACCTCCCTAATTTTTTTCCTTGATTTTATGAAGAATTATGACAGGATATAAATTCCATATATGGAACTTATAACAGAATTTGAATTCTTATTTCTTGTGACTTTTATGTCTAGCATAGCTACTAATAATATGTCATAATACATGTTATGCTATTCAACGTGTTTTGAGCATGAATTGTGCTAAGCATTGTCCCGAATGGAGAATTAAGCAACTTCCCTGCACATTCATTTCTGGTCCAAATTATGTTCTCATTTTGTTTCAAAGTACATTAGTCCTATTCTTTGCTAGATGAGGTACGTTCAACTAATTTAAGCATTTCTCGATTTGGGTAAATTGACTTTTTTGCATTTAAAATGCTTCAAGCCTACTGGTGTCTAAAATCCAAGGATAAAAACATATGTAAAATCCTGGAGTCATTTGGAATAGTCACTGAAGATGACATTATTAATGCCATTTCCTTTTAGATTTTAAATATTGTCCTTCAAAATTAACATATCCTGGTGGTTGTGCTTTTTTTTTTTGCTTTGTTAAAGGTTTTTGACCTTTCATGTACCCATTTCTTTTACCTTGTAGCAAGTAAGACAATTTTTAGAGTGTGTTTCATAGACATAATTAGACGTATGCTTGATATCAGTGATCAAAGTTATCAGAAAAACAAAATGTTATTTTGAATGACCTTTCCTGATTTTCAAATAGCATTTCTAAACTAGGAAATGTTTTATGTTTATCTCAATAGGTAGCTTGATATGACAAATTAATGCTGTATTTTAAGTGTGAATAAGTACAAGAACCTGCAAATGAAGTGGTGTTTATGGTATCATCATTAGTTGAGACAGAATCTGCCTGAATATAACACTTAGAGTTCTTGATAAACCCATGGTCAATCTTCTGTTGCTAAATGATAATTACTTATACCGTGTGTGTGTGTGTGTGTGTGTGTGTGTGTGTGTGTGTGTGTGTGTTTTGGTGGGCTGATAACATATTCTTTGAAGAATTTATTTCTTTAAAAGAAATGGGACAACTTGAAAAGTACAAATACAGAAATACCATCCCTCCCACGAATTGATTGCACATTTTTTCTTGGGGTTATTCAGACTTATGATTTTATCAATGTGAAGAACTTCTAGTATGAAACACCTTCTGTAGTGCAAAACAGCAACTTGTCTTCAACTTACAAATTTGGTACTGAGAGTTCAAGTGGCTTGTCCATGGCATAATGCATATTTGTCAAAGGAAAGACTTCCTGAATCAGTGTCCTTTGCTACTACACACATATGGATTGCCTCTCTCGATTCAACAAATATTCCAAAATTAAACCAGGAAAGGGGAGGTATTTTTAAGTGAATAAAATAGAAAAGCAGACAAATAGTATTCACAATGTGGTCAGATGCTACTATGAACTATAACTGTCATACTGGGTGAATGGGGGTGGGGTCAGTATTATTGTTTACAATTTCTCCTACAGAACCAGAAAAATATTGTACATAGTAACAGCCACATTGTGTAGTGACCTGCTTTGATAAACATAACTCTTCTCAGCAATGCAAGAACCTCAGACAACTCCAAAAGACTCATGATGGAAAATGCCGTCCACAAACCAGAGAAGGAAATATGGAATCATATTGGAATATGGAACGCATATGGAAGTATACTATTTGTCCTCTATTTTTGCTTTGTTTTGTCTTCCTCATGGTTCTTCCCATTTGTACTAATTCTTTTATACAACACAAATAATGTGAAAGTATGTTTAATAAGAATGTATATGTAAAGCCTATATCAGATTGCATGCCATCTTGGGGAAAGCGAATAAGAGGGAGGCAGAGAAAATTTAAAACCTATGGAAGTGAATGGTTAAAAACTAGAAATTAATCAATTAATATAAAAATTTTCTTCTACTGTAATGTAAGGAAATCTCTGGACAACCAGCTAAATTTACAGAAAGAGTTTTCCTCCCATGTGTGCCCCACCATGTAAGGGATTGTAGCAATAAGATTCGTAGCTGGTCTGTATTGTCTTAGAAAAGGTTTGGGGAAAAAAACATTGTAACATTGGTTGGGGATTGAAGCACCATCGAATGAGGAAAGAGAAAATATTAATAGTACTTGATTAGAAAAATGACAGAGAGGTGATACACTTTTAGTCTACAGATCACAAAGAATTTGATAAATAGGATAAACAGGGACTTGTTTACCAATCCTAGTATATAAGAACTTGAAGAAAAGCACTTAAAGTTTGAGGAAAGCAAGCTTAGGACAAATTTTGAAAGTATTGCTTCAGACAACAGGAAATATATAGAATTCACTTCTACACTGAAAAGGTTATTTAAAGAGCATCAAATGCAACTAACTGTGAAAATTGAAGAACCTGAAGCTTTAAAAAAAAATCTTTCAGTGGAACATTTGTAAGCATATCTGAGAATCTTAAACCAGATTGTTGTCTTGTCAAAATACACAGTGGCATCAATCTATCAAAGTCTTTGTTCATGAGTTCTGGAATTTTTTTCCTATACAAAAACATTTCCCTTCCCCAATCCCACTTCTTTGGACCTCTCTACTCACTGCCATCATCCAAAGAAATTTTATAATAAAATCTCACTCTATATATGTCAGAAAATATTGTATTTGTAAAATGTCTTAACTTCATAACTCCCCAGGCTTTTCATCTTTCATCACTTCAATCAGAACTGTACCTTAGTAATCTGGAGTGGGTAGAGACCATATCTTAAACTTCACCATCAATTGGAACTGTTCTCTCTCTAAGATTCTGGACTCTGAAATTCCCTAAAACTCATGCCTTTTCATTTGTCCCTTGACTTCACTTCTACTGGACATATTTTTTATCAAATCTCAGACTTTCTAATCCGTACTTTCTAATCCGTACTTTCTAATCCGTACTTTCCTTGAACTAGAAAACAATTAATTTCCTCTGTGACATTACCGATAGATGGATTCTTAGCCCTCTCTCTGTGAATTTCTGTATGTATATGTGTGTATATATATAATGTATATTTACACATACATGTGTATATATAAGTATATACAAATGTATAAATAAACAACTGTATTTCAATACAATTGATTTCCATTATAATCTTATATATTTTATTTGATGAATTTAAAAGCATTATTTGGAGAAGAGATTCTTAAGTTTCATGAGACTGTCAGAGGAGTTATTCACAATTTATCATCATATAATATTGCTATTACTATACTGTATTACTACTGCTCAAAATATTTTTTCTTGACCTGGGAGCTCTGGAATTGGGCTATAATATCCTTGGAAATTTGGATTCTGTGACCTCTTTTAAGACATAATTTTTCCGTTTCTATTGTCCTTATATTCTAAAATATTGGTATGTTTTCTTTATAATTTCTTTAAATATGGCATCTAGACTCTTTTTTATCATGGCTTTCAGGTAGTCCAATAATTTTTAAATTATTACTCCTTGATCTATTGTCCAGGTCAATTGTTTTTCTGAGGAGATGTTTCATATTTTCTTCTATTTTTTCCATTCTTTTGACTTTATTCCTGAACAAGGGTCCCCCTGTAATCTCTTTCTGACCAGTTGTCCAATCCGCTCACCATCTCTAGGTGATAAAAGCTCCCAGAAATGTTGTTTTCGATGCTGCTAGTGCTGCTGTCACTTTGAACCCTCCAACTCCTGCATTTGGTGTTGCTGCTGCTACGCGCGCACTCTAGATTTTCTGGATGTTGCCCAGCTTTTTAGTGTTCTTCCAAAAATGTAGCACCCAGAATTAAACATAATATCATAGCTATATTCTGACCAGAGCTGAGTACAAAAATCCTAACACCTTACTAGTCATCAACAGTTTCTTAATGCAATCTAAGATAGCACTATATTTTCTGTCTGTAATGTCACATTTTCTACTCATACTGAGCTTGGAGTTCATTAAAATTTCCCAAATTTTTTATTCAGATGAATTGTTTACTAGCCACATCTCTTCTCTCAAACCTTCTCCTTCTCCATGTTCTAGTTTCAAATATCTAGACTACAAATTAGAATGAGAGAAGTGCATATGGAAGATCAAGCAGTGAAATATGAAAGATAATGTGAAGTAGGAATAAGCAGACATGTTTAAAAATGGAATTATACAAAAGTCACAATATGAAAGAGAATTATACAACCAAAAAATCAATGGGTTGGTATATAGTGAGAGTGATGGACAGTCTACATATACCTGGGTATTATATAGCATCAAGAGAACACAAGGAATATCTCCCATATTTTGAGTGGAACTTCTATGTAAAATTTATGGGAAGACATTGATGAGAGACACATAGAATTGAAAGGCATCAATGAGTTGACATCTACATCATGTGAAGGATCCCCATATTAATGAAATCATAGACTCAATGGAATATTGGAGTAATTTTATTGGGGTAAAACAGAGATTATCCCTGCCATTGATGAATGTTTCCAGCATTTCTTTCTTGCACAAGTTACTAAGTACCTAACATCTTGATACAGTGATTGCATAAAGTGTCCAATGCAACCTGTAATTAGGTGGGAGAATTTTCAGAGTATCCTGTAGAGACTGTACAGAGGACAGGGTCCAATTCTCTGGAAAATAAACAAGATATGACAAAACTCAAAATGAGTGAGGTGGGGAAGGGGAGCAAAATAAAATGGACCAAAATACAGGAGATTTCCCTTCAGTTGAATCTTACAGGAATAAGACTCCTGCCTACATGTATTAATATGACAGAAGTAGTAAGAGTTCTAGAAAAAAAAACTGGAATAACCAAATTTGCTTCCAATGATGTACCAAGAGGTTAACAGGGATTTTTATAGTGCTTTCTAGTCACAGTTCTAAAAATAAAAGAAACTATACTTTGCTTCTAGAACTTTCCCATGAATAGCTGAGATACTTCTCTACCACAGCATTAAGCATATGGGGGTGGGGTGATAATTTGGATATGGTAAAAAAAACAATTTATATTACTCTGTTATTGTGTTAAAGGTGTGGGTCATAGAGTGTAGAGTAAGGCATGTGGAAGGGGCCAGAGGGTGAAGGGGATGCACTTACACACCTAAAAAAGAAAATGCTCCCCACCAAAGAAAGTCAAATTCAAGATCAGAAATTGATATAGTTTTATCAGTGGAAATTTCGTTAAAGAAGATTCATTATCATGTGCTTTGTCATTGCCATATGAGTAACACCTGAAATCTTCTTATTCTGTACCTTTGACAATCCAATTTTTCATGTTTAACCTTGGTTAGAGCCAATAGATTTTCCACAGGATTTAAGTCAAAAGAGTATCCAGGTCACTAAAGTAGGTATATCTCCATCTCTTGGGTAAATTTTTTAACTTCATTACATGTAGCATGCAGAGTTATGTCATGTTATTCAATTTCCATTTGGGAATTTCCATGATTTTCATAATTCTGCTTTTTACCATAGCAGTACAATATGTCCCAAAAGTCCTGGTGCAGTTTTAAGTCCCCTGAAAACCTATCAAATATAATCAAGTCTAGGCATGAAAAACTTTTTTTGTATTACAAGTTTATTTTATTTTCAACGCATATAGCAAAACAAGCATTTCCATAGAATGGTACAATAAAAAAGATGACTGCACAGGAAATTGCAAATCTTCTATGTACAACTTGCTATTCCTACCAAATACACAACAAAGCTATCATGTGAATTTCTTTTTTACCTTTTTTCCTTCTCTCACCCCTACCATTCTAACGACGGCTACCATTAGAAACATACACATACGCACACTATATGTATATATATGTATGTACAATTATTCTATACATACTTCTATTTATCTGCATTTTTCTGCATGCATATAGCATCTTCATTTCCTTTATTTTTAATTTTAAGCATGAAAAACTCAGCTATTTGTCAAAGTATGCTTAATGTTCTCTTTGTTAAAATTGAGGTTTCATGATGAATTCAGGGATTTCATCAAGTCATATAGAAAAATTCCTACAGTCCTTAGGGGTCAGTGACAAATCACATTAAAAAAAAACTTAATGACACTTCCATTGATAAAACCATAGCCATTTTTTATCTTGAACCATTTGAAAGTGCCAAATGCACTGGTGATGAGACCTTCCTTTTCTGAGTGTGTAAGTACATTATCCTTTAATACTTTCCCTAAACTTCATGCCTCATAATTATGTTATTAAAACTAAAATTGCACTAAAACTTTTGGGACACACTATATTTTTAAGAGTTCATCGTTCCCTCAAGGGGAACAAAATTTCAGGCTGATTAAGTTTGAAAATATCCCTGAAATATTTTTCATGGAAGTTTTACAGTCTGATGAAAACACCTAGGTTGTACAGACTCACCTGGACTTCTTTTGACAACTTTTTTGGTATGACTTTGAATGAAAAAGTGAGTTTATTAGTAAAAATTACTTTTTTCCTATCTTCAGTTCTCTAGTATTTATGTCATTCTGCTCTAAGTAGCAGGAGTTTTTTTCCTTTTTTATTAATAGCCAAATTTTTTCTTGTTTCCCACTAATTTTTCTGCTCTTCTTTCAACTTCAAAAGATCTAAACCTCATATAGAAAGGTACCAAACAACCTTGCCATCTAATATTTCCTCATATTACTTAAGATACTTCAAAATGGCTTGTCAGTTCCTGCCATCTTTTAAAACCACACTTTCATTTGCATTGTTGTGTGCCTAATCCTGTTTTATTGTGGGCTTGAATAATACTTGAAATACTTTGACTTTTCCATACTAAGAGACACTGCAATTGTCTCTCCCAGTCATTGAAGTGTGCTTCTTAAAAACAACTACTTTTGCATATTTCCTTGCGGTAATACCCATCCTTAAAAAAAAAAAAAAGCACAGAATTGACAAAACAAAAGAGATCAATGAAACGATGTATATGACAGGAATTCTAGCACTCCACTGATTGAGAACTAATAGTGAGAAAATTAGCTCAATCCCTATTCACCTGGTTATGGTCTAACAATCTGATTCAACATAATGTCAAAAAAGAAGCACACTCTCAATATCATTGACATCACAAAATGAAACCATATCAAAATTGTTGCTTGTACTGTAATCTCTTCTTAGTTACCAATCTCACTTATCGCCATACATAATAACCTTTGGGGTAGACATCTTATTTTCCCCATTTGCTAAAATGGAAATGGGAGGGGAAAATATAAATATCCCTGACCTCACTAAGAAAGTTTAATTATGCCCATTTTATAGATGAGAAAACACAGTAAATGATTTATTCACGGTCACACATAGTAGTGTCAGTGTTAGAAATCTGAGACTTGCCCAAAACTTTTCCTGTTAGACCAAAACACTACTCTGTCTCTGCCTCTGCCTGTTTCTCTGTCTTGGTCTCAGTCTCTGTCTCTCTGTCCCTGTCTCTCTGTCTCTCTCTGTATGTGTGTCTGTCTCACTCTGTCTCTGTCTTTGTCTCTATCTCCTTGTATCTCTTTCTACCCTTCTCTATCTCTTTTTCTTTCATCCTCCTGCTTCTGTCCATCCTCCTTTTTCTTCATCATTAGAATGTATCCCTGAGCATGTCCCATTCTAATCCCTGTTAGTAATTTACTCATCTTACTCCTCTGGTCCATTAATTCAGACAGATTCCAGTCATGTGTCACTTCACTCCTTACTCCTCAGCCATCTTTATAGTCTCATCAACTTCCTTGCCATTACATTATTCTATACCTTAAACCATCCCTCACATCCACTCCTCCATACAAATCCAGTTTAAGAATGAGAATCAAATCAGTTCGGCCACTGTTCCACTCTCCCTGTAGGAAATTGACCATAGGACCAAAGCAGATCTTGATTCCAATCACCACCTTAAGTGTTATTTTCTTCCCTTTCTGTCCCTAAAAATCTCTACAGCATTTGCTCTTTCCATCTCTGACTCTGTCAAATCCATTTTTATTTTTCTTTGGCAGCTGAAACCTAATGACATTTCCTCAACTTCCTTAGTCACAGAAGCAGGAGAAGCATTGAGGGAGGGTAATATATAGTGTGACGAGAGTAGAGTCCATGTCTTATCCTAAACTATCATAGCTATTCCCTGGGACCTTGGGCTTCTAACTGGTGAACATTCACCTTGTTCTACCCAAATCCAAATCTACTACAACATTTTTCCTCTGTTCTCTGGTTGCTGGTTCCTTATCTGCCCTTGGTGAATAGCCGGTCTCATTCAAAGAGTCTCCATTTTCCCTGCTCCATTCATGCTCCAAAACTTTGTGTAGCAAGGGTCTCATAACTTTTTCATCTTAAAAATTTCACAAGCAAAATAGTGAACTCCCTTCCCCACCCCATCTCCAAGCTACCTTATCAGTCCCTGAAAAAACAAGGAGAGGATACACATGTCCTGTGTCAACTACCACATGCCTCTTAGAGAACTGGACATAGAATGAAAATTTCTGGTACACAGTCCTCAAGATGAATCTGTGGCACATCGTCACTGAGCTCTTTCTTTGTTATATTTTGTACACAGTTTCCAGATCACAGCATAGGTCCTGACCACAGACAAATAAGGGCATCTAAATGACAAATATTCTTCAAGTGTTTTCTGGACATCACTTTCAGAGGATTAGTCACCAGACACATGCATTACAAAGATGATCTCCAAAATAAAACTCTCAAGAGCTTAAATACATCATAACTGTATCATTTTCCCTCTCCTCTGGGCTTTTGCTAGCATTTTACTCACAAGAACTCCATAATGTAACTAGGTGGCTTATTGGCCAGAGTGTTGGGTGTGCAGCGAGGAAGACCTGAGTTCAAATCCAGTCTCAGACACTTGCTAGCTGTGTGATTTTGGGCATATCACTTAAGTGCTGTCTGCCTCGGTTTCCTCAATTATTAAAAATGAGGATCAAATGAGAATATTTGTAGAATGCTTAGTACCGTGCCTGGCACATAAGTTTCTCTCTCCTCTATAATATATACCAATAAGTGTTGGGTTATATGAAAGCATTTATGTGTATAAATATATACATACATATATATTGATGTGTATGTGTACATGTTGTTCTCTTCAGCAATGAAAATGTCTAAATAGCTTCTTATTTCTGGTGCAGGTGTGGTCAGAAGCAGCCAGGATTCATCTCTAGTAAATGAGACAGCTGTATTCTGGGATCCTTGACTGATCTACCGCTATCTTTCATCTTACAGGCAGACACTGAGAGACCACGTTTCAGCTAATTTTTTTTACTTTCTCCAGTACCTGGAACAGCGTTCTGTATGGAGGAGATGACAGACTATACTTTTAGAACTAGAAAGAACCTGAGAGATTATCTAGATATGTGTCTCATTTCTGTATTTGTATCCTCAGAGCCTAGCCCAGTGGATTACAAATGTTTATATAGCACTTTAGGTTTGACAAAGTACTTTACAAGTATTATCTCACTTTACCTTTATAGAAACACTTATTGATTAGTACTTAATCACTAAACATTTTTAAGTACCTACTATGTGCCAGGCATTGTGCCAAGTGCTTGCTTGTGCTAAGCTACATGCTTGTTGCTTGCAATTGAATTGAATTAATCTTGGAATTTAAATGTGAAAGAGATATTAAGAAAATAAAGTTTATGTATGGAGAGAAAATGAAACTAGTTGCTGAGTTATTTTTTCCCTGTATGTGAAATATAGAATTTACCATATGGAGATAAATCATAACATATCCAGTTTAATCTTGAACACAAGCACAAGAAAAGAACATAATTATTCTCCCTGGCCTCAACCTTAAGAAACAGTGATGCAGCCTAAATGCCTTAGTTTGTCTTAGAAGTCATTTATAGATGTGGTACAAAAATTCACCTTGACATTTTAACGACTATTTGTTCAATTAAGCTTTGCTTAGGCACATTGCATTTAGCAAGAAACTAATATTTATATTAAGGTTTTCAGTGAGAAAAACCTGAGATGTGAATACATATGAAATATATTTAGTATATATGTGAACTGTAATATGTAACACATGTAACATGCATATGCTTCATATATATGGTATATGCATGTGTCTGTGCATACTTTCAAGTGTATATACACACTGCTGCTGGACAAAAGACACACGACTAAGAAAAATAAAACTTCATTCCCAGATGGTCTTGATTCTTCTAGATTTTATATAATGGAATCAAGACTGGGCCAGGAGACTGTCCTTTTGTGTTTTTGTATTCCAAATAAATATTCTTTCTAAGTGCTTAGACTAATGGGTACCACAGAAAAAAAGAAAAAATCTAATACAGGCTTCGTCATTTTATTTCATTTTTTTATTTGTTTTTACCATGAAAAACCCTTAACATTTTTCTCCAACTTAAGTAATATTTTCAACTGACCTCCTCTAGCCTGATTTCCTCACAATGTGTTCCCGTCATTTTTTTTGAACTAATACTAGTAGACACTGCATATCAACAAAAAAAAAAGAAGAAAAAGAAGTAATTTTCTGGCCCTTCTTGCCATAATGTTGTGTAGTACATCTGAACAAGAAAAAGCATTCTTGTAGCATCAAGCCAAGTCTATCCAAGAAAAAATAAAGTAAATGTTTAGTAAGTGGAGTAGATTAAGCAACCAGTTCAGAACAAGAAATAATGTGCTTGCTTGTTGGTCATCATCATTTCACAAGAATTAATAAAGATCTAGAGCATATTGGACACACATATTATTTCTTGAAAGGCTTATTAGCTTTTAAAATGTGACAAAGTTGCCTGACTGGTCCACAAAAAAAAAAAAAAAGAAAAAAAAAAAAAACAACTTGACCTGAGCAATAGAAATTACTGTCAATTTATCACTTTTCTGCAATGCTTGATCACTAAGAAATGGGAAATTTCCTGTGAGAGAGATCTAAGTGTGCCAGTGTGTTTGGCCTTTAAACAAGTGCTTTGCCCAGACCTATGAGTGGAAAAATAAACTCCTACATATTTTTGAACTATTCAGATTTTTTATTTTCTTGGACTCAGGCATCTTGGGCAACAGTTGTTGCAATTTTAATCTGAATAATTATTTAAAAATTCTCAACTTTTTAATCCTTCACAAAGTCCTATTATGATGTCTCAGTGAATCATGGAGGTACCTGTTATTTTGAAGGTTTGAATGGGAAAGTGAAATTCTGGCTTGATATAGCAGACTTGAAAGGCCATAACTATAGCTCTGGTCACAGACCTTTTTTCAAGGAATATCTTAGCAAATATTGAGAGGCTTGTCTCTAACAGTTGATCAATTTTATGGCTTTGGCAATACAGGAATTTTTTTAAAATAAAAAATGACATTAAGTTCTGTGCAATCCCCTTGCACTTCTATGGTAACCATTGCAGAGTGATAGAAACCAGGGTTAAAGGAGCAAAGAACCAAACAATTTTAATATCCCTTAGAAATATTAGCTTAATTATTCATAGCTTAAATAGGAGACATTAATCCAATGAAAAAATTCTATTCTCCACTAATGACAGTAGACTCACCATGTTTGTATTCTTACTTGGTCCCTAATATGGTGTATGAGGGAACCGAAAAAGTGGTGCTAAAGAAAATAAGATGAGCACAGCTGGGGGACAAAGGAGATCCCCACTGGAAACAGTACAGTTTTCAAGGCACAATTTATCAATATATATTTTACTTTATCTACGAACTATTTGGATGCCCTATCAATGTTTTCTCATTCTGTGTAATTCTTGCCTATGTTTCCAATGTATTCTTCATACAGCATTCTGCCCAAATGCTACAAGTCTACTTTTTTTTATCATTCCATAGATTTAGAAAGGAACTAATAGGGAACCTATAGACCTTCTAATTCAACCTTTTCATTTACCCTCTAAGGACCAGGCAAGTCGAATAATTGTCCAGAGAATGCACTGAGATAGACCTAGGTCAATCTCAGCTCTTACGACTTTAACCTCACTGCTCTCTCTATTCTAACATGGATACCATTGTACCACAATGGCTATCCTTCTATTATCCCTTGTTCTCAGCAAGTGACCACTCCTATACTTTCTCTAATCACCTGTTCCCGGGATAGCAAGTATTCATTTATTTAGTCATTGATTTATCTATATGTTAATTTATTGATTTATCTATATTTTACTTTACTGCCTTTTATCTATTTTGTTCATTCATTCATTTATTCATTTGTTTGTTTATTTAATATCCAAGTTGCCCTTCTCATTGCTGGTCAACATGAATGCTTTGAGCTGTTCTCCTTCAATTCTGGGCCAGTTCAGCCTTCTTTAGACAACCTGATGGACTCCTTGCTCTTGGAGGCTCACCATGTTAAGACTAAACTTAATACAGACACTTAATTGACAAAACTCGCTGTAGTTCAGAATTCCCAGACTCAAAAGATTCACCAGCATCAGCATTCTAAGTGGCAGGAATTACAGACGTGCACCACTATGCCTGGCTCTTAGGTCAATTCTTGCACATAACTCATCAATGGGAATATGTTACAGTCTTCTTGCACTCACCACACATCTTTCCTTTGTTTTTCGAGTTACCTGAAATGTTTCTTCAGAGACTATGACATTTCAAGGTTCTCAGCCCTATAGTATTGCTGGTAACAATTTATGTTAAATATATAATTTATGAGCTGGAAAAATTGTGAAATGGCTGAAAAAACTGCAAAATTTTCTCACCCTCTGACTTCCATTCTTTCTCCTATTTAATCATGGGTCCAATGTACCAGTATGGCCTGCTCCAGACAAAAGACATTAGTATATGAACTCAGTTGCTACTCATCAAATTGTATGCAATAGTGTGAATAATAAACATGTTTTCAACCATTTTTTTTACTATAGGGAAAACTGAATTGAATTTTTTTCATTAGTTATGGATCTTTTTGAGATCTGCCTCTTAGAGACTAAATCTATCTACTGACTAGCATGCAAGTTTTGATCTGCTACATGTCTGACCTGGACTGGTTTGTACTTTTTTATTTTATTTATTCATTTAGTTTTAGTTTTCAACATTCATTTCCACAAGAGTTTGAGTTTCAAATTTTCTCCCCATCTCTCCCCTTCCCCCATCCCAAGACACCATGCATTCTGATTACCCCTTCCCCCAACTTGCTCTCCCTTCTATCACACTACTCCTTTTCCTTATTACCACCTTCTCTCTTTTCTTGAAGGGCAAGATAGATTTCTATACCCCATTACCCCTATTTTTTATTTCCCAGTTGCATGTAAAAACAGTTCTCAATATTCATTCCTAAAATTTTGAGTTCCCTTCCTCCCTCCACAATCATCCCCACTGAGAATGCAAGCAATTCAATATAGACTGTATATGTGTAGTTATGCAAAAAGCTTCCATAATAGTCATGTTGTAAAAGACTAACTATATTTTCCTCCATCCTATCTTGCCCCCCATTTATTCTATTCTCTCTTTTTATCTTGTCTCTCCCCAAAAGTATTTACTTCTAATTATTCCCTCCTCCCATTTGCCCTCCCTACAATCATCCCTCCCACATCTCACTTACCCCTTCTCCCCTACTTGCCTGTAGTGTAAGATCGATTTTCATACCAAATTGAGTGTTCATGTAATTCCTTCCTTAAGCAAAATGTGATCAGAGTAAGTTTCAATTTTACCCTCTCACCTTCTCCCTTTTCTCCTCCATTGAAAAAGCTTTCTTTTGCCTCTTTTATGAGAGATAATTTGCCCCATTCCATTTTTCCCTCTCTCCATCTAATATATTCCACTCTTACGCTTTAATTTTATTTTTAGCTATAATCCTTTCCTATTCAACTCACCTTGTGCTCTCTATCTATCTGTCTATCTGTCTGCCTGACTATCTATCTACCTGTCTATGTATGCATGTGTGTGTGTGTGCTTAATCCCTCCAACTACCCAAATACTGAGAAAAGTTTCAAGAGTTACAAATATTATCTTTCCATGTAGGAATGTAAACATTTCAATTTTGAAAAGTCCTTTATTATTTCTATTATTTCTCTTTCCAGTTTACCTTTTCATGCTTCTCTTGATTCTTGTGTTTGAAACACACATTTTCTATTCAGCTCTGGTCTTTTTATCAAAAATACTTGAAAGTTCTCTATGTCACTGAATGACCACTTTTTCCCCCTAAGTATTATACTTAGTTTTACTGAGTAGGTGATTCTTGGTTTTAGTCCTTAAGTCCGTTAATGTAGAAGCTGCTATATCTTATGTTATCCTGATAGTGTTTCCACACTATTTGAATTGTTTCTTTCTGGCTGCCTGCAATATATTCTCCTTGACCTGGGAACTCTGAAATTTAGTTACAATATTCTTAGGAGTTTGTCTTTTTTGGATCTCTTTCAGGAGGTGATCAATGGATTTTTCAATATTTATTTTACTCTCTGGTTCTAGAATATCAGGGCAGTTTTCCTTCATAATTTCATGAAAGATGATGTCTAGGGGGCAGAGTCAAGATGGCAGAGTAGAAAGAAACATGTTTGCGAGCTCTGAACCCACAGCCCATAAATTTAATGTAAGAAGAGTTCCCCAGAAGTTCTGGATCACGGAAGGGTGTGCAGAAACATAGTGGAAGAGATTTCTGTTCCAGAGAGTCCTGGAGAGCCGAGCCCAGGGTCCGTCGCACTCCAGAAAGCAGACCCCACCCCAGTGCTGCCCCAGCCACGGCCCCAGAGAAGCTGGTCTGAGCAGGCTTCAGGGACGGAACCTCCGGCAGCCGGGAAGTTCCCTCCACCCACAGACTCTACAGGTCAGTGAGAGACATGCTTGGGCTGACCGAGAGGGGAACGGGGAGTCTCCGTGGCTCAGGCCCCCTCAGGAGGAAGTGGCGGAGGCAGAGGCAGGGTCGGCAGTGAAGGCAGAGGCAGGGATGGCGGCTGAGGCAGCAGCGGCGTGGCCACGGCGGCCCAGGACTCCCTCAGCAGCAGGCAGGATCTTCATTACTGAAAGTCTCTGCAAAAACCACCTGAAGGAGCTGAGCCTGGGAGACAGCCCTGCCCCACCCGCTCCTTTTCTGAAGGTCTCTGCGTAAAGCCCCTGAGGGAACTGAACCTGGGAGGTGGCCCTGCCCCCACCCCAGCACCAGAACAAAAGCTCACATTGAATAGCAGCGGTGCCTGCCGTGGAAAGCCCATTTGAATCTCAGATCCCAAGCACTAGCTGGGCGGATCCAGGCGGGGGTGGACAGGAATCTCAGAAGTCAAGTAACTGGCTGGGAAAATGCCTAGAAAAGGGAAGAAAAATAAGACTATAGAGAGTTTTTTTTTGAACAAATGCAAATGATCCCGACTTTTGGATCTGACGAGGAGGACATATTCTTGCCATCAGGGAAAGATGTGGAGGGCGGGGCCTCGGTACCCCAGACATCCCAGGGGGATGTCAGGTAGGCTCAGGCCTTGGAAGAGCTTAAAAAGGATTTTGAAAAGCAACTTAGACAGGTGGAGGAAAAACTGGGAAGAGAAATGAGAGAGATGCAAGAAAAGTATGAAAATCGGGTCAATACCTTGGTAAAGGAGACCCAAAAAAATGCTGAAGAAAATAACACCTTGAAAAATAGGCTCACTCAATTGGCAAAAGAGGTTCAAAAAGCCAATGAGGAGAAGAATGCTTTCAAAAGCAGAATTAGCCAAATGGAAAAAGAGGCTCAAAAGCTCACTGAAGATAATATTTCTCTCAAAATTAGAATGGAACAGATGGAGTCTAATGACTTTACGAGAAACCAAGAAATCACCAAACAAAAGCAAAAGAATGAAAAAATGGAAGAGAATGTGAAATATCTCATGGGAAAAACAACTGACCTGGAAAATAGATCCAGGAGAGACAATTTAAAAATTATGGGACTACCTGAAAGTCATGATCAAAAAAAGAGCCTAGACATCATCTTCCATGAAATTATCAAGGAAAACTGCCCTGACATTCTACAACCAGAGAGCAAAATAAGTATTGAAAGAATCCATCGATCACCACCTGAAAGAGATCCAAAAAGAGAAACTCCTAGGAACATTGTGGCCAAATTCCAGAACTCCCAGGTCAAGGAGAAAATCTTACAAGCAGCTAGAAAGAAGCAATTCCAGTATTGTGGAAATAAAATCAGGATAACTCAAGATCTAGCAGCTTCTACATTAAGGGATCGAAGGGTGTGGAATAGGATATTCCAGAAGTCAAAGGAACTAGGACTCAAACCAAGAATCACCTACCCAGCTAAACTGAGTATAATACTTCATTGGAAAATATGGTCTTTCAATGAAACAGAGGACGTTCAAACATTCTTGATGAAAAGACCAGAGCTGAAAAGAAAATTTGACTTTCAAACACAAGAATGAGAAGAAGCATGAAAAAGTAAACAGCAAAGAGAAGTCTTAAGGGACTTACCAGAAGTGAACTGTTTACATTCCTACATGGAAAGACAATATTTGTAACTCTTAAAACTTTTCAGTATCTGGGTAGCTGGTGGGACCACACACACACATGTACACACATGCACGCACACACACATACACACATGCACACACATACAGAGACAGAGAGCACAGAGTGAATTGAATAGGATGGGACCATATCTTAAAAGAAATTAAGGTAAATGGTGAGAGAGAAATGCAGTGGGAGGAAAGAGGGTGAAATGGAATGGGGTAATTATATGCATTTAAGAGGAAAGTAGGAGACTTTTTAGTGGAGGGAAAAAGAGGAGAGCTGAGAAAAAAAAAAACAAGAAGTTTACCCTCATCACATTTGACTAAAGGAAGGAATAAAATGCACACTCATTTTGGTATGAAAATCTATCTTACAGTATAGGAAAGTGGGGGAGAAGGAGATAAGCAAGGGGAGGGATGAGGGAAGGGAGGGCAAAGGGAGGAGGGAGCAATTTGAAGTCAACCCTCTTGGGGAGGGACAGGATCAAAAGACAGAAGAGAAACAATGAGGGGCAGGATAGGATGGAGGGTAATTCAGTTAGTCTTATACAACACGACTATCAGGGAAGTCATTTGCAAAACTACACAGATATGGCCTATATTGAATTGCCTGCCTTCCCAAAGGGAATGGGTGGGGCAGGAGGGATGGGGAGAATTTGGAACTCAAAGTTTTAGGAATAACTGTTTAGTATTGTTGTTGCTAGTAGGAAATAAGACATACAGTTAGCGAGGAATAGAAAGTCATCTGGCCCTACAGGAGAAAAGAGAAGATAGGGACAAGAGAAGGGAGGGATGATAGAAGAGAGGGCAGAATGGTGATAGGGAAAATTAGATTGCTTGGTGTATTGGGGTGGGGGAAGGGGATAAAAGGGGAGAAAATTTGGAACCTAAAATTTTGTGAAAATGAATGTAACAAGTTAAATAAATAAATAAATATTTAAAAAAAAAGAAAAAGGAAAGAAAGATGATGTCTAGACTCTTTTTTTGATCATGGCTTTCAGGCAGTCCCATAATTTTTAAATTGTCTCTCCTGAATCTATTTTCCAGGTCAGTTGTTTTTCCAATGAGATATTTCACATTGTCTTCCATTTTTTCATTCTTTTGGTTTTGTTTTATAATTTACTGGTTTCTTATAAAGTCATTATCTGCCATCTGTTCCATTCTAATTTTTAAAGAACAATTTTCTTCAGTGAGCTATCACACTTCCTTTTCCATTTGACTAATTCTGTTTTTTAACACTTTCTTTTCTTCATTGACTTTTGGACCTCTTTTGCCATTTGGGTTAGTCTATTTTTAAAGGTGCTATTTTCTTAAGCATTTTGGAGGTCTGCGTAAGCAAGCTGTTGACTCACTTTTCATGATTTTTTGCATCACTCTCATTTCTCTTCCCAATTTTTCCTCCACCTCTCTTACTTAATTTTCAAAATCCTTTTTGAGCTCTCCCATGGCCTGAGACCATTGCATATTTTTTGGATGTTTTTGATGTAAAGCCTTGAATTTTATGTCTTTCTCTGATGGTACACTTTGTTCTTCCTCATGTGAAAGGATAGAAGAAAATATCTTTTTGTTAAGAAAGTAACCTTCTATAGACTTATTTTTTTCCCTTTTTTGGGTATTTTCCCAGTCAGCTACTTCACTTTTGAGTCCTTTGTCAAGTGGAGGGTAACCACTTCAGGGACCTGTAACTTCTCAGTTCCTCCAAGGTGGCAAAATCAAGGGAGAGGAGTTTTCTCCTCTCCTGGTCTCAGAGCAACCACAAGCTATTCTGCCCAGGATCCTCTCCAAAGCCTCCCCCAGCTCCACCACACCAGTGTTCCTCTCACCTCAGGATCAACACTCTGAATAGAGACCCAGATCAGCCTCTTAATTCCCCCAGGGTCTTTAGGCAGTGACTGCTGCCACTCTGGGGCCAGAGATGTGACCAAACTCTGCTCCTTTCTCACCTGGGTGAAAGAGCTTTCTCACTGATCTTTGAAGCTGTCTTTGATATTTGTGCATTGAGAAATCTGGGAACCATAGCTGCTGCCCATGACTCTACTCCCTAAGCTTGCTCCAGTTCTGCATGTGCAGCACAGTCAAGGTTGGGCTGCCCTCCCCTCTGAGCCGGTGCGATCGACCTTTCCTGTCAGCCTTCTAGGCTGTCTTGGGCTAGAAATCTCTTTCACTCTGTCATTTTGTGAGTTCTGTTGCTCTAGAATTTCTTTAGAGTCATTTTTTACAGATATTTTATGGACTATACGGGTAGAGCTAGAGCAGGTCCATTCTTCTACTCCATCATCTTGACTCTGCCCCCTGACTTGTACATCTTTATTAAGCCTTGTGGCCCCTTACTCCTGGGCACTCAGCATATGAGTACCAGACTTGGTATAACATCTTGATTGACTTAGCCCACTGCAACTCAGGACTCCTGAGCTCAAGCAATTTTAGCAGCTTCCATGATAATAGAGACTACAGGCATATTCCATCAAGTTCAGGAATTGTGAGCCTTATTAAGGAGACCCTCGAATGTTCTGTGGCTCAGTTCAAACAAAATAATTTTATTCACAAGTAGGGACATCTAGAGGAGCCATCAACAGAAAATCATCTTCTCTCTGGATATGGTGTCAGACACCCTTCATCAGTGTCACAAACATTTGTAATGAGCATACTACTTGTTTTATACCTCACATGGAAATTATAATTAGAGAATAATGCTGGAGAGTTAATTTTATGACTATATTTACTGTGGAAGTTTTCATGGTCTTAACCAAGGTATGAGAGTCTGCTTGTTGGACCATTGCCTTTAAGGCCATTTGGTTCTACTGAGTAAATGCTTTGTTCTTATTTATTCTTAGTGGGGGAGGGGAGAATAATTTTTAAATGGTGAATACAGTGGAATCCTACAATCTCTGTACATTGTGGTAATACAGAAAAATATTTTTTTGAAAATTTAGCAGTTTCCTGATACTTCTATACCCATGATATGCATACAGAACATTTTCATAAATATTTTGTAAAGAAGAAAAACTAGTCCTACATATTGGAAGTTATTGATGTCCTTTCAGTTATCTTTTGGTAGTCTCATCACTGTGATTTCCCCCCATTATTTTGATACTTTTAACTCCACTGTTACATATTCTAGTACAATCCTTCAATGCTTTCTACACTGGCTCACCTCCAATATGGATTTCCATATTCTGTATTTCCTCTTACTACACAGTATTGGTCTATACACTCGGTATTTACATCTTTCTGTAAATATGTACACTTGAAAGTCTTTCTCTTAGTTGTTTTATTTTCTGCTTCTTAATATATCATAAAATGAATCTTAATATATATCATACAAAGCATGCTCTGCTGCTTTGCCTGGATTCAAATTCGAGGAAAAAATGTCCCTCCCAAGTTCACCAACTCAAATGTCATCATCGTGCAGCTAATTCAAACCTTGACTGACCACAGCCTCTTCTTCCCTCTGATTGGAAGGTGGGAGAGTTAGTACTAAATGCCTCCCAATGGCCTTCCCTTATAGAGAGCAGAAACTAGACTTCTGTTCATCCACTGTATACCTGCTGCTCTTCCTGTTTCAACTCCACTTAGCAAGACGCTCAATCACTCCTCTGCTGAGTAACCCTGATTTCCTTCCTCCCTCAGTTCACCTTTCCTGCCTCTTTTTAACTGTTGTCTTCTCCTATTATATTATGAGTTCCTTGAAGACAGGGACTGTCTTTCTTTCTATTAATTAAATCCCCAGTACTTAGCAGTGTGCTTGGAAAAAAGTAGGTCCTTAAGAAATGTTTATTGGATTGGATTGGATTAAGTGTTTCTCCTTTGTTTTCTGGTTTCCAGATAAAGAAAAGAGCCCTCTCAGGGCAGTGAGGTGGCATGGGGGATAAATTCCTGGACTTAGAGTTCAGATTCAAATCCACCCACAGACACTCACTAGCAGTGTGACCTTGGACAAACAATGTAACTTCTGTTTGTCTTGGTTTCCTTATATGTAAAAAATGAGGAGACTAATAGTGCTTGAAGTACTCTATAAATACTAGTTACTATTGTTATTCTTGCCATTGCTATTATTAATGATCATTGGTGTTGCTGACAGGAAGACTTCAATTCAAATCTTACCTCAGATCCTTGTTTCCTGTGTGACCTTGGGCATGTTACTTAACCTCTCTCATACTCAGTTTCTTCATCATCTAAGGATCTTTCCAACTCTAAAATTATGAGCTAATGATCCTAAGAAGTGTAAAAGTTTTCTCTGGTTCCTTATCTTCCATGCTGCTGTAGTTAAGTATGCTGTACACCTTCAGGCAAATGTCCCTAACACAGAAATAATCCTATGCAAAAATATGAAGAAGTTTCTTTAATTTCCTCTTTTTCACACCAAAAAAATCCCAATTGTATGCCTTTCTAGTTCTCATCATTGCAGTTCCTTATCAGTCTTAGAAACATATTCATAACTGAAAAAGAACCTTGCACATCATCTCCTCTAACATTTTTATTTTATAGTTAAGGAAACTGTGGCCCAGAATGCTAAGATACTTGTCCAAAGATTGAACCCAGGTTCTCTGAAATGTGAAGCCAGGATATATCCTACTGCCTTATCAGAGCTTCATTCTTCTGACCACTTCCTTTCCCTCCTTGACCCCACTGACTACACACTCTTTTGTTTCAATTAGGAGAAAGCAGAGAAAAAAATAGGCTAATTAGACAAATAAATTCTGGATATAATAATAATGAGTTCAGATCACTGGTAGATATTATCTCCTCCAAGGTAACATAATAAACCAAAGCTATTGTGGTGTATTGCTAGTATTAGAGATTTTGGGTTAAATGGAAAATTGGTAAAATAAATATTTTTATTAAGGCTACCTTAAATCACACACATATGGTAGTAGTCACTTTTGTCTTCCTAAACATAAAATGTTTGCCACTTTGTGACATATGCATAAGAAAGAGGAAGAGGAAGGTCCAGACCTGCCTACAGAGGTCTTTACCTACTTAGTAGGCTAAATACTTTCTCTGTCTCTCTCTCTCTCTTTGTCTCTCTCTTTGAGTCTCTCTCCCTTTCTCTGTCTCTCCATTTCTCTGTTTCTGTCTCTTTCTCTCTCTCTCTCTCTCTCTCTCTCTCTCTCTCTCTCTCTCTCTCTCTCTCTCTCTCTCTCTCTCTCTCTCTCTCTCTCTCTCCTAGAATATATAGCCTATAAGACCATCTGTCCCACCCCATGAAGGGTGGGATAGCAAATATCGTGCTTCTAGCTCAGCCTGAGTCATTACCTTTGACCCTGACTTTTTCTTTGTCCTTTTCTTCACTAATATATCACCAAACAGTGATCCTAAAAATAAATATTGCCACTTTTTGAAGTTGAGAGGTTGGGGGTTGTTTGATCCCTCAATCAGTTCTGGTTTCACTATGAGAGATAATCCCTACATAGCACTTAGAAAAGATAATCACCAAAAGAGAAGAATCCATTTCCTGGACTGGCTTGCCAGAACATGTGGATTTTGAAGAAGACAGTGCAAAGCTGAAGTGGTAGCAAAAGGCTTGCCTGCCAGTTCTACAGATTGCATCATACTTTTAGTTTTAAGCATCAAACTCCTGGGAGAGTACCATAGTTGTTATAAGTTACTGTTTGCTTCAATTTTATTAATCTGCTGATAAATCTTTTGTTCTTAGCTTTTCTGTTTTGTAGAAGAAATAAATAGCTGTCCTATACCTGATCTATATTGTACTTTCTATTGTTACATTTTGGGAATAGATACAATAAATACAAGCCAAATATAAATTTTAAGTGATTCTCCCTGGTGTTTTATGGGAGGGGGTATAAAGAACCAGGAAGTTTGAAAAGAGAGGCCTAACTTCTCTCTTTGAACATTAAGGTTCTCCAAACTGAACCTGGTCTGAATGCATTGGTACAGCGGTAAGACAGGAATGGGAGAGGGAGAGAGCAAGAACCCCAGCCTTCCTGCAAAAATCAATGGTTTTATGTGTATTCACTACACTAGCTTGAATCTTTTTTTTTTTTTTTGTTACTGCCATTTAGTTATTTAATTTAGTTAATTAGTTCATGTATTATCTCCTACTTCTGTTTCTGTGTTTGTAGGTACTATGATTGCTAATTTCCTCCCCCAATGAAAGTTTCTGACTTTGAACACCTTCCTTATACCTCAGATTAGTTTCCATGTCTAACATGTTAGTGTCTATTTTTGTTTTTGTGTTCAATTCTAATCCCTGATAAGATACTCTCTACCTCACTAGCTATCTAGTGACTGAAAACTTTGGGATATTCTTTAAATCACCCTCACTTCTTCCTAATTTATCTATGAAAGTGGTCTGCAAACTTTTTTATCTTGTTGATCAATTGTTTTTCAGTCATGTCCAACTCTTTGCGACTCGATTTAGGGTTTTCTTAGCAAAGATGCTAGAGTGGTTTGTGATTTCCCTCTCCAGTTCATTTTATAAATGAGGAAAGTGAGGCAAATAGACTCAAGTGACTTATACAGGGTCACACATCAAGGAAGTGCCTGACACCAGTTTGGAACTCAGGGACAGGAGTTTTCTTGACTCCAGCCTTGATATTCTACTCACTATACCATCTAGCTTCCCCACTTTCATCTTAGACCTCTTTATATTCTTATTATTTATTGTTATATTATATTATATTCTTATATTATATTATATCTTATATTCTTATTATATTATTGAAAATTCCAAAGAGCTATTGTCTAGGTGGATTATATTAATCAATATTTACTGTGTTAGAAGTTAAAATATTTGAGGATTATTGAAAATAATTTTTACCCTGCTGACTATCTGAAAAGCTCTTGGGGCTGCCCAGGGGTCCTGCATTGATAATGCATTCTTGCTTATTGTTAATGTAATTTTGCTTCTTAAAGGGATAGTGTTCGACTATCCCCCTTGTCTTAGAAATATTGTTCTACCTAGTGATTAGACATTATAGAACTATTCATATCACATTTCAGTTACATTATAAGTTAAGTAGGCTTAGAAAACTAACTACCATGTATAATATTATTTTCAATGGAAAATGTTTTCCAAGTTCCAAACAGCCTACTTAAAAGTCAATCTCTGGAACACAGTCCATGCCTACATTAAGGACTACACAGATTTTAACTTCAGGGTAGGGGGAAAGAAAACCTTGAAGGAGGAAAAATGTCACAATGTTTCTTAATAGAGACATATCTGTCAAGTTTAGAATACCTCATATAAAATTTGTATAATAAAAACTTTTTCTCTGTAGACAAATATTCATAATACTTCATCAGTATGAATCAATAAGGGGAAGAATTCTGATATCAAACTCCTGATAAATTTATTAGAAAAGACAATTTACAAACAAATGATCTTTTCATACTTAGGTTCCAAACAAATCCTTTATTGGTTAATTTCACAATAAAAGGCTCAGGTATTAAAGAAGGTATTTAAATAGATTCTGCACATGATTTTTTAATAAAGACTAATAATGGAATTTTCATTTTGCTTTATTCATATTCTATAAAACCCTTAAATACAACTAGTGCCTTGAACAATGGATTCTAAATTACATTTCCTTTTCTTTTTTTGGCAAATAAAATAAACTACTGCCAACATTTGGTACAGCAATTTTGTTTCTCCATAGGCTTTGAACACCTTCATGTTTGCAGCCTTTTTTTTAGGAGCATCTTCATTTCTTATTGCTCATTTTTTTGTTTATTTGTTTTTGTTTCTAAAGAGAGGGGAAGGCAGGAAGAAATGATAATGATTGGATGAAGTTGCCAGTTACCCATGTAAAGAAGAATGCAATTGGGCTTAAAAAAAAAAAAAAACTAGCTCAAAATGAAGCCAGTTAAAAAGCTTAATCAGTGTTTCTTCTATGTTTATTTTCTATTTTCATTTTGTGATTTTTTTTTAGTTTTAATTTTTAATATAAGAAAGTGAAAGAAAGAATAGACTAGGCTAGGAGGAGTTGACATTGATATGCCATAGAACAGTAGTATTTTGGAAAGGAAGAATTCATTAACAACTTGCGGTCTATTTCATTTTACAGAAGAGGAAATTGATGCCCACTTAGAGGAAGTGACTTGTTCAAAATTGGAGCCAGAAGTAAATATGGTCTTAATTTAATGAAAAGTATGTACTCAACATATTTATTGCATGCAAACTATATTTAGATAGAATTTTCATGAGCTGGATGTTATGAGGAAAGAGATCTACATTATAGAATCATAGATCTAGAGCTGGGAAGGGCTTCAGAATATTTTACAGATGAATAAGCTAGAGCTCAAAAAGATTAAGTGGCTTACTCAAGGTCAGAGAGGTTGTCAGGGCCAGAAGCAATATTGCAGGTAAGTCCACGCTACTGGGCTTACTCTGAATTTATGAATGACCTTCTTTCCAAATTGATGTATCTTTTCTCAGTTCTAATTCTCTTTAATAGTTGAGATTGCTGAATATCCACTCTTTATTGAAACTCCTTTCATTTTGTTTTCCACGGCACATAGTAGAGTGGAAAGAGAACTGGATTTGGAATCAGAGAAATCTTAGTCTAAAGCGCACTTCTCACACTTGATACCTATGTCACACTAGTGATTTGTGCAAATGTTTCCCTTAACTCTCTTCAGCTTCAGTTTTCTCATTTGTAAAATGATTAGATAACCTCCAAGATCCCTTCCAACTCAAGACTCACAGTTCAATGACTAAGTATCCTCCAGTTGTTTCTTCTCTGACAATCAATAAGCATTTATCAACCACTTATTACTTGTCAAGTACATCTAACTATAAATGTATCCCTGAAATCAGACCTTGTCTTTCTGTTTTGTTTTGTTTAATTTTCTCCAAATACTCTTTCTTTCATGGGGATTGTCTATTTCAACTATCAGTGGGTGTGACATTTTATAATGACTTCACAGTAGGGATTCTGGATGTCTTATTCTTAATTCAAATTTACCATGCACAAAACTGAATGCATCATCTTCCTCTTGAAAGTAATTACCTGTTTCCTAGTCACAAACGCTTTGTGAATTATCATTGAAAGTTTTGTCATCACTACAGTTATCTCATTATTAATATTATTAGTATTATCGCCCATCATTGAATACTGTTTTCCTATCTTTTTCTCAATTGATCCTTACAGAGGCTCCACGGGAATAGCCAAGGCATAATACCCATTTTACAGCTGAGAGAAATGAACCTCAGATAGATTATGGAATTTTATAAGGTCAACTGGTCAGTAAATAAGAGGAATGAAAGTATTTGATTCTATCTATTCTTTTCTCTGCATTCAATTGACCATCATGTTAATTCCTTCTGTTCCTTCATCCCATCTAGCAAATGTATTAATTAATCCTATGAATTTTACTTAGAAAGATCTCTCACATTTACATTTTTCATCATTATTAGTACTTTGATTCTAAATCAGATTGTTATCTCTTATATGAAAAGTTGGGGGTATGTCTATTTAACATAATCCTCAATGACTCATTGACTCTGCCAGATAAGTTTTACACATTTTTTCATAGAATTATACAATGTTTGAGGAAAGAACCTCAAAGATCATTCACTCCAACCTATATCTGATCAATATCTTCTTCTAAATCATCTCTATGAGTGATTATCTAGTGTTTATCAAAAAGTCTCTAGTGAGAGCAAGTCTCTATATTCTATGGAAGTTCATTCAACTTTTGGCATCTCTAATTTTTAGTATGTTTTCCCTTACAGCAAACCTAATCTATCTCTCTCCAGTTTTTACTCAGTACTTCTACTTCTTCCCTCTTGAGTTAAACAGAATATACTTCTCTTTTTTTTTAAGATACCATTCAAATCCTTAGAGAGTTTTATCATGGACTACATAAGTTTTGTTTCCTCGAGGCTAAATATCCCCATGCTCTTCATCTAGATCCTCATATGTTGTGGTCTTCTGTCATGGTATTATCCTATTTTTCAACCTCTGGGCATATTCCAATATGCCAATATTTGGGGGTTTTTTTGCTTGTTTGTTTTCTATTTTAATTAGAATGATCTCTTGCCTAGAATGAGGAGAACAAATATTTTTAACATATGTCCTTAATTCTTGTTTTCTAATTGATATCAGATTTTGTAGAAACATAAATTTAAGAAAAAAATTGCTTCAAAGGTCTTTTTTTTGCATAACCTACTATTAACACAATTCTTATTTCCCTGAGGAATACAAGAATAACTTGAGATTTGCCAATCTAATACCTGACACATAATTTGAGAAACTGAAAACTCAAAGCTTAAAAAAAAAGTGAGAAAATGATAAAAGATTAGCAGTCATTAATGAATGCAAACTTACTGGACCAGATACTCTATACTATACTCTATATGTACTATACTCTAGAGCCTTAAAATAATTAGCTAATATGATTGCTAAAATTGTATTGGTAACTTTTCAAAAATCATTGAAGACTTTATTGTAGAAAATGAGGGGAAAATGGGTATTGAATAGTGTATCTATCGTTAGACATGGGCAACACATTGCCTGGTTTTGATAAACTCCTTTTTCTCCTTTATTTTTTTTTCAATTATTGTCTTAAGGGATGACTCACTAAGAAGTGGAGAGGGAAGGCTATATTTAGAGAATGAGTGCTATGTGGCAACAAAAAAAGTCACTAAAAATTGCGTGGTAGAGTATATAGACTGCACTCCAGGTGCTGGGCAGGAAGATGTGAGTTCAAATACAGCCTCAGGCACTTGCAACCTGAGTTAGGAAAACTAGATCAATCGTATAACCTCTCCTCATCTCAATTTCTCTACCTATAAAATGAGCGTAATAGTAGCACTTGCCTCAGAATCAAATAAAATGATTGTAAAGCCCTCAACAAACTTTAAAATTCTAAATAAACACTTGGCATTGCTGCTGTCTTGCTCTTGATGTCAATGTTGCAGCTGCTGTTGTTGTTACAAAAGGAAGGTTGATGGAGAGTGAGAGAGTGCAAAGCTAGAGAAGTGTGAATATTTTTCTGATTTTTTAAAATTAAGTAAAGAAGCTAGAATCTGCAAACTATAGACTGATGAACTTGACTCATTTCTGGCAAAATTCTAGGATTGACCTTCCTTCCTTTTTGTCACTAGCTCAAACACTACCTCTGATCCCTATAATTTACCCAAAATTCCATCTTACACTCAATTTCTTGGTCTTCTCTAGCATTTAGTTTTTCTACCATACATTGTGGTGTATATTATTTTCTGGTTAACACATTATTATTAACACTAGTATTTAGGAGTCTTTGATGACGTGTTGTCTAAACTTTTTATTTTCTTGTGCAATAACTCAAGAGCTTTTAAATGGTAAGCACAAAATAAATATTGAATTTATCTTCATATCATATACTTTAAAAATATTTCAGTTTTGTTGACATGTTTTGTTTTTAAATTGCAAAAATTTATAGATTATTCCAACTTCATGGAATGTTTCTTATAACCAATTGAAACAAGGAAAAATTAGTAAAAGTGACCTCAACTGAAAGTGCATGGAATATTTCACACTCCTCAATTTTCATAGTAACAGAAATCTATTTTCTCTCTCCAACCTCTATTAACAAAAATTCCTCTAACAAATATGCATAGTCAGGCAAAAAAAATTCCCTTAATGTCTGTAGGTAAGAACATTTATGTCTCATTCTGTAACCTAATTCTATAACATCTCTGTACTAAATTCTATAACATGTTCCATCATCACTCTTCTGTAATCATGAATAATCATTGTATTACTCATAATTCAAACAGCTTTCAAAATTGCTTGCTTTTACAAGGTTGTTTCTATGTAAATTGTTCTCTTGGTTTTGCTCATTTAATTCTTTATCATTTTGTGAAAGTCCTCCAAATTGTTCATTTTTATATCATTTGTATTATAGAACAAATTATTCTGCATCTACTTACTTTCTTCTGCATCAGTTCATATAAATCTTCCATGTCTTTCTGAAATCATCTATTTCCTCATTTCTACATTTTCATATCTCTTGCTTCTGGATCTGATATGAGTCTTCGAATTGGAAATCATATTACATCATGATCAGTATCAGGCTGTTTCAGCATAGTCAAGATTCTTGAAGTGTAATGGTATGGTAAATTTTTAGAAAAACTAGACAGCTCATGGCCAAGTTTTAACCAAAACTATAACTAGTGAATTAAACCATGACTCCATTAATAGAACACTGTCTTTTTCACACAGAACTAAAGAACTCAAAATATGAATATACAACCTTGAAAATGTGATAGTATAACTATTGTCAAAGACTCCAAACTAGCCTCTCAACTCGTACCCTTTTTCCTTTCCATTTCACCATTATCAGATTAATGTTTGATTTCTGCATAAAATCCTTCAATACCACTCTATTTTAACTAAAAAGAAAAGAAAAGCCTCATTCCTTATACTGGCATTCAACACCTGCTCCAGTATGCCTCCAATTTTATCTCAACCTTCTTATACTTCAACCATATTGGACTATCTGTTCTCCCCCAAATGTGATCATCACTACTTCTCTGCATCCTTACCTTTGATCAGACTCTTCCATATGCTTGATGCACCCTTTCTATCTCTCCTTATTGACATTATAATCACCTTGTAAGACACATATCAAATGTGCCATCCATGAAACCTTCTGTAGTCTGTAGCTGGAAATTCTCTGTCTCTCTTTTGACATTTTGTCCTCTACTTATACATGATTTACCAGTTTCTGAGATATGTTATTGTCCTATGATTTTATCACATTGTACTAGAGAGTATACTTTGTGAAGGCAGGAATCTTCTAAATTTGACCTTAGAGGGTCTCATAGGCTGCAACACGGTTTCTTAAACATAGAAAGCATGGTGAGTTGAAAATATAATTTCTTCATGGCAAATATGGAAATATATGTAGGTTTTACATCACTTTGCATGTAAAATAAGCGTCAAATGCTTGCCTTTTCAATGAGTTGGGAGAAGGTAAAGAGGAAAAGAATATGAAACTGAAAATAAAACTGAAAAAGCTTTTAATAGAATACATATTTTGTCTATTTTCTTTTTATACCTGTCACCTTTATTTCCTCCTGTATCATTCTTCCACCTCCCCCTCACTCACAGGGAACCATCCCTTATAACAAAGAGCTTTTATTAAACTGCAAAACTAATTTGTTGAACAAATCTGACATTGCATCCAATGTTTCACATCCATGGATCCTTACACTTTTTGTTCTTCCTTCATTTTCAAAAATGACCAATGATATTATGAAGTTGATGTCTTGACTTGTACATGAATTGGATTTAAGGGAGACAGAGTTGTACAAAGTTATCAACTTTACTCTCTCTTCCAGAGTCATTGAAGTCCAGTGGCATGACAAAAATCAAAATGACTAACAATGGTGATGCAGTGAATGACTTTGACATCTTTAATGTCTGGCCAAGCTGTAAGTGCTCCACAATACCTGTTTCAGTTACCTTCATGGCCACTGCAAAGGAGTAGGGAAAAGACTCAATAAATTCATTGAGTGTATATTGGAGGATATAGTAATGACAATGATTTCACATTACAATCCATTAGTTGTAAGTTGGATTTTTGAGGTTTATTTCCTAATGCCTTTTCTTTTATTCCCTACAGAAATACATTTGTTTTGTGTCCATAGATATTTAGAAGGAGGACAATGATAAAAGGGTTTGGTTTTTTAGTTCCTCAAAGAAAAGAATAGGAAATGTACAAGAGTTTCTTCTTCTCTAGACTTTGTGCACCATTTTCTTATCATGAATTTCTATTTAGCTAAAAATAGATAGAGGTAAGGAGGAGGAAAGAAGGAAATTTTTTGGAGGAGGAGTTCAAATTTATTTTCTCTTTAAGTAAAAATGTATTAAAAAGTGAACATAATTTGTGAAACATGATCTTACTTTTGCAAAATAACAAAATAGAAAAATAGCTTCAAGTTTTTGCAGCATCTCCCAATTACCCAGTTCTCATTTTCCCAAAAAATACAGGATTGAAAATTCCTGATCCATCAATCTAACACTTTTCCAAAGCTTTAAAATAAATTCTTTTAAGAAGTACTCTTGGGGGGCAGAGTCAAGATGGTGGAGTAGCAGCATGCACTTTCAAGAGAGCTGACCCCAAGCCCAGCCAAATGACTGTAAATAATGGCTCTAAACAAATTCCGGGGGGGGGGGGGGGGGGTCGAGTCAAGATGGTAGAGGAGAAAGATGCACATATGCTAGTTCCTTGACCACCACCAATAAAATACCTGTTAAAAATGACTCTTGGAAAATTATAGAGCAACAACAGAGTGAAAGAAATTTCCAGCCCAGGATGGGGAAAGGTCAGTCACACCAGATGTGTCATAAAGCACTGGAACAGGCCTCTAGGGCAAGGTTCCTGGATCCCTCAACCCACAGGCACCAAATGGAGATTTGGAGGTCAGTGAGAGGGCTTTCTCCAAGGGCAGGAGGGGAACAAGGGGAACCTGTGACTGAGTCACAGGTAATAACAGTGGCAGCAGCTTCCTTTTATGAAACTCCCAGTCTAAAGCCTCTAGGGGAATTGAACTGTTGATCTGTACATTAGCTCTGAGTGGCAGCAATGTCCTCCATCTAAACCCTCTGGGGTGTGGCACAGCTGAGGCAGTTGTGGAGTGGGAATTCTACTACTCACAGATTCTGAGATTTTGGCTGCTCCCAGATGAGTGCTTAGGCCAGGAAAGGAGTAACTCCTCTCCCTTGATTGCGCCATCTTGGAGGAACTGCAAACTTACAGGTCCCCAGACTATACCCTCCTCTTGAGAATGAGCTCAAAAGTCAAGTAACTGGCTGGGAAAATGCCCAAAAAGGGGGAAAAATAAGAATATAGAAGGTTACTTTCTTGGGCAACAGGTATTTCCTTCCATCCATTTTGATGAAGAAGAACAATGCTTATCATCAGAGGCCTCCAAAATAAATATGCAATAGTCTCAGGTCAAAAAAGAGCTCAAAAAAGATTTTGAAAATAAAGTAGGAGAGATAGAGGAAAAATTGGGAAGAGAAATGAGAGAGATGCAAGAAAATCATGAAAAGCAAGTCAACAGCTTGCTAAAGGAGATCCAAACTAATGTTGAAGAAAATAATACCTTTAAAACTATGCTAACTCAATTGGCAAAAGAGGTCCAAAAAAATCAATGAGGAGAAGAATGCTTTAAAAAGTTGAACTGGTCAAATGGAAAAGGAGATTCAAAAGTGCACTGAAGAAAACAGCTCTTTAAAAATGAAAATGGAGCAGATAGAAGCTAATGACTTTATGAGAATGCAAGAAATTATAAAACAAAACCAAAAGAATGAAAAAATAGAAGACAATGTGAAATATCTCAATGGAAAAATAACTGACCTGGAAAATAGATTCAGGAGAAACAATTTTAAAATTGTGCAACTACCTGAAAGCCATGATCAAAAAAAAAAAAGCCTAAACATCATCTTTCATGAAATTATCAAGGAAAACTGCCATGATGTAAAATAAATATTGAAAGAATCCACAGATAACTTCCTGAAAGAGATCCAAAAGAAGAAAATCCTAGGAATATTGTAACCAAATTTCAGAGTTCCCAGGTCTAGGAGAAAGTATTTCAAGCAGAAAGAAAGAAATAATTTGAGTATTGTGGAAATATAATCAGGATAACACAGGATCTAGGGATCAAAGGGCTTTGAATGTGATATTCCAGAAGTCAAAAAAAGTGGGATTAAAACAAAGTATCACCTACCCAGCAAAACTGAGTATAATACTTCAGGGGGGAAAATGGTCATTCAATGATATAGAGGACCATTTCTGATGAAAAGACCAGAGCTGAATAGAAAATTTGATTTTCAAAAGGGACTTATTGAAGTTGAACTGTTTACATTCCTGCACAGAAAGATAATATTTATAACTCTTGAGACTTTTTTCAGTACTAGGGTAGTTCAAGGGATTATATACACGTAGACAGAGGGCACACAATGAGTTGAATAGGAAAGTATGATATCTAAAACAAATAAAATTAAAATAAGGGGTGAGAGAGGAATATATTGGGAGGAGAAAGGGAAAAATAGAATGGGGTAAATTATCTTTCATATAAAAGAGGCAAGAAAAAGCTTTTTTAAGGGAAGAGGAAGAGAGGTGAGGTGAGAGGTAAAAAGTGAACCTTACTCTCATCACATTTGGCTTAAAGAGGGAATAACATACATACTCAATTTGCTGCAAAACTCTATCTTACACTACAAGAAGTAGGGAAGAAGATGATAAGTGAGGAAAAGATAGAAGGGAGGGCTAATGGGAGGAGGGATAATTGGAGTAAATACTTTTGCGGAGGGTTAGGTTCAAAAGAGAGAATAGAATAAATGGGGGGCAGGATAGGATGGGGGAAATATAGTTTGTCTTCCACAACATGGCTTTTATGGAAGTCTTTTACATATCTACACATGTATAACATATACCAAATTGCTTCCCTCTCAGTGAGGATGGGTAGGAAGGGATCAAGGGAGAAAAGTTGGAACTCAAAGTTTTAAAGATGAATGTTAAAAATTGTTTTTACATGCAAACTGGGAAATAAGATACACAGGCAATGGGCTATAGAAATCTATCTTGTCCTCTAAGAAAATAGAGGGCATGGGGATAAAATAAGGGAGGGGTGTGATAAAAGGGAGGGAAAATTGGGGGAAAGGGAACCACAATGTACACAACAGCAGGTAGGATGGGCAGAGTGGAGAGAAGGAGAGAAAATTTGGAACTCAAAATCTTGTGGAAATGAATGATGAAAACTAAAAATAAATAGATAAATTAGAATTTTTTTAAAAAAAAGAGAGTCCCAGAGACAGAACCAGGTCACCCAGCATTAGCACATTACTTTCACCCTCTGCTTTCTATTTTTGCCCAAGTATTCCACCTGGCTAGGCTAAAAGAAACCCTTCATGTCGTCCTTCCCAGAGTATTTTTTCAATGCCTACTTCAAATGTCATGGGTCCTTTTGACCACTGAGTAAAAGTGTATTCAGTTACCATAAGTAACTACCAGCATCTTGACTCTCTCTGTCAACATTCCCTAGACTGGAAATCTGGGAGTGGAAGCATTCCTCCCTGGGCACAGAAATAATGCAATCTCTTCCAAAAATTAGCTGAGGTATACTTGATATCTGCAAACGCAGATCCCGAACACCAAAAGATACATCAATACTGTAAAATAACAAGGGTGATTATCCCAGAATTCTAGATAATCATCTTATGTCACAGTAAACATCTAATATACATCAACAGTACATGAAATTCACATAATATGATACAAAGCATTCATTTCCTTACCAACTGCGTTAATGACCAGATGCCTAAAATTACAAAAAAAAAAAAAAAAGAAAGAAAAGAAAAAACAAAAAAAAGAAGCAATCCAGAAAATTAGAAAATAATACTGTAAGAACTTTTTAAAGCCATCAGGTACAGGAGCCAGTTTAGGAATGGGATTTTTGTTTAGTTCAGTATTCCTTTTTTCCCATCCATTTTCCTCTTCACTATGTTATTGCTCATTTATCCCCTCTCTGCTGAGCTCCGATTGGAGAGGTTGATTTAAATTCATATCACTTGGAACTGTGGATGGTTGGCATATCTTTCAGCATTTGGTGATAGGATATAGGTTGAATCTACTTGGAATTTTTTTCATAGATTCTGTCCCTTCTGTGGCAAAATAGAAAATTGGCCATAATATCTTTTGTGTAGCAAAGTACTTTTCAATTTCTTACACCCTCAGGATGTAGATTTCATGTCAAGATGTTTGCTTCTGAACAAGGTAATCAAATTGTATCTTTTGGTCAGGTAAAATGTTTTCTCAACATTGTTAAAAATAAAGTATAGCAAAACATGATTTAAAAAATATATTATATATACATATATGTAGTTTTGCAATAACAAAGACATATAAGGGTTTTTACACAGTCAATGTAGTGGGAAAAAGTGATGGATTCGGAATCAGAGGCTTTGCCTTAAAATAATAATTATGCTACTTAGCTCCTGTGTAACAATGGATATGCCATTTACATTTTGGGGGTCTAAGTTTTTCTCATCTGTAAAATGAGACAATTGGAGTAACTGACCCATAAAGTCTCTGTCAACTCTAAATCTATGATTTATGCATGTAAAGAGCTTTGTAAACCTTAAAGCTCTATATAAATGTCAGCTGTTACTCTACTATTAAATTAGATTTCCAAGGAAAGACAGCAAGTCCAGAATATTGAAAGAAGACTATAATCCTGTAGAAACCATGCCTTAGAATTCCTATTGTTAGGTAAGGTTTTCATTAGGAAAAAATATCTTCATACATGCAGCAAATATATGAACAATTAAAAGGTGGATCCTATCTTTCTTTTAAGTATAATATTAGTTTAACTTTGCATTTATGAGGCACGTTGTCAGAAAAATCAAATCTTCTAAGTATGTGTAATAAGAAGTTAATAAATAGATATTGAACTGCATTGAATCTCTTCTAAGATCCCAATGAATAGTTCAGAATTGACATAGAAGAATTCACCTAAGTCCTCATCCCTCTACCCGATTTTATCACTACCATAAAGATGTGAACTGAATTCCAAGTCAGATTTCTGACTTGTTCTAAAGTAAGTGAATGAATTCTTCTAAGTGAAATTGAACTTCCAAGATATTGAACTTCTAACGAAGTATGGTACTCTGTAAAGAACACTGCACTGGGAGTAAAGAAACAGTATCTGTCACTACTTATGGGCAAATCACTGATCTGAGTCTTATTTCTCACATCTATCACATGAGGGGTGTGGCTCCAAATGTGTGTAGCTTATCTGAAAGAAACAGGATAAAGAAAAAAGGGGGATGTATATTAAGTATTGTATATTAAAAGATACTGATGTGAAGAAATCCAGGTATCAAAAGTGGGAAGCTTGGTGTAGTACATGAAAGTAAGGATCAGTGCAGATAGAAATAGACCTCCTTGAGAGAAAGAAGGAATACATAAGAAATTATACATATAAATGACCAAACTTGGAGTAAAAGCATGTGGTAATAATGATGGAGGACTTCAATTATACAGACACCTACTGGAGTGATCTACATCTATTTTTCTCTGCCTCTATCTCTGTCTCCTTATCTCTCTCTCTCTCTCTCTCTCTCTCTCTCTCTCTCTCTCTCTCTCTCTCTCTCTCTTTCTCTCTTTCTCTCCCTCTCTCTCAAAATCAGAGCAGCTAATAATTTCTTTACATACTTTATTAATTTCATCCTCCAAATATGGAAGAACCAACAAGTAGATATTTTATTCTCACTAACAGGAAGGTTGCTAGGGAACATTTCTAGCATGTAATGACTTTCTAAAATTTTTTATAGTGAGAAGGGAAGCTGGGCATATTTGGACACATACCCTAGTTTTGTGGAAAACAGACTTCAGAGTTCAGAAAAAGTTTAAATGGAATTTCATAAACCAAATTTCTGCAAAGGAAGTCAGCCCAGAAAGGATCAGAAACTCTAAATAATGACATTCTGAAGTCACAAAGGGAAATAATTCCATTGCTAAAAAAAAAAAAAGAAATGAGAGTTGTATGGAGAAAAAAACTGATGTAAATCCACAGGGAACTCATCAACCAACTTAGATCATTAAAAAATATATATAGAAGAATATATATAGAAGATGAAAACAGAGGCAAATAATGGAAGATGAATATAAGAGCATGGAATGATTTGGGGAGGTCATATAAGGAATCCTAAAGCTTAAAATGAATTAGAGCTAGGAAGGAAAATTTTGGACAGCAAAAAAGATTCTTTAAAGCTATATTGGTGAGATAAGGGTTAGGATTGTTGCCTAAAGAGTGGATAGATTGATGATAACTGACAACAAAACAAAGGTAGAGCTGAACATTTTAAGTTGGTTTCTATGTTCTCTGCCAAGAAAAATTGCTTTTGTATTGAAAGCAGTAAGGATGACTGGCATTTATATAGTGCTTACTATGTGCCAGTCACCATGCAAAACACATAACAATTTTGATTTCATTTGATATTCACAATAACCATGGGAGGAAGATGCTTTTTCTCTCCATGTTTTATAGAGAGTTCTGAGGCAAGCAGAGGTGAAATGACTTGTCCAAGGTCACCTAGATAATAAGTGTCGGAGGATGAATTCAAACTCAGATATTTCAGACTTCAAGACCAACACTGACAGAGCAAAAATGTTTAACAGGGAGTAGATCCATAAGATGAAAAGATATATTATTCTTCCTTTGACATATACTGGCTATGTGACTCTGGGCAAGTCGCTTAACTTCTCTGTACCCTAGGCAACACTTAATTTTAGAGATGATACCAAACTGCATTGAGAGAGGCCTTTTCCCCAGAAGGAAATTCTCTATGAAATCATGTGTTGTATTCCAATTTCCATCCCTAAGAATGCTTAACTGTCTCTGATGAATTCAAATCATGTGTTTCAAATGAACGATATCTTTAGGTAATGAAGAATTGTTCAATGTGATTGCTGAACCACTCTTGCTGATACATAAAGACCATAGAGCACAGAAGTGTTACCACAAGACTAGAGGGCAAATGTTGCAACTTTTTAAAAAAGAAATAAAGCACAATCCTCAAAGTACTGAACAGTAAGCTTTTCTTTGATTCCTAGGAAAAATATAAAGTGAGTTGAACCATTAAAAAGATGGTTAGTGAATACACAGAGGGAAAAAAGTCAGTATTATAAGGAGCCAGCACAGCTTCATCAATTATTTGATCAAATACCTTATTATCATGGAACCAATGAAGATATATGAACTAAGTAAAAATATAATAGGATGAATTTGAGACTGGTTGAATGATTAAGCTCAAAGAGTAGCCATTAATTATTGATGTCAACTTGGTAATATATCTGGGGAAGAAAGCCTCAAATACCAGTGCTTGGTCTCATGTTGTTTAATATCATTATCAAAGACTTAGAGGCAGACATAAATGGCATGCTCATTGAATGTTTATATGACATATAATGGGACAGCTAACATATTGAATGACTGTCAAAATCCAAAAATAGCTTAACAACCTAAAGCATTAAGCTGAATCCATTTTGACAAAATTTAGTAGGTATAAATGTAAAGTCATATTAAGGTTCAAGAAATCAATGTCAAAGTAGAAGATGGAGAGGTATATTTAGATAGTGGTTTGCTTGCAAATGATGTCGGAATTTTGGTGAACTAAAAGCATAATATGTCATAATTATAATGTAGTAATCAAAAAACTCTTATGTAATCTTTGGATAAATAGCTAGGTATAAGTTCCAAGGATAAAGAATGGATATTCCCTTTGTATTTCTCATGGATCAAAATATATATTGAAAACCTTGTGCACTTCTCAATGCCACAATTTTAAAAGGATACTATTATTCTAGAGATATTATAGAGGGGAGCAAAAAGAATTTTGAAAGGTGTTGATTTCATAGTAGACACAGATCAGCTGAAGGAACTGAAGATGTATATTTGGGCTAGAGAAGAAAATAGGAGGAAAATGGTTTGTTTTGTTGTTTAGCCATTTTTCAGTTTTGATGACCCCATTTGGGGATTTCTAGGCAAAGATACTGGAATGGTTTTCCAAATCATTCTCCAGCTCATTTTGTATATGAGGAAATTGAGGCAAGCAAGGTTAAATGACTTGTCCAGGGTCACACAACTAGTAAGTGTCTGAGGCCAGATTTCAGCTCAGAAAGATGAGTCTTTCTGACTCCTGGCCTAGCACTCTACCTATCCATTGTAGATGTCAGAGAAACATGGGTGCTATCTTCAAATATTTGAAGGGCTATCTTGTAAAAAATAAGTAAGCCAGAGAAGGAAATGGCAAACCACTCCAGTATCTCTGCAAAAAAAAAAAAAAAAAAAAAAATGAGGTCATGAAGAACTGGACATGACAGAAAAACAAAAGAATGAAAATTGTAGTAGCATAATTACTCTTCATTTGTTTGGCCACTGAGGGCAGGATTTCAAGCAGTGAACGGCAATTTAAGGAAACAAGTTTAGAATTAATGTCATTTAAAAATGTGAAAAATTGAAGCTACCTTAATGTGGAATAGGTCACTTTCACATATAGCGAATTCCCTCTCATTGGAGGGATGCTCCATGCAGAGACTCAATGAACACTCTTTGGGATGTGTTAAAGTGGGAATGCCTTTGAGATATAGCCCACACCATAACTACTAAGATCCTTACTGTTTTGTGGTTCTGTAATTGTGATGCTTTGAAGATTTCTGAATAACTTGTTCACTCCAATGTTCTATGACCCTAGATGATCCCCTAGGGAATTGGCAAAAAATCATATCCATAGCCTTATGTTTCCCCTTGAAGTCATTTATTGCCTGAAGAAACCATAAACTCCTTGATGTCAGGTACTTATCTTCATATATTCCCTAGCATTTATCACATTGCATTGAGAATAGTGGGCAATTTTAAAATGTCTGTTTTTGAATAATCATCCACTACCCTTCAGCAACCACGATGCAATCACACATTCACTCTGGTCACCCATATTTGTTCATGTAGAATGCCACTAGCACTCTAAAGATGCAAAATACAAATCCAAAATCATATACTAAAACTTTTTAACCCACTATTATTATGCACTAGGGATTCATAAGGGGCCCCTGCAGCATCTCCGGAAAGTCAATATTTACTAATTTTTTATGGGTACAGCGTGTTATACATAATAACAACTCCTATTACATAGAACTCTAAGTTTTGCAGAGTGCTTCCTTGAGAACAATCCTGTGAGGCAGGTAGTATTCTCCATATTTCCCAGATGAGGAACTGAGAGACTAAGTGACTTGCCCAAAGTCACACAGCAATTACATGACTGAATAAGGACTTAAACTCAATTCTTATTATCACAAATCCAATACCTACTTTTACCACATCATAATTGCTTTGGGGTTTATGAATTGCCTGTTGAATTATTTGTTGGATGACTATAATAAAAAAATTTTTTTTTTCTTTTTGACACTAAAAATGACTCACCAAATTCCAGGGATTGATTTTAGCTAGAGTCATCCTTGGAGTTTTTCCCTATGGCCCTCTGCTTCTGTAACTGAATCCAGGAGAGCACTGGAATAGAGGTACTCAATCAACTGAAGCTAAAAAGAAATTTTTTTTTAAAGCTCTAAGACTCATATACCTGCATACAATCATCTAATGTATGCTTTGCTATTGTCAAGACAGGTGGGTGGCATTTCCCTTATCTTCTTTCCCACAGGTCATTCAGACTTACTGCTGTCTGGTTAGAATTTCACTTCCCCTGTAAAGCCATTTCTGAGGATAGCTTTAATTAAATTTCTCCTGCTTTCCTTTTAAAAGGTAGATGCTGAGAAAGAGTTAAAGAGTTAAAATTTAAAAAGTTAAATTCACAAGTGAACTCCAGAAGCAAAAGTTTTCAAAGGATTCCTATGAACACATTTGATATTTCCAATTTTTTGGTATTTTTCATATTTATTTCATGTTTTTGTTCCATATTAAGAACTGGCAAAGTTATAGCTTAGTTGCTTTTACTCCTTCTCCATTGGTCCACTGGATTATAAATTTATTTACTTAAATAAATAAAATAGTCTTTTGTAACGGAAATTATAAATGCTTAAATTGCATTGATTAATGCTTCTACTTAGTTACAAGAAGGAACACAAAGCAGTGTTCAACACTAAAAGCACTAATCTTTACACTGAATAAGGAAATTGAAATGAAACTTACAAAGTTTAGCCTGCTTAGTTTATTTTTCTTTAAATGAAATTTAAACTTTCATTTTCAGGATACAAATACAATTTCATAATTCCTTTTGAAAAATGGAATCCTAAGAAACATATTCTGCAAAGTACTAGATTTAGAGTCAGAGAGCATGAGTTCAAACCTTTGCTCTGCTACCACCTTGAGTGAGTCACAGCGTTTTCGGGTGTACATTCTTTTAATGAGGGCATTGTTTTAAATCACACCTGCACAACTAGGCAGTAGGTAGTGGCCAAAATTAAAACAGGCTAAACTTCTTCAGGTCACTGGTAGACAGACTAGAGACAGATTGACAATGATTGGTTGCTGCAGGTCAGATGACATCCAATCAAAATCCTTTGGCAGGTCACAAGCAGCAGAAGGGCCATATGTTGTGCAGGCTTGCTTTAAATGATCTCTAAGGTCCCTTCCAGCTCTGCATCCTATAATTATGTAATATTTCTAATTGTATATGGTCATAGGTATATTAGTCCTGAAACAGGAGAGCAAAGAAAGTCCTTTAATTCAGTATGTATCTGATCTATCAGGAACTATATAATGGATATGTATATATAATTAACAATAAAATTAACATATAATGTGCAAATATATAAATAAGTAATTTTCCTGGTTCTCAGGTTTTATCATCCATAAAATATGAGAGCTGGACTAAATGAACTCCAATGTCCCACTATCTCTAAATCCATGATCTCACATGAAGGTATACCAGGAAAATTTAGCGGGAAACTTCAAAGAAGTACAAACAGGAGTAAAGCAATAGACGGTCACCACAATTTGTTCCTGGAGTTACTACTGATAATTCTGTAGCATATTTTGTCCCATCTGGCAGGAGGGATTGAAAGACAATGGGAATTGAAAACTCTGTGGGGTTGGAGAAGCTGGTAATTCTGATCTCATCAAAGAAGAGAGGAAACTGGGGTTGTGAATGGACACATATGTTTGAAATGCATTTGATGAAAACAAAATTTTACCCATGGCAAAGGGAAAAAAATAAAGGAAACATGAGAAAAAGTGAATCTAGTTTATTTGAGATTCTCTTCTTTTTAGGTCAAATTTATCTTCAGCTGTTTGCCTGCTTCAGTATTTTCTTTCCTTTAGATCAGAGCTTCTTAAACTTCTCCACTCATGACCCCTTTTTCAGGTTGGAAGTATGTGTTATGGCTACATTGCCTGAGGGCATATGCAGTGCAAAGTAGCCAACCCTTGCATTCAGAACCAAAGCTGTAGTGAAGTTGCATGATACAACACTGCTAGAAACACCTCGGATTCATTCTGCATTTAATTTTTAATTAATTTTTGGTCATTATGCAAAATCAGAAATCTTTCAATGTTGCCAAATCTTTCATGACCCCATATGGGGTCACAAACCATAGTTCTGCTTTAGATGATAGTCTTCCAAGTGTTCAATGAATATATCTTCCTTTAGATTGAATTGTAGACAGTAGTAGTGATTGTTCTGTGAATGTGAGTCTTTAATGATGATTCTTATGATGAGTTAAATTTTTTTAAAATACTTTTTGAACTGGGTTGTATAATTCCTGTGGATGGATTGAGAAGGTTGGGATTATAGTAAAAAAAAAAAAATCAGAGCAGCTAGGTGGCACAGTGGATACAGTGCTGAAGACTCATCTTCCTGAATTCAAATCTGGCCCCAGACATTTATTAGCTGTGTGACCCTGGGTAAGTCATTTAACCCTGTTTGCCTCACTTCTTTATCAGTAAATTGAGCTGAAGAAGGAAATGGGAAACCACTCCAACATCTTTGCCAAGAAAACTCCAAATGGACTGACAAAGAGTTGGATGCAACTGAAAAATACTAAAAAAAAAAAAATCTCAGCTGATAAAACATTGCCTGCTCTGGACTACATGGTCATAGTTGGAAAAATGTGAACAGTACCAGTGCTGCTAGAAATAACTCTAGACCATAGTCTTCTGATGGTAGTCAGTATAGCACAGAAGATAATGCTGTCATTTATGGCTCCTTTACCTATTAAAGACAATGATATATGAAGTTCTACAGTTTGTGCAAAGCAAATTAGCCCTGAGATTTCTCTTCTAAATAATCTTAGATGTGCTTTTCACCCCATAAAAAAACATTCTTAATGTCATTAAAGAGTTTAGGCAGTAATGAAATTGGCCAGAGGTTTTCTTTTCTGTTCCTCAGTAATTGGAGAAGATTAATCCTTCAGGACTCAGTTTTACTTCCATTTCCTTTGAAAAGGCTCATAGGATCATAGATTTAGATGTGGAAGGGACCTTAGAAGTCAATTAGCCAACCCTCTCTCTTATATTACATGTGAGGAAAATGTGGCTCAGAGAGGTTAAAGGACCTGCCCAGAGACCCACAAATAGTAAGTCAAAGAGCTGGGATTTTGAAAATCCAGGTTCTCTGACTCCAAATCCATCACTCTCTCCACTGAAGCACATTTTCTCCTAAACAGCATTGGATTAACAGGATTTTGTTGAATGATGGCTAGCTAAAGGAAAGGCCTTCTGTTTGGTGACTGACCTTCAACTTGCCTGAGTGCAAACAGAAAGCTTCCTTTTCTCTCATGAGTTGTTTTCTCTTCTAAACATTAGCTTTTGGAAACTCGTGGAAAGTTTCTAGGTCTATTCCAGTTCACCTTGCTTTCTGCCTAAATGCCCACACCATTTATATGTCTTACCACACAAGTCAGCACCTCATGGTATGCTCTGTAATGGTCAAATGGTTATATGTCTCATCTTCCCAAGAATATTATAAGTTTCTTAAAGACAAAAGTCATGTAATATACTTCTTTATGTCCTCTCCAGCACCTACCTCATAGAAGACACTCAAATGCTTGCCAGTTTGGTGATAGAGATGATTCTTCATTTCCCAGGTTGTGTTTGTCCTTCATTTTCAAAGAGGACCATGACAGCAGGGAAATGATGGCATGACTTATGGTTGACTTTGTTTTCAGTGAGGGACGATTGTGCAGGTCACCAGCCTCACTTTCTCCTCTGAAGCCATCTGAATCCAGTGACCCGATATTCATCAGGATGACTGAAGATGACCCAGGATGCAATGGGAGACCTTGGCCCCTCCAGGCCAAGATCTATTCAGGAACTCACTTAGGGTGAGGTAACACCCATTCAGTGTATAGGTCTTTTAAGAAGTAGCCAGGGGGATGGCCCCTTTAGTGAGGCATAGAAAAAAATGACATCAGGCTTGGAGAGAAACAGCAACAAGTTCTTTGATAATCACTCTTAAGCCTAATGTCCTCCAGTGTATGAGTTTAAGTTTAAGTTTCTGAGAAAGGAAGGGAAGGAGAGGGGAGGGGAGGGGAGGGGAGGGGAGGGGAGGGGAGGGGAGGAGAGGAGAGGAGAGGAGAGGAATCTAGCCAGTAAAATCCAAGTTAACTGGGTGTCTTCTGGCCATAGAAATTTACCTTACTTTGGAGAGGAGAAGGAAGGAGAGAGGGAGACAGACAGGACAGGAGGACCTGAGGTACCCAGTTAGCTGGGTCTCCATTCAGGCAGCTGTGTCTCCTCACAGATGTGGTGTTGGCCCTTCATTGCCCAAAAAGACCATACCATCAGAGAAATGATGACTTTGTTTTGAACTGTATTACCTACTTCATAAAACTGCTGTCAGAAAAAAAAAAGTACAAGATAATATGTAAGAAATGCTTTGCAAACTTTAAAGCTCTATAGTGATGCCATATATTATTGTTTTCCATGAGATGACTGCCATACCCTGTATGAGATCAGTAGCACATGATGACAATGGCTAGTATGGTCAACACTCAAAGCTCCTGAGTTCTGAGTACTCTGCCCAAGTAAATCTACTAAACTGTTAGTCTTCTGATTGAAGATATTGGCTTAATATTGTAAAGTCTTTATGAATATAAATGAGAATAAATGGATTTGTGTGAGAGAGAGAGAGACAGAGACAGAGAGAGACAGAGATGGTGACAGAGAGGGAGAGAGATCATGGCATTGCGTGAAGGGCTATCCTAGGCATCAGGAAGACCTGTATTCTAGTCTCATTTCTGACATATGCTGCTGTATGATCTAGCGCAAATTACTTAGCCTGTCAGTACCCCTGGGCAACTAAGACTATATTGTACAGGGGATTCTCATCTATGTTGATAGAAGGAGTTTCCTCATCTATGAATTCCCTGTGCCAATGATTTATAGTTATAGTCCCTATCCCTATGAATAAGTATTAAGGAGGGAAAGATTCCCAACACAAATTGAATAAAAAGACAAATGAACCTTTTTCAGCAGTTTACACCTTATGCTTATTGAGTGGCATTGGATTTCTCAGCTCCCTATCATGTATTCTCTGTGACATTGACCTTGACCTTGACAGTCCAATTGATCTTTGAACTCCTTTGGCCCAGAACACATAGACCTCTTTATCTAGTCAGAGCTCAAACATTTGAACTTTTCTAAGCTATGAGATTCTCAGATAATACCATCTGATGACTTAGGTGTCATTTTTTTCCCCCATTTCTGGTCTGGATCCAGAAAGAAGGATTTGTATTCTGTTCAATTCCAGCAACCAAAATTCATGTCTGCCATTTTACAGAAATCACTCTAAATTTCATACTACAGTCATTATTGATTTTAATTCTTCTATATTGTGCTAGAAATCTTCTGTAGGTCACATCAGATATTACTTAGGACTTACATGTAACTTATAACCTTAGGCTACTACACTCCTTTGTAAGCTGCACATGTCTATGATCAATACTCTTTTTTACACCCATTTTCTTTGTTTTTGGTGAACAGATGGTAAGGAACATGGACTTCTTGCTTTAATGTCAAATTTCCTTTGCTCAAACACTGTGAATTCTATTGCCTTGTTTCTGCCTCAGAAACTTTATCAAATAAAACCGAATTTATAAGCCAGAAGCACAAAAGGGTTCAGTTTTCATAATACAACTCATACTGGCATTTGAAATATTAAAAAGTGACCAGCACCTCCTTCCCCAAAAAAAGTCCAATAGTAAAGTCCAAAGAGCAAGAGTCAATGGCTTAGCCTGAGAAAATTCTTATTTAGTGACTATAAAGGTCCACATTTTGTTTATTTTACAGCACACTGGGAAAATAATGTATGTTATTTAGTAGTAAAAAGACTGTTGCTTTCTAAATCATTTGCAGGGAAAAGATATTAAATATCTCATAAAAAATTTCAAGAACTTGCACTTGGGGAAAAAATTAATTTTTGAAACTTCAATCTTTCTGAGGGGCTCCTACTCAAGGCTATATAAGCTTTCACCAACATTTTTTTAAGTAATGTTTTTTAAAATGCTATGTTACTTTTGAGTTTCCACTTAATATCCAATAGTTTCAAAATAAAACCTTGAAAATTAGTACTCATAATAGAAGCTTGTAGACAAAAGGACATATGTTTGGTTTAACTTTTAAAAGAGTCCCTCCACTAGGGAGGTTTAAGGTAGAAGACTATAAAAGGGTAGAAACTGGGGGTTAAAAAGCTTTGAAGGCCAAACAGGATTTCATTTTTTTTATCCTGGAGGCTGCAAGGTGATGAATTTTTAGGCATGGAAACTCACTCATGTCCTTAAGGCTTGCAATTTTCATTTCTTCTACTAATGAAATCACAACTCCTTGACTACTGAGATATGTGATTTGTGCATCTCTATCTTAATTGAGTGTGTTACTCACCATAAAAAGATGCTTTACACAACTCAGATTCTATTACCAATAAAACTTTGTCATTAAAAGTGAATCCTGAGTGACAGTACCCGACCTAGTGTGAAATGTCGGCAGAATTAAGCTCTCTTCCTTTTTTTTCTCTAGTATTACTCCCTTTTATAATGAAATGGGCAAGTTCTGAAACTCTAGCAATGACAGGACAGTATTCTGTACAAAATCATCATTTTTCAAAAGATAGCTTTATTCCTCTCCAGGCTCCTTTCCTGACTCTCCAAATTCTTTCTATCATGCCATAATGGGAACCTTGCCCCTCCCCAAACATTCCCTACTTTTAGCTTCTTTTTATGTTTTGTCTTCCCCCACTCAAATATAAACTGCTTGAGGGTAGGAACTATCTTTCTTTCTGCTTAAATTTGTATTCCTAGTGCTTAGGGTAGTATCTGGCACATAGTAAATGCTTAATGAAATGCTTGTGGATTCAACCTGAACATGGATAAAGTAACCTCCAAAGGGCCCTATAGCCTAGTTACTAGTATCAACTTTTCACCTTGCTGTGTGATCATAGCAATAGACAACAAGATCACCAAGAGTTGGAGGTGTTGTGTTTTTTTTTAAACCAAGTACTTTACAAAAGTACTTTACCCCTCATGCCCATCAGATATGCTGTGAACATCCCAACGGACAAAATAAAACAAAATGAAATCTTAAGGTACATTAACAGAGGTATTTTTCCTAGAATGAAAGAATAGATAGTCCTGCTTGTATGTTGCCCCAAGTAGGGGCCATCTGGGTTTGGAAGATCTACATTTGTGAAGGAATATAAAGTGATGCAATATGAGAATCACTTAAAGATCTTCGGTTTGTGTAATCTGGAGAAGAGAAGAATTGGAGAAAGGAAGAACATCACTTTAGATATCTGAAGGATTGTCATATGGAAGAGGAATTAAACAAAACTTCCTGTGACCCAAAGGACAAAATTAAGAGTGGATGTTGCTGAGAAGTGGCTTTCAGTTTGATGTAAAGAACGCTTTAAAAACTAATTAAAATTATACCAAAGTAGAATGGACTGCCCTAATCCCCCTATCAAAGGTAACTCTAAGCGCAGGATGACTATTGGGAGGGATGTTATTGAAAGGGTGCCTATTTAGAGATAAGTTGAATGAGATGACATCCAACTTCCATCCAGCTCTCAGAGTCTATGACCTTCACTTGCATTTCTTTTAAGGACCAAATATCTTTTACATCACATTATTCAATTCAATTCAATTCAACAAGCATTCAGAGTGTACAAGGCATCGTGCTAGATTCCAGGGCACTATGCTAGATAAGTGCTTACTGAATTTAAATTGGGGTATATATGTGGCAGCAGACACAGAATACCTTAAAATTCAAGGCACAGGCCTGCATTGCAGAATTCTAAATTCCGTGTCTGCTATTGCCTTTGACACTGCTTGACTTTGAGAAAGTCATGCTACTCTTCTGTCTATGTCTTCATCTTAAAATTGGGGATGATCATAGCTATCCTCCTTTGCAGACATGTGGTAAAGAATAACTAAGGAAGCATTGACATTTCGGTGTTCCATGAATGCCAAATAGTAATGATATTCCTTAACTTCCTTTGCATGTTCCCTTTGAAGATAAGTGGGTTTACATTCAGAGCAGAAGGAATATTCGGTCAAAGGTGTTAGTTGCTGTCTGCCAGTTAGATCGTTCTGAGTGACTTTCATGCCTTCCATTTGGAGTTGAGAACCAGTTAAGGAGGGAATTTGATATGTATACAGACATGGTATTTTAGCCAAAATTATTTGCATTTCCTATAGGAGAGGGAAGAAATAGTCAAGGAAAGAATGTATTGCTTTTTCACCTTATTTGTGAATTTTATGAGACCTAAGCTGAATTTTTTTAATTATATGATTTAAAGAGAAAAAAAGCAAATAAAATACTTTACATATGCAACCCACACCTTTACTCCTTGAAGCTGGCAGATTTGCACATCATCTGATAATAGCCCATCTAATGTATTATCTTAAAAGAATGTTCAGTTGTAGGTTTTCTGATACATCTTGCCTTTAAGAATATTACTCCCTAAGAGTGAATTAGGCATTTTAGGAAGTCCCAATAAATGTTTTAGCTTCTTATTCAGCAATAATTACTCAATAGGCTACATAATTTAATTGGTTATAATTCTTTAATAGTCCCTTGTCTTTCTGTTAAGTTTTATAAAGTATTTCTCTTTACAGCATTGACAATGATATTGACTCACTTTTGTGGTATTATTTTTGAACCATATTGCTCATCTTCCACCACCAAATACACGCATAATTAATCAGTGCAACATTCAGATTCTATCTTCATTAATCAACCCCTTCTCCATTTCCACATTGTAACGTTAATTACTTTAATGAGAGTTAAAGATCTTCCCCACCCACTAATGTTCCTGCCCATTAAGGGAAGTTTGATTAGGGGTTCTTTGTTTTGTAGGAATGCCCACACCTTTTGTTAATTTCCAATGAGATACTGATTCTTAAGGGTTATGATGCCCTCTGGCTCTGAAAAGTGTATACACACACTGAGGTGAGGATTTACCTTGGGGTTTACACATTGGAAGTGTTTGTTTGGTCAGATGAGACACTGGGTAGCCACTAAGGAGCCCCCTCGCCCACACACACACCCCAAACCCTCATTTGCTCCCAACTTTGAAAACCCAGATGTTGGTGCTCTCTCTGGTAACTGTGTATGTATGATCAGACAGTTGCATCTGTTTGTTGCTCTGTGATGTATGAATTGCTTATGATCAGACAGTTGGAAGCCCTGTCTTTTGGTCCTTATTTCTCTGTTTGTATTTTCTCTGAAGTTCAGGGTGCTGACTTTATCCCATGAACTAAGTGAATGATATATGTACGTGATTAAAGTAAATTGTTGACCCCTTAAGAGTTGCTTTCCTTTTAGAAAAGCAGATCCAAGAACCTGTACAGCAAGTCCTCCTGTGTGTGTCCGAGTCCTTGCTGTTACACACATTTATCATCTGTGGAACAGTATTTATAGTACGGGACTTAGAATCAAATTCTGCCACTTATACTCACTAGCTATGCAACCATAGATTAGCCATTAAATCTCTCTGGGCCTATTTCCTCATCTGTTAAGTGAAAATAATAATGCTTGCAATATGTAATGCTTAGTGTTATTTTGAGACTCAATGAAGTAATTGAGATAAAGATTTTTGCAAACTTTAAAGGCATTATTTATGATGTTATTGTTATTAATGTTGTAGTACAGTATCAACTCAGGACAGAAACTCCTATTTTTGCTCATATTCCCAGGGCTTGTATAGTGCTTTGCACATAGTTTATGCTTAAATTATTCACTTTACTAAATTTGTTGAACTATTATTAGTTCATGCTGCTATTATTTAAAAACCGGGTTATTTCAATATCTCCTTTCTTGTCTCCTCTCTATCTATCTACTTCATTTTCCTTGCTATCTTTAAAAGTTGGTCTTCTGTAAGTATCCCACTATTGGCCTAACCCGAGTATTCAGTCATCCTCTAGGTACACATTCAAACTCAGGTGCTGCTTTCCTGTTGTCAATGAGCAAGGATAAGAGAGAAGAGAAACAATGCCAAGGGTCAAACTCCCGAGTCCCTGCCAACTATTTCTGGTCAAACTAAGTCACTTGCTCTTAGCCATGGATCTCTTCAGATCTTATATTCTAAATTGTTTTATTATTTCTTGTGTATATATCTCATTCTCTTGCTAGCTTATAAATATATTGAGGGTTAGGACTAGGTTATTTTTCATCTCCAGACTCCAAAGCTACCAGATTGTGATTGACATTGGAAACTGGTGAAAAGGCATCAGTTTGGAACGAGGTGAGTCTGATATCCTCCTTTAAGTGAGCAGAACACTGTTTCACACAGTATGAATTCAAAAGGGCTTTACTATACTTGGAAAAGTCATCTCATCAATACCATGACTGATAGGGGAAACTTTCTGTATTATAAAACTAGAGAGGAAGAGGAGGTTGATTCTACCACTCTCATCCCTATTCAAGTAGTGTCACCTTTCAACTACCTTCTCAAGAATAGGAGGAGTTAAAGATACAATGACAAAGTATCAGTTACTAACTGGCATTGTCAAGAAAAGTAATGAGCTAAGATATGCCTTGGTCAACTGATGATACAAATTATTTATCATGCCTATTACATTATGAACTATGGGGGAGTTGAGGACACCTCAAACGAAGACATCGACAGTGGCTGTAAGAAGGAAATCCACCTCTCTACCGCTATAAGAACACTTAGAGGCAGCATAGACAATTATGAAAAACCACTGGACAAGCATGTAGCCTATTATGTCATAGCGGCAGACCTCTGTGTACTAGAAGGGAAGAGAGCAAGAAAAGCAGTCAAGACCTCTCTTCTTGAGAAAGGGATAGAGTTATAAGCCTAAGGTATTCCCATATGACTTTCCTTGTGGAAAGCCTTTGCATTGTCTCATGTTATATGCTCCCATGGAAGTCTAGTACAGGAACTTGTCTGAGGTTTTGACAAAGAAACCACCAAAATGGTGGACAATGATGGTTCTGTCTTTTGAGTAGAACCTCCCCAGTTTTGTCAGTGTGACTATGTTGGAGGTCAGGAAGAGATCCCTGAAGTTACAAGCTTCCAAACCTTGGCACTGATACCCACATAGCAGTCACCACATCCAACCCAGAAGGCTTTCTACAACTATGGAACTTGGTAGCATTTGCAGTCTCCTGGCATAGCCTATGAAATTTCAAGATCATTCTAACATCATGATAACACATCATTTAAGACTTTAGTGAAGTCCTAATTTAATTTAATGTGTTAAATATTAGCCATAAATAAATATATATCCATAGATTAGTACAGGGAGCATTCCCTAGTGCTTGTGTTTACTTAACAAAGTGATTAATATTTAACATACTGTTCTGATTTTGTGTCATTCAGTTGTTTAATGCAGTGTTCTCCATCTCCAACCAGACTGTAAATACCTGAAGGCAGATCCTAGAATCTGACAGTAGCAAAGGACCTCAGAGATTTTTTAGTCCAACTCATGCCAAAATAATAAACCTCATTTGCAAGGTTCAAGGAAAGCAAATCTTAATTTTAAGATGTCCACAGTCAGGGAATTATTTTTTTGTCTTACTACCCACCATTCTCATTTCCAGATGGTTTTATTTATTTTGAAGAAGTTCCATATATTGAACTACCTTAGAATTAACTGTATTCCACCCACTGGTTTTAGTTCCACCCTCTGGACTTAGTAGAATAAATTCAGTCCTTCTTCTGCTTGTCTATTTATTTAATGTCCCCTTACCCTGAATCTAATATATTCTCATTCATTGATTGGTCTATGAAGTAAAATTCACTAAATAAAATTCATTACTTAACAATTATTTGCCACTCTTCCATTTTCTCTTTATGTTGTAATAATGTAGCACTTGTATAATAATAATTCCACTTTTCAGAGTGTGTGCTTTTCTTCCTGAAATCAGTTTTCACAAATTCTGTGCCATCAAGATGTTAATATGCCTCTATTTATGCTATAAGTGAAAATATTCAGATATATCATTCAAACTATTGTAGGACTAATAATGACCTGGAGATAACCAACACAAAGTTAAACAATACAAAACTGAAATTATACTTTGATGATTGGGACAAGTTTGCATGTGATTTTTTCATTTCTGCTCTGCATCAGAATTTCCAAGCCATCAGCCTATATGATTGGCTAATCATTTACTAAAACCTGCAATAGAAAAAAAAGTAATTCCCCATCTGAATTCTTTCACAAATAAAATCTTCTATCTTACCCAGTCATCTAATCTCTATAGACCTCAGTTCCTGATCTGTAAAATGAGATTGATTAGAATCAATGACCTCCAAGCTCGCTTCTGGCTCTCATTCTATGATCCTATATTATAAATTGCATAATTATTATTTGCATATGTCTCATTCTCTTGCTAGATTATAAATATATGGAGGGTTAGGACTACATTATTTTTCATCTTCATAACCTAACATGATGTACTGAATATGATTGTTGCTTAAAAAAATTGTTTGAACCAAATTGAATTTGGGATACACTTTGGCAAATTGTATTTTATTTTGAACAACTTCACTAGAATATTTATCAAACTACAGTACTACTGCTTTGACTCTCCTGATTGCTTTCCAAACAATAATCATTTCTGCTACTACATAAATCTCCTAAATAATTTTCCAGAAATTAAGTACCCTCTTTCTTTTATGATCAAACAATCCTCCTACAAACTCCAGATTCTGCCATCCCCACACTGCTGATAAAATCTGTTCTTTTAAAGGACTTTTGTGACTTGAGAATTCTCCTCAAGGATGATAACTGAGAAAAATGTCGACAATAATAGCAGTTTTCTTGCAAGGAAACTTGAGATTGATTGCTGACTCATTTCTTATTTTGCTTTACAATTCATCAGAGATTCTGTGATAACATAGTTTATAGGTAACTGGAAACAGTGTCTCTGTGTTAAGTGAAATGTAGCATGAGAATCAAACAGCTTTATTTTGCACTTTTCTGAATGTTCCAGGATGGAGAAGATCTCTCTCTCTCTCTCATACAGCCTTGGATCTTCTTCATTATTCTAGAGGCTTGTGTCCTTTATAGACTCCATGCAAAATAAATGCTATTTCTTTTGGTTATTGGAATTAGGTGGTGGAAAATCTTCTGGTTCAGATATTCAATTCCTATTAATTCACTGAAGGTTAGTTGAGGCACTGGACTTTGTATCAGCACACCTGTATTCAAATTCTTACAACCTGTGTGACCTTGGGGAATTCTCTGAGTCTCAGTTTCCTTATCTGTTAAATGAAAGTGTTGGACTAGATTTTATGTCCTCTAAAGTTCCTTCCAACTCTAGATCTGTGTCATCCTATGGTAGCTCAAGTCCCCTGAAACTGTAAATCCTGTTAATTGATTCACGCTAAGGGAATTCAGACCAACATAAACAAAAATGGTGATTTGCCACTTAGTAATGAGAATAGGACAACCAGAAGTAGGCTGTTGACTAAAAAGCATTTGGATTTAAAGTCAAAATTTGGTTCCAAGTTGAAATTCTAGTACTTAATAGCTTTGTACTTCTGGGTAAATCATTTAGCTTCTTTGATACTCATTTACTTCATCTATAAAATATAAATCAGAAAGTCTTCCATTCAAGGCCTTCCTCTTACACATACCTTGTAGGGGACCTAGAACAAACCATTTAGCTTCTCAGTACCCTAGTAGTTCTCTACAACAATCTGTTGCAGATAAGCTATAGATCTGCACTAGAGAGATTTTCCTCACAGAGAGTTCCTTAAAATAATTAAATCAGAGGTTGTGGTTTACCCTTCATTCTCAAAGAGGACCATGACATCAGGAAAGTGATGTCATGACTTGCAAATGAATTGGATTTAAGTGAGGCAGTCTCCAACAACCATCCTCACTCTCTCCTCTAGAGCCATCTGGTTCCAGTGACAAGATATGGATGAGGATGACTGGAGATGAACCCAAATGCAGTGGGAGACCTTGACCTTTTTAAGTGTAGGTCTTTTCCAGATCTCAATTTGACTGATTCAAAGCCATTTTGAGAGAGAAAGAGGAAAGTAAGTTCTGAGGCTGAATTTGAATTCAAATCTTCCTGACTCCTGGCCTGGCACTCTATCCACAGCACTGCCTAGCTGCACCAAATTTATATTATCTAATCTCAGTTGTATAATACTGACATAGATAATCCTTTTATTGTTCCCTAACTGGCTGCCTTTTTCACTTCCCATAGCAGCTATTTCAGTTATCATTAATATTATTTTATTCTTTCTTCAAGTCTTCCATGGGGCAGGTAGGTAGCACAGTGGATAGAGCACTGGTCTTGAAATCAGAAAGCCTCATCTACAAAAGTTCAAATCTAGCCTCAGACACTGCTATCCTGGGCAATGCATTTAATTCTACTTGCCTCAGTTTCCTCACCTGCAAAATGAGCTGAGAAGAAAATGGCAAACCACTCCAATATCTTTGTCAAGAAGACCCCAAATTGGGTCAAAAAGAGTCGGACATGACTGAAACAGTTGAACAACAAGAAGTCTCCTCTACCACTCCATCCCTTCTCTCTATATAGCAAAGATTTTTTTCTCATGCTTTATTAACAACATAGAAGCATTTCATTTTAGTCTCTCTTCTCTCCTTCTCTATGTCATCTCAAATCCTATTATCACTAGTTTTCCACCATTTCATTCTTTATTCTTATCTCTGAGAAAGTAGCCCTTCTCCTTACCAATGCCAATCCCTCTACTTGTCTCCTTGACCCTGCACACTCCGGTTTCCCATCATATTGTCCTGGCATTCATTCATTCTCTATTTATTTCCTATGTATTGACTCCTTGAGTTCTAATTACACTTATGTCTAGATCTTCCTCATCCTGAAAAATTAGAACCAAAAAAAAAACAGTTCTGCAACTGACCTTGTCATTACTTCATGCTATTGGTTAATTTCTCTCCTTACTTTTTTTTAGATCTTATTTTTAATTTATAGAATAAAACAAGCATTTCCATAATATAGTACAATAAAAAGATGATTACACATGACATTGCAAATCCATTATGTGCAACTTGTTATTTTTTTCTCCTATTCTACTTACTTATATAAACGAATTTTTACTTTACTGTATCTGTTGGCATTTGGTATGTGTTCATCCTTCACTGCCTTGTACTTGACTTTGTTTTGAGTGACAGAGAGCTGTGCAGGTCACCAGACTCACTTCTCTTCCAGAGCCGTCCGAATCCAGTAACTAGATATTCATCAGGATGACCGGAGATGACCCAGGATGAGGCAATTGGGGTTAAGTGACTTGCTCAAGGTCACACAGCTAGTGAGTGTCAAGTGTCTGAGGTGAGATTTGAACTCAGATCCTCTTGACTCCTACACTGGTGCTCTATCCACTGCACCACCTAGCTACCCTAATAAGTGCTATATAAATGCTTATTTCCCTCCTGCTTCTCTTTTGGTTATCCCATTGGATTCCAAGGACTCAATTATCATCTTGATACAGATGACTCACAGACCTATATATACAACCTTACTCTCTTTTCTGAGCTCTAGTCTCACACTAACCATCTATTTGACCTTTTCCACTGAATGTTCTATAGACATATAAAACTTCTTACAACCAAAAGAAAATTCATTCTCTTTCCCAAAACTCATCTATCTTTCTAACTTCCTTGTTTCTGTCAAAAGCAACATCATCCTTCCAGTCACCCAAGTTTCCAAACTTGGGGTCATCCTCTACTCCTCATTCTCCTATACTCTACTTATTCATTTAGCTACCATTTTCTTAAAAATTCTACCATCATATTCCCTCTTGCATGCACTCCTCAAGTCTATTCCTTTTTCAGTCTTTCCTCTACATAATTGCTAATGTAAACTTGCTATCAGATACTTATCACTATATCAGTCCTCTCCTCAAAAAGCGGTAGAGGTCCCCTACAAATTCTAGTATAAAATACAATCTCTTTTGCTTGGCATTCATAGCCCCTTGCATTCTTGCTTTAGCCAACCTTCCCAGGCTCCTGTTTCATATTACTTGCCTTCATACAAGCAGCCAAACTGTCCTCCCTGCTGTTCTGGTACTCAGTAATCACCAGACCTTTTACAAAGCTGTCTCCCTGAAGGGAATACATGTTTTCCTCACTTCATCCTTTTACAATCCCTATTTCCTTTCAAAGTCAAACTACCTTTCCTCAGAGGTCTCTCTTGACTTCTTGATCACCCTATAAAAATTATTTTATATTTACTTATAAGTTTGTATGGTACTGTTGCCCAGATAGAGTAGACTTTTGGAGGACTGTGACTGTTTCATTTTTTATATTTATCATTTATTATATTTTATATTTATCATTCTATCCCCAAAACTTAGAGTACCAATGTAGAATAGGAGATGTTTAACAAATATAGAGTGAATGGTTAATTGATTGCTATGTTATATAAATGTTAATTATGATTGCTACATAACTGAGATTACTAGAAGTTTTATTTGATAAATATGAAATCAAAGAAAAAGGATGTGGGTGTCTTAAGAAGCTGTCCATATTAAAGGCAGCTTGATTTAGTGGATATAAAGTTGGAAGAGACAGTTCTGGTCTTGCAATTGTACATCCAGTGTCTAGCATAATAGTCAGCACACAATACGGAACAATTGTTTTTTTTCCTTTTTCATTCACTCATTTTAATCATATTTATACTCAATTTAATGCAATGCTTATGAAAGAGATTTTCATATGATGCAAAGGTTTAGATAACCACTGAAGAATTTCTGCTCTGTAGTTAATTGCTCTCACCTAGAAAATCTGGGAAATGCATATATAATAATTCCCAATGTATTATCATCTTTTATTCAAAAAGAAAGCAAATAAAATATACAACATTCTGCACTTATGATATCCCACCACTCTAGCAAAAGTAAGCAACTGTTCTTCAGTATCAAGACTCATCATTTCACTATTTTTTGAAGTGAAAAAGCTCTTTGAAATGAGTCTCATGATAATGGAAAGCATTTCAGCATTTTACCATTGAGACCTCCCTAAGAGAGAGTTGAAGTGTTCCCCTTCAAAATCCATTCTCTTCAACTCCGTGGATCCTGCCTCAGAGGTTCCCAAAGTGGGTGATACCAACCCCTGGAGAGGTGCTGGAGCTATGGGGGACAGGCAATAGCAGCCTTGCATGCAAGCAGAGGCATTGAATAAAAATAAAAGGGCAGTAGAGGCATAAGGAGTGAAGAGAACTGAGTTTTACCTTGAGAGAACTAATAGGTTTCAGATCCTAGATACTTAATATTTCCAAGAAAGCAGCAACAAGACCAGCCCAGACCTTCCCTCTAGATATGTGCAGAGCCTGGCCCTAACATTAGATCTAAAGTCTGCAAGTTGGAAGGAAGAATTAAAGGACCAAAGCTAATGCCACCATAAAGAGTCATTGTGGTGGCAGGGATGGTCAAGACACAAAACCAGAAGAGCCGAATGACTTCAAAACCTCCAAAATAAAAATGCTTCAAAGAAGAGAGCAAAGTTTGGGCACAGATTCAACTAGAATTCCTAGAAGAGGTGAAGCAAGATTTTTTAAAAAGTCAGAAATGGTGTATTGACTTCTGTAAGGACAAGTAAAGTAAAAAATAACTAAAATAAAAATAAAATAAAAAATAAAGTAAAATCTTTTGCTGTTTTTGTTTTACTAAAAGTGCCTCTGAATAATGTGATTAAGAAGGATCTGCCCCACCCATTGTCTGACCTGGGAAGATTTGTAGGAAAGGCCACTCCTTTTGTTAATGAGGCACTCTTTCTCAAGGGAGATGATGCCCTTTGGCTCTAAAAAGTGTATAAAGACTCAGGTACAGGTTTTATTTTGGGGCTTATTGACTTGTTTGGCTGGGTGAGTACTCTGGGAAACCATTAAGGAGTAACCCCACCCCACCCCCTCAACACACACACACACTTTGGGCTTTGAAAACCCAGATGTCAGTGCTTCCCTCTTTGGTAACTATGGTCAGACAGTTGGATCTGTCTGTTCAATTCAGCAGAGGAAGCCATGTCTGTTGATCTTCAATTTTTCTGTATTTTCTTTAAAGTTCAATGTCCTGACTGCCCTGAACTAGGTGAATGATATATGTGCTTGCTTAAAGAAATGAGACATGTGCTTGATTCAAGTGATTGTTAACCTCTCAAAGGTTGCTTTTCTTTTTATGAATGCAGATTTGAGAACCTGTGACAGCAGGGCCCTCTGTGTATGTTGGGGTGCTTACTGTTACAACTTCTTGGCTACTATGACGGATTTCTGTTTCTAGGATTTGGCTTTCTGGTATCTGAATAAATGTTTTTCTTCTGTCAAAGAAAAATAAAAAGTCAAAAATGTCTTTATAAATGAAATAAGGATGTTAGTAAAAAAAAAAGGGGTGGGGGGGAATGACAGCTGTAGAAGAAAGACCTGGAAAGAAAATTGTCTTGTTTCATAAGGTATAAAACCTTGCACAACCAATAAATTCTCCAAAAATTGAAACGAACCAAACAGAATATAATGATTCTGTGAAGCAACAAGAAATATTAAAAGGAAGTCATAAGACTGAAAAAAAATGGAAGATATAACGGATCTCATAGCAAAAGTAACTCACCTTAAAAACATTAAGAAGACAATTAAAATAACCAGACTATGTGAATTACATATCCAAATGAAATAAAATATAAACAGAACCAGGAAAAGAATTTATATGGTGACAACAATATGGTTTAAGACAAACAATTCTGAAAGAATTAGAGAGACTATGATCAATGGAATGACCAGAAGACTAACGATGAAATACATGTGCTACCCACTTACTAGTAGAGGGACAAAGAACTCAGAGAGAGACAGAGAGCATGGCTAATGAGGATATTTCTTTTGCTTGATTATACATGTTTGCAGTGGGTTTATCTTTCATTCTAAATGGGGAGATGGGTGCAGGGAAAAAATCAAATATTTGATGATAACAATATGTTTTTCAGAACTTAAAGACAAAAAAGTAGGGAAAGAGATTACTCACTAGAATTTATGATAGAAAGTTTTATGTATGGATAGTCCTACTGATAGAAACTTACACATTTAGAAATTTGATGTTCCTGCTTAAAAAAATAGAAGAGGAAGAGAAAAAGAGAAGGAGAAAGAAGAGCACAAGGAAAAAGAGACAGCAGGTTCAAGGAGGAACCACACATCCATAATAATGATCGGTTAAATAATCTTATGTTGAAATATCATTTTTTGGCAATGTCATTTGGTGACCCCTTATACCTAGTGCATGTCAGTTCTTTTCTTGAAGAAAATGTTCATGGATAAAAAGGCATAACTTTTTTGTGTAATCTATAAGTTTCTGGGCTTTCATATTCCTTCTTCTTGAAATATTTTTATATAATTATTATCTGGAACATAAAACAGAAAATGCATAAGGGAGATATCACAAATTGTTAGGCAGCTTAATTGAGATAATTTACCACCTGATCTTTAAAAAACAAGTACATATAAATGTCATTCAACTTAATCAAGAAAAATCAACAGCCATATTATTAGAAATTTCGAAGATAAAGATTACAATATAGATATTATTACCTTCTAAAGCCAATTTCTTAATTTTCATAAACTTTCAATGTATCGTTAGTTCTCAGTCAAAAAATCTAAGTTATGGACTATAGAAGTTCACCTATAATCAGATACAATTTTATTAAAAAAATTATATTTCAGTCCAAAGAGCTTGGCCTTTTACCCACTCTTTCTATATGTATGTACTGTGATTGTCATGTTTTATTTGGTTAACTGACATTTTGGTCAGCAAGTTCAATGTTTTTGTCATTCATGAAAGTTTATGTAATTTATCCTTAAGTCCCAAGTGTATTGAACCTTGGATAGCTGACTCATGCATAATCGATGTAAGAGGAAAGGGGGAAAGGAAGGAAAATCAAAACCTCAAGTTGTTGAGCAAGATATCTTTCTCCAATCTGCCTGTCACCTTAACTTCTCCCAAAACTTTTTGAACTTCCTTTACTGAATTGGCTTCCTCCATTGAAATATTCCTCCATCCTTGAGGGCAGGGAATTTCTTTTTTTTTTTTTTGTATTTGTATCCCCAGTGCTTAACACAGTACCTGACACATAATAAATACTTAATAAATGATTCTTGACTTAGTTTAGCAGAATAACAGGTAGAATTTCTGTACTAACCTCATGGTCCATCTATCCCAGTGCTTATCCTTGAGTGGGACCAAGGACAGAATTTTCTCCAATAACTGTTTATTTCAAAAAGTTACTTACCCACCACCCAAAAATTCCTGACTCCTTTTAGTTGTGAATCTGTCATTCTGGAGTTAACCTGCAGAGGCTCAATGATATACATGAGTTTTTCTTTCAGATATGCAACTTCTTAGACATGTGACTTCAGTGTCATTACCTAAAATTAGAATAATAATTTTCTTACCTATAAAATGCTCTGCTGCCCAGTATAACATGACCCTCTCTTGCCTTTTCAGAATTCTAACACCTCACTCCCTTCTAGGTACTCTAAAAAACTGGCTTTCTTGGTATACCTTGCCCAAAATATTATTTTTCCCAAATATGTGCTTTTCTGTTTCCCTCCCAGCCTGCTCTCTTTCTTTTTCCTGGCCTCATTGAAGGAGTCATGCCCTGGTCACTGCTTAAGCAGTCCTATTCAATGAATGGGAGTTCCCTCACCCTAAGTGAGTATCTGCATAGACCTTGGCCAAATGGGGCCAAGGTCTCCTAGTGCATCCTGGATCATCTCCAGTCATCCTGATGAATATCTGGTCACTGGATTCAGATGGCTCTGGGGGAGAAGTGAGGCTAATGACCTGCACAGCCCTCCCTCACTCAAAACAAAGTCAAGTGCAAGTCATGTCATTGTTTCTCTGATGTCATGATCTTCTTCGGGCATGAAGGACAAGCACAGTAATAAAACCTGGAATGTACTCCTTCCTCATATGTATCTCTTAGCTTCCCCAGCCTCCTTAAAGTTTAATTAAAATCCTATCTTTTACAAAACACCCTTCTATATCACCCTTACTGTTTATTCCTCCTTTGGGTGATTATCTCCAATTTATCCTGCACTATCCATTCTTCTTGTGTGTTGTCCCCTTCATTAGATTGGGATGTTTGAAAAAACAAGTACACTTTTTAAAAATTCATATCCACAGCACTTCACACAACTCCTGGCATACAGGGGGCACTTAATAAATGCTCGCAAACATGACTTGTTGATTTGTAGAACACAACTGCAATAAGAAATTTAAAAAAACCACTTTGTAGGTCACAAAATGTAAGATATTATTACGTAGACCCTATATAAATCTATTTACATTTTATACTTGAAGTACCAAGCCCTCCAAGTTTACTAAGAAGTATAACATCATATTTTTTATTTTTTATTTTTATTATTCTTTTAATTTTTATTTGATAGTCTTTAGCAAACATTAATGTTACCATATGCATATAATGACATAAAGAGGACTGGATATGAAAATGCAAATTAGCCATGTACAGCTTGTTTTTTATAAGCTACAAATTGAATTTAACATGTTGATACCAGCATAGCCCATCTTGTCTTTATTTTCTGAAAGTTTCATTAGCAATCTCTATTTTTGACTTCATTATGTCTCCCATCTACTTTCCCCTGCAACCCTACAACTTTTTGTAAATAAAAGGTTTCCATATTCAAATAATTTTCCTTTGGTACAGGCCCAAGGTTATGCAACATTGTTTTAACCCAAAAAAAAATCACTACAAGTGACTCTTTGGAATGGTCTTATAAGCCATTTCTCATTCTTGGGCAGCACTATATTTAATACTCACATCACAATCTATCCATCATATCAGCTCATCAAGCATTTCTTAAATTTTTAACCATCTCTTTGTTCAAGTTGCACTTCATGCTGGAAGTAAACTCCTTCATCTCTTGGAAACCCTAGCTGTTTCCAAAACTCTTCTCCAAATCTTCCTTCTATATAGAGTCTTCAATTTACCTCAAACATACACATAATTATTTGTGTGTACATATATATGTGCATGTGTGTGTGTGCATAAATGTGGGTAAAGGTTGTTTCCTCTGGTACAAGAAAAATCCCTTGATGTCAGTAATTAGTTCAGTCTTGCCTTTGCATTTCCATGCCTCACACATTTAATATATCTTTAATATGTAAATATATCTATATTTATAACATAATATATAAATAATATATATTTTGACATATGTTTATTGATTGATTAAATAACTGATTGCAAAGTATTGGGTTAGGCTCTGTGGAGAGGAGACCTAAATTCACAACCTCAGAGTGATCCTTTACTTTCTCGTCTCTTTTACTCTCCCTATCACACAGTTGTCAGATTTCTTCAGTAGGTTATTTTTATTCTTCCTGTTTGAAAATGGCCAAAATTATATCACTATGTCAGGGTCAAGGTACAATATGTCCAACTGTGGCTGATCACACTAATATGAGGTCAAAAGGCTTGACCATAGACCAGACACAAATAGTTCACCTGAATATTTGGAGTGGAAATGGCTCTAAATTTTTTCATCTGACATTTCTTTTGAGCTCCTGCAATTCTGCTTCGCTCATAGAGCACAGTGCCTTCTTTGACACGGGTACACTGTGTTGGATGGTCCTGTGCCAGTATCTCCCATGTCTCACAATTAATTCAAAGTTCTTCAGAAAGACCCTGAGAGTGTCTTCTGACCTCCATGTGGGCTCTTGCCTTGTGTAAATTCTCTTAAAGGAGTCTTTCAGGCAAAGATTTGAACAATATGGCCAGCCCATTGGAATTGCTCTCCCTATAGTAAAGTTTGATTGTTTGGCAGGGCAGCTTGAGAAAGGACCTCAGTGTTTGATAACTTACCCTGCCAGGTGATCTTCAGAATCTCCCTAAAACAAATCAGATGGAAGCAATTCAGTTTCTTGGCATGGCACAGATAGACTGTACAGGCTTCAGAGACATACAGCGATGGAGTCAGCACAGCGATTCTGTAGACCTTCAGTTTGGTACACTTTCCTTCAGGGACTCCCAAGCACTGAGATAGTTTGGTTTTTTTTTTGTTTTGTTTTTTACTGACTAACTCATCCGTGCTACCACCATAAATTTCTTGTATTTGTTTTTTTTCCATTAATGCAACCACAATGCTCTCAACTAGCCCCCCAGCTTTCAGTCTCTTCTCTCTCCAATCTCTCCTTCAAACTGTGCAAAATACTATAATATGCATCTGATCATGCCACTTCCCTGTTGCTATTGTTTAACTCCATTGATGAGTTCTCATATGTGAGCTTTCAGCTTATCTGACTTGGAACCAAGCTACTACATTACTTCTGGAGATTTCCAAATACACTTCCTTATCCACCTCTTTATATATTGTTTTCCTCCATTGGATTGTAAACTCCTTCAGGTTAGAAAATGTATCATTTATTTATATTTGTCTCCCACAGTGCCTAGCACATAGAAAGTGCTTAATATTTTTTAATAAATTTATTTATTCATTAAAACTTTCCACACTCCTGCTTCCTTCTACAAATCCAGTCCAATTCTCCCTTACTTTCCATCAAATACTCATCATTTCAGACAAATAGCCCTACTAATTAAGTATTCCTTAAATTCACATTCCATCTCCTTTTCATATACCTTTTTTATAACAATTTCTTAATGTCTAAAATGAATTTCCTTTTCAACTCTTAAAACCCAAAGCATAGCTTAGATACTACCTTTTGTGGGAAATCTTTTCTGAGCTCCTTAGTCGGTAAGGCCATCTCCTGAAATTATTTTGTTTTTACTATCTCTGAAATTAGTTTGTTGTCGGGGGTCGGTCCTGACTGCCTGGGCGGAGAGGGGCTTCCCCAGGAGTGGCCACCAGCCAACCAGGGGAGGACACGACCCGGGATTAGGGATCGTGCCTCCCTAGGATTGGTCTGGAGGGGCTTGCTCCAATGGGATGTAGGCCTCTCCCTCGGGGTGGATCAGGATGGATACCTAAAAATAGAAACCTACTTAAACAATGGATAGCTACCCGGAACTAGAACCTTACTTAAACCAACGCCCTGGGCTGTTCGGGGGACTCCTCTGCACTTAATAAAGTATATGCCTCCTGAAGAAGTGTCCGACTGAGTCCCTCCGCCGAGTCCCCCGGGGAGGGAAATCCGGAGACGTCCGAAGCAGAAGCCCACTGAGAGAGTGTCACCTGAAGGACCCGGACCCGGGTCAATTGGCGCCCAACGTGGGGCACACGATAGACGGGACCCCGCCAGGTGACGTGAGTATCCCGCTCGCTTAAGGGCGGAAGAGTCGGACACCCTAGGTAGACGGGGCTACCTAGGAGAAAATGGGCAATAGAATTGCTAAGCAATTGCAGCCAGAGGATTCAGGAGTATTAGCGTGCCAGCTTTATAAGGTCTGCCAAGAAGCGGGCACAAAAATTCATATAAAGGAATGTAGGGAGTGGGTAGTAAAAATACAAACTATATCACCATGGGTTTGCCATGCAGAATTAACTCCTCAAACATGGCAAGTAGTGGGGACACAAATGGCCTCTTATGTGGATGCCACCCCTGGGTTGCTCGTTGAGACTGGTTTTGTCATGTACGGGGTGGAAAAAGCAGCCCTTGTGGGCACCCCACGTCCAACTTGCTGGGCTGCCGCTTGTGCGATACAAACGGGAGACTCCCTAGTGGAGATTTCTGACAAGGAGTCGAGATCCCCCTCTACTGCCCCCCTTTTTTATCTTCGGAGCATTGGCGGTCTGGGAGCTCAGGAGACAATCACAACCAGATAGGACCGAGAGGAAAGAGGGAGTTGATGCAGTCAGAAATTCAACCAGAAAATACATCCAGAGTTGGCCCAGGGCCTGGATTTGTGGCACAGCAAAAAATTTGCCCAGGATTTGTGGCACAGTGGCGAATTCAGCAGCCCGGATGTTCTTCCAGCCCTGGCACTCGGCACAGATCTATGGTGCAGTAAAAAGTTGCAGGAGTAAGTCTAAAAGAGCAGTCTTGTATGGGAGAAAGTCTAGACAGGGAATCTTATGCAAGGCTTAGTTACACAGTGATAGAAATTAAGCCAGAGTTATAATGTGTACAGAGGATTTCTGACAATTTTTTCTCAGTATTTTGGATTCTTTTATTGTCTGTATATGTGTTCTGTCTTTACATGTTCTGTGTGCGTGTGTTTGTGAGTTATTACGGTCAGCTCCAGGGTGGCTGGACCTTGGAATGTTATCTCTTTCCCTCCCCCTCCTCCCTTCTCTCTGATGACTGCAGCATCGGGGAGAAGTATGGGAGAGAGAAAGAGAGGAACTAATCTTATATTATTTAGTTTATGTGATTGCAAGGTGTAGTCTTGGATGAGAAATGCAGGGACGTAGTGTCTGTGCAGTTTTAAAGGGGGCTTTGATCAAGGCCCATTAAATGGAGAACAACGTGGATGTGAAGTTTAGGGAAAGCGTAAAAGTTTTGGAAATTGTTGGAAGGTTTTTGGTTGAACTCTCTCTCTGCCTTCCCGATTCTGGCCAAATTGTGAGGGTGGAGAGAGACAGAGATCTGGTGCAGGCTGATCAGCATTTTCATTATCTCATGCCTCACCTAAAAGAAAAGTATTTTGTATAATGAGAAGTAACCAAAAGGTAGTTATTCTGTTCACATTTTAAGTGAAACGTGTCACTCCTAATTGGATGTTTAAAACAGATCAGGATTTGTTATATTATTTGGCACTAGGCAAATTGGAAATATGCATAAATCTTAAAGGGACACCTCAGCAGAGATAAAGCTTTTGAAACTCTCCAGCAGAATGGAACAGACTTGGCGCCACTGGGCAGTTGTCCAGAAGTCTCCCTCCCTTCAGCTGAGGAATTCAAAAACTCTCTCATTCAAAGAAGTTCTTAAGGAGTGGACACAGAAGTAAAATTTACTTGAGTAAAGGATGGAACCATTAAGATTTTTTGCCCTGCAGTCCCAACTATCATTCAGCTGGGTCTACAGTGAATTGTAACTTTTATCATTCCAGATTAGATCAAGAGAAGAGAACTATTATTTTGAAGGTTTTCAACTACATTTTTTGTAAAAGTTTAATGACTGTCAACAACAGGACAAATTTTAAACGGTTTTAAATTTTCATTTTCAAGACAATGTATTGGTAAATTAATATGTAATGGTCTATGAAGCAGAAAAAATCTTGCTCTTTTAATCTGAACTTGTAGTCATTCCTTGACTTAAGCAAAAGTTAAATTTAGTGTTTGAACTTATTAACAACTTAATTTCTAAAAAGTTTTTTTTTTCAGAGTAAATGTAATCAGAGAAGGAGAAACTACCCTGTGAAACAATGATGTAAGGTGGTAAGGCTTAAGTTTGAAGTCACCTATCATAGATTCTACAAAGGTTACAACTTTAAATGACTTTCAGAAATTGATAGGAGTAATTCAGTGGTGTAGGCCACAGTTGGGAATTACAACTGATCAAATGAAACCATTATATGATTTATTGAAAGGTCCTTCTCAATTAAACTCATGCAGAAAATGGACAGATGAAGCACTGGAATGTTTGAAATTAGTGCAGAAAAAGATTATGGGGTGTACTATTAGCAGGATATTAGAATCACAGGACTTGGAAGTAACAATTTATTCACTGAAAAAATACCCACTGGAGTTTTATATCAAAAATAAGGGATTATTGAGTGGGTACATTTGGCTCAGATAAAGAACAGAGCTTGTGTGCTTTATGCTGTGCTGGTAGCCCAAGTCATACATAAGGCAGTGAAGAGAGTAAGGATGTTAATAGGACAGAAACCTCACACAATATATACTATGTATACAAGTCAACAAATAGAGAACTGCATACAAGAGTTTGTGGAATGGCAGATATTGATTAATCAGAATTTCCAACACGGGCTCCCAATTCCTTTTGGGCAGCAATTTGCCACATGGCCATGATCTTGGGCCAACAAATACTCTTCCTCACCGGTAGAGGGAGTTAATGTTTTTACAGATGTAACAAAAAATTTTAGGGCATCTATGTATATTCCATCTAAAAGGGAAATGCATAAATTTAAAACAACATTTACTTCTACACAACAAAATGAATTATATGAAGTATTGCAAGCATTATTATATGTGAAAGAACCTTGCAATACATCACAGACAGAAAGTATACAGTACCATTGATACCTAGAGTAGAGTCAGCCTATATTCCTGATAGGGCAGATAGTATTAAACAGATAACTATGGAAGTTCAACTACCAATAAGGGCCAAAACAGCAATATTTTATATCACACACACTCGGTCACATTCTAAATCATGCAGTACCAAAAAGCATTAAACCAAACAATGGTCCAGCTTATGTCAGTAAAGCCATTGAACAGTTCATGGTGGAATTTTCCATTTTACATGTCACTGGAATCCCCCATAATCCCACTGGTCAAGCTATAGTGGAACGAGAAAATCGATCCCTGGACACTTACTTGCAAAAAGAAAAAGGAGGAGTTGGACCAGGAGTTGATAAATTCGCAATTGGCTGTTTATACTCTAAATTGATGATAAATTACAATTGGCTATTTGGCTGTTTATATTCTAAATTATTTAAAATTCTATAATGATGGCTTAATGGCTGCTATGAAATTCTTAACATTTCCTAATAAGGAGTCTGCAAAGAATGAATCAGCAATAACAAGTGCCCTGAAAGCAGCCAGTAATGAGGCACGATGAGAATAAAAATTGATTTGGTCCTCATACAGTGTTAACGTGGGGAAAAGGGTATGTTTGTGTTTTAACAGATGATAATAAAGAAGTTTGGGTTCCAGTGAAAAGAATAAGAGTGATAGAGGACAACCGCCAAGGTGAAGCGGTCACAGGGAGTGAGGAGGCACTATCAGTGGCAGATGAAAAAACTTCTGGAGAAGCTTAATCAACTAGGTCACAATGACTCCTTTCATTTTTCTCGTACTTATCATGACACTCAAAGAACACTGCGTCCATCGACCCAGCACCGAAGGAACCACAGAGATGGGCGTTCGTCACGAATCCACCATGGTTAAGGGTGATGTCATGGAGTGAGACAATGCCTAAGTTTATCATCCAAGGCAATATTTCTCACATGTTTAAAGATGATGGACTAGACTATGATAATAATGGGACTCTTTTCAGAGACACTAACTTTTCAGGACTAGTCGCAGGTTTCCTACTTTGTCTATAGAAGGGTATTTCTGGGAATTGGAATGGGTTTGGTTTTAAATACACACAGGTGAATGGAACAGAGGGGTATCCCTGGTGTGCCACTATTGTGGACGGACAAGAGACATGGGATGAGAAAGATACATGACACGCTTATAATCTATTCACCTGGAGGATAAATGGGACAATAGTAGTTTGGTCAGACAAGGACTTTGTGGGACTTGTTCGTGGAATGAAATTTAGGCCATTTTGTAACTTACAAAAGAAGAGAAATGTAACCCTTTGGCATCTGTATACGGGGTTTTTACCATTTGAGAATCGTCACACAAACGGAGGTTAGAAAAAATCCCTCTATAGATAGAACAGCGGTTAAGACATTAAACGACTTCCAGAAATTAATAGGGTCCATACAATGGTTAAGGAACACTGCACCTATATCCAATGAGTTAATGTGACCGCTTTACCAAATTTTGAGAGGACCCTCTGCACTTAATTCCCCTAGAGACTGGACCAAAGAGGCTATGCAGGCTATGGATGCTATAGAGCGCATAGCTAACGAATCCACTGTCCAACGCATAGATCCGCTACAGCCGGTTTATATAACTGTTGTGTCAAACCCATCTTTAGGTATAGCTGCCTCAATATTTCAACAGGCTGGCCCTTTGGCGTGGGTCTATCCTTCCAAACCCAACAAAAGTGTCCCCTCTAAGCTAGAGACACGGAGACTGCTGCTAATGAAAGCCTCAGAATTGGCTCAAGGCATTACCGGTAAGGTTCCTATCATATTAATAGAGGATTCTGTAGAGATATTCACACAATTAGCACATGAATCAGAAACTTGGGTGGTGGTCTTAACTACCCACCAGACTGTTCAAGGTCATCTGCCTCCATCGCTCAGGGGGTGGGCTTTATTGCCCTTGTCGATTCCAAAAAACCTAGTGCAATCGACGCCGGTTGACGGCATTAACATATTTACAGATGCGACAAAGAAAAATAAGGCCTCAGTTTATATCCCAGCCAAGAAAATTTTGCAGATCTTACAAACACCATATACCTCTGCCCAGAAAAACGAACTATATGCTGTTTTATAAGCTTTACAATTATGCCCCTCTGAACCCTTTAATCTAATTACAGATAGCCTTTTTTGTTACCACCTCCTTACTCATATTGCCACTGCAGATTTTTCGCAGTCCTCTTCGGCTATCTTGCCGATGTTGGTGCAGTTACAACAAACACTTGTAGATTGGAAACACCCTTTATATGTTTTACCTATCAGGATTCCCAAAATCACCCTTACCCGCATGTATACCTACCCCGAATATGTTTGATGTTGTCCAAGTTTGCTCTACAGGTTATCCGGTGATAGGAGAGATGATAAACAACACCCACCTGTATTTCATGGATGGCATCCCAGGACCCTACTTCACTGCACCTGTCCCTCATGCGATATCCGGCAACCAGATCAATACCACGGTGGTATTGCAGGCACACCTATGGAACGCCGCAGCGGCGTTCGGAAAGGCCATACACATGACGGACAATAGTGTGCCCCTCACAGACAATGCCACACTGAACAAACAGTGGTTTAACCTTCTTACGGAACATGGGTACCACTGCGATGAATCTTCTAGCTCAGGACATTGCAACTCTTTTGAGGTAGTGACACAGACAACTACAGACACCGAAATGTTCCTGATTTGTAGGGACGGGAGCATCACTGGCACCCATGATTTTAACATTATTTGCCATAATGGGTCCCTATCAAACACCCTTCAGAGTAAGGACTTAACAGGGAATGGCACCTTTGTAATATTGCTGAAAATACCCCTGGTAACCTTTTTGCCGGTAGGATCTTATAGACCCTTCGTGGACTCAGACTATTTTGAAATGATCACTGCCCGAGTGGCACGAGTGAGACGGGGACTGGACATTTCTACAATGGATATCATTGGACTAGCCGTGAGTGTTTTACAACAAATAGAACTTGCGGCACTGCAGAATGAGGTTAAAGGTATGGCACATGATCTGGCCGACTTTATGGTCTATTCGGAAGCGGCATGGGTGAAGCAACAACAGATAAATAGACAGGTGGCACTTGAGCTAGCCGCGCTGACCTCTGCGGTAAAAGCATTGGCCACGATGGTACAGGTAGAATCAATGCTTCAAGGGCTATTGTGCCATACGCAGCTGTTACGACCTGCATGCATGACTGCCCTCGTGCTTAATGCCAGCACAGAGTTTGAAGATGCTATTTCCAGACTTGATGACTTCCAAAGTTTAGATACTTATATATTAAAGTTAGGTGAGATAATTAAAGGCATACAAAATGCCACAGACCATTATAAGAGGGATATGAAAAATCAGCATGGACTTTTCCCAGATTAGTTGAGAAATCTTAATGTTACACAATGGCTTTATACATTTTTTGTTACTGGATTAGGGATTGCCCTGTTATGTGTGATTTGTCTCTGCCTACCTTGCTTATTGTCATGTATTATGAAATTGTGGATGGGTACCCTGGAATAACTAAAGGCTGATATACTTCTGCTTAAACAAAAAGGGGGAGTTGAGGCGCAAGTCGCGCAAATACTATGAATTTTTTGCAATTTCGGGATGACGGCCTAACACCGGCCATGTTCAAAAGCGTCCCTGTACCCCGCTATAATCAATAATGGGCTTTCGCTGTGACTGTGCCGATGACGGGAATATTGTGGCCCCATGACCTGGATAATCATGCCATTGGCTGCAGAGGTACCCAATGACGGGATTATTGTGGGTCCACCTACCAGAAATGCTGGAGGTGGGGGCCACCCACATAGCCTAAGACAGGGGCCCTGCCCACTCTCGGTACCAGGCATGGAGACAGGCCACATAGCCTAAGACAGGCCTTTCACCTGCCCTTATTAAACAAAAAGGGGGAGTTGTCGGGGGTCGGTCCTGACTGCCTGGGCGGAGAGGGGCTTCCCCAGGAGTGGCCACCAGCCAACCAGGGGAGGACACGACCCGGGATTAGGGATCGTGCCTCCCTAGGATTGGTCTGGAGGGGCTTGCTCCAATGGGATGTAGGCCTCTCCCTCGGGGTGGATCAGGATGGATACCTAAAAATAGAAACCTACTTAAACAATGGATAGCTACCCGGAACTAGAACCTTACTTAAACCAACGCCCTGGGCTGTTCGGGGGACTCCTCTGCACTTAATAAAGTATATGCCTCCTGAAGAAGTGTCCGACTGAGTCCCTCCGCCGAGTCCCCCGGGGAGGGAAATCCGGAGACGTCCGAAGCAGAAGCCCACTGAGAGAGTGTCACCTGAAGGACCCGGACCCGGGTCAGTTTGTATTTATTTTTTCCTCTCCATGTGATCAATCTCTATCCCTCTACAATGCAAACAATTTGAGGACTAGAAAGGTTTTATAAATATTTTATAAATCTTTGTATCCCCAACGCTTAATAGACTCATTCTTTTTTTTTTTTTTGAATTGGAATACAAAAATCAAACAGGTCTGGTAAACAAGGAGTTAACATTCTACTGGAGGTTCCATTATAGAGAAAGAAAACACTAATAATTTGGGAAATTCAAAAAGATCTTACATGAGGACAGTGGTTTTGAAACACCCTTCTTTGTGCTGACAGCACAGTATAGTGGTCAAGTCCACAAGTTAATTAAAAAGCCTACTTTGTACCAGGCACTGTCTTAAGCCCTAAGGATACAAAAAAAAAGCAAAAAAGAGAACATCACAAGGAGTTCACAGTCTAATAGCAGTGACAGTATGTAAATAGGTACCAACAAAAAATATATACAAGATAAGGAGGAGAAAATCAATTGAGAGAATGAATAACATTAAGGGGAATTGGGAAAGGCTTTTTTGTAGAAGATGGAATTTTAGCTGTGACTTGAAGGAAGCCAATAAATCAGGAAGAGAAGATGAGGAGAGAAAGGATTCCAGACATGTAGTACAACTACTGAAAATATGCAATTAGTAGCTAGAATGTCTTGTAAGAGAAATAAGTTCAGTGTTACTGGATCACAGAATACTTGGGAGGAACATATAGTATAAAAAGATGGGAAAGGTATGAAAAAACAACCTTATGAAGATTTTTGAATGCCAAACAGATTCTTTATATATATTTGATCACAGAGGTGATAGAAAGTCATTGAAATAGGGAGAGGGTATCGTGATCTGGGGTTGACATGGTCAGACTTACGCTCTAGGAATATCACTTTGAAAGCTAGAGTGATGATAAACTGTGGTGGTGTGTTGATAATGTATTTTTGCTTCTTACTAATGTAATTTTGCTTCTTAATAGGAAGATCTTTCCCAAGCATTAATAGGTCCATGTGATCTGGTTAAGTCACATGGAAGTCCCATGGAGGCTTTGGTGGAAAGAGTTTGCTGAACAGGTGGAGGAGGAAGAGGCAGAGCTAGAGCACAGCTGAGAAAAAAATTTGGCCAGAGAGCAAGCAGAACTGAAGGATTCAGACAAGCCTGCAACTGACTGTGAGTGAGAAAAGGCATTTTGTTTAAGGGAAGCCTGCTTGTGATTTGCTTAAGGAAGCTGGTTTGTGGGAAACCTAACAGAGGGAAGACTTGGGGCTGGTGTTTCCCTCTGCATTGTTATTGTGTATGGATGTCTTTGTTACTGTGATGGATTTGGTTCTCTGGTGTCTGAATAAATGTTTTGGCTCTGTCTTCTATGTGGTATTCCGAGATTTACAATTGTCCTGGGATATTGGAGCCAGCTGTTGGTGCTGTGAATATCACGTTGGTGCTACAGGTGGGAAGAGACTTGAGGCAGGAGAAACAACCAGGAGACTATTGCAATATTCTAGATGGGATGTAATAAAGGAAGGGCTGAACCAGGGTGGTAGCAATGTCAGAGGAGAAAAATTATGCAAGAGATATTAAGATATTATGCAAGAGATATTAAGAAGATAGAATCAACAGAACTTTGCAACTAATTGTTGTGAAGAATCATGGATACTGGTTATTTAAATTGGCAGGAAAAAAGGGTTCCTGGTTGGTGGATCCTCCAAACACATTACCAAAGCCGTAAAATTCTTCCTTTTCTCTCTGTCCTCCCCTATTTCCTCATTCTTTTCTTTCTGGGGTTCATAAGTGCAGTCAATAAACTTCAACAGGGGTCAGAGGTTATACAATATGAAGCAAGGTGTGAGGAGGAAGAGCAAACAAGGCAAGACAAGTGAGCTGCCATTTCAAAATAGAAACATTATTGAAGTCTCTTGCCATTCAAGGGAACATTTTCTTTTGTTTGGGTTTTAATGGCCCACAGATTTAATTGCAATTTCAAAAGGAGCTAAATTTTCATTGGAAGCCAAAGGGAATGGATAGCTTATAATTTATGCAGTCTTAAATAGACATGTAGAGGGCAAAATTTCAAAGAGCATGTATCTTTGTGAATTATTACATGTTATTTAATAGTTACTTGACCCCTCAAAAATAATTATCCTGTGGCCAATCTGGTAATGAGCTTCTCTGAAATGTTAGAGTAGTCTTCAAATGACAGATAGAAAACAAATAACCAGGAATTCTGAAAGCATTTTAAGCCTGGCAAAACTCTCCCAAGCCCCATTCCATTCATATGACCTTTGAGAGCTTCCCCTCTGCTCTAGATGGAGGGAAATGGGTAGAACTTTAATAGATAGCCTATATAAATATGACTGCTATCAGTCAACACACTTTCTCTATAAAGCTTTATACATTTCAATTTATTCAACACTTACTCTTTTCCCTCAAAGAATTGTATGACCCCACCTTGTCTGCTTACCTCATTTTTTCATGGGCAGAAATGAAAATTGATTTGTAAGCTAGATGTTTGGGCTGAAATTGACTTCTTTAGAGAAGCAAAGTTTAACACAAAATCTCCCTTAAACTTCACTTGATTTCTCTTCAAACTTAGGTACAATCAGTTGTATTGAAGTCAATTGCTTCATAGTTACAGAAAGAATTTATTATCAAAGACATAGTAATTAAATAATATTTCATCATGAAAGTGGTAAATTCTATCTCACAGATAAATTCCAATTAATAACAATAAACGTAGCATTTGGAAAACCCCAGACAAATGAATAGAATCTTAAAACCCTAACAGATTTTTAAGTTGAGATCTGCAAACTTGATTTTTATTTTAATATTTGGTTTTATGTAATTGGTTTCCTTTGTCACCTTATGTATTTTAATTTATGTATTTAAAAAAATTATTATGTAAAGAGTTAGGCTTCACCAGATTGTCAAAAGGGTCTGTCTCTTACACACACACACACACACACACACACACACACACACACACACATACACACACGGACAAGAACCCCTGCTATGGAATGAATGTCTCCCTAAGACTGCTCTGTGTGAGGCTTTCAGCGATTGTAGAATTCAAAGTGGAAAAACGTCTAGGGCACCCACATTAATGAACTAAAACCAAATTTTAGGAGCACAAATTAATCATGACAACTGCTAATGCAATTCAATGGCCTACATGTTTTAAAAATAAGTGCGTTCAAGTCAGAGGGGCAGCAGTGCTTAAACTTGAATGTAGAATCCACTCATACACTGATCTTTGAGTTTGTAACCTAGAAATGAGTCTTCTTCTAGCCAAATTTACACTGGATAAGCATCAATTTGCTCAAGACGAGAAAGCAGTATTAACAGCTTAACAACAGTATTTAAAAGGTTATGATGGTCAAAATATAATAATATGCACTAATGGGATAATTACCGGGGTGTGCTTTCTGCTATAATTGTCTCCTGGCTTAGTGAGACTGGCTATCTGTGGCTGATTTCATGCATTTGCAAAAGAGATGAGTGGCATAAATGCTATAGAAAATCAACAATTGAAAAATATTTATTTGGCCCCTACTGTGTGCCAGCACTTGTTACAGGCACTGGAGATGCTAATAGAAATTCTCTCCCTTATCTCAAGAAGAGAAGCATAGTGGTGAACCAGAAGTATATGCAAAAACTAGACCAGACTTCTAAAAGGCTAAAAATTGACCCCTTTACTTAAAAACTTAAAATAAAACATTAAGAATTGGGTGGGCTACCTTTATCAGTAGATGGAAAGAACAAATAAGATTCCTTCTTTACCCTATGAAAGAACTAACGTATTTCCTAGTAATTGCTTTGCCTTACCAATAAGAAAGGAAGAAGAAGAGAAGGAAGGAAGGAAGGAAGGAAGGAAGGAAGGAAGGAAGGAAGGAAGGAAGGAAGGAAGGAAGGAAGAAAGGGAAGGAAGAAGGAAGGAAGGAGGAAAGGGAAGAAAAGAAGGAAGAAAGAGAGGAAGGAAGGAAGGAAGGAAGGAAGGAAGGAAGGAAGGAAGGAAGGAAGGAAGGAAGGAAGGAAGGAAGGAAGGAAGGAAGGAAGGAAGGGAGGGAGAGAGGAAGGAAGGAAGGAAGGAAGGAAGGAAGGAAGGAAGGAAGGAAGGAAGGAAGGAAGGAAGGAAGGAAGGAAGGAGGGAGGGAGGGAGGAAGGAAGAATGGAAGGAAGGAAGAACAGAACAAGGAAGGGGAGGGAAGGCAATGGAAGGGAAGGAAATTGTTGTTGTATCTAAATATCTGTTGCACCTACCTGACTCAAACCCTACGTATAGTTTCCAATTGTTTGATAGAATGATCCATTCATAATATTTCTTCATGAAAGCTCTTATTTGTAGCTTTATAATTAGTCCTCACAACACTGTTTTAATATAATGAAGATTCCAATTTTGTCATCTTACTTTAATTCCTAAAGATAACAAAGTATGCAAGACTGGCAAAAGCTTAGTTATAATATATAAATAGAATCTTCCTAGTTGTCCCAGTTACAAAGTAGGGTATACTTGGAGAAGTGAAAGCAATCTCCCACTGTTTCCAGCTCTTAGAGCTGAGCTTTTCTTTTTTTCCAGAATTCCTAAGGAAACCCACCCTGTAGTGCTTCTGCCTATATAAGTTCCTGGGTAGTCATGCTGTGAGGTGACAGGGATGTTATTTAGTAAATTACTGCAATATTACTTGTTTGCAGAGTCATAGGCAATATTCTCATCTTCCTGGCTTCACTTATCATTTAATAAGAACAGGTCACATTCTGCAACTATGAAACAGTAAGGATGTCTCTGTCTCCTCATGCTCAGTTATCCTACAACCTTGAAAGTGTTGTGAGAGAATTAAAACAAACACCCAAAAAAACCCACAAAAACAATACTTTCTCTCATTTCCTTTTTTGGACTTCTCCAGAAACACTATCATAGTATCATATTTGGAAGGGACCTTAGGAGTCATTTAGGCCTACCCCTTCATTATACCAATGTGGAAACTAATGGTCAGAGAACTCAAGTTACTTATGGTCATTCAGGTAGTAAGTGGACAAGCCCGGTTGTCTGAAGCCCACACATATGCTTACCTAAAAGACTGTATTTATGGAGAACTCACACAAGGCAAGCATCTACATGGCAGTCAGAAGAAACAATACAAGAACAATCTCAAGGTCTCTTTCAAGAACTTTGAAACTGACAGCAAGATATGGGAGACATTGGTGCAGAACCACCCTGCATGGTGTGTCCTCGTAAGAGAAGGTACTATGCTCTATGAGCAAAGCAGAATTGAAGTAGCTCAAAAGAAACATGAGACATACATATTTAGAGAACCCACCCCAAATGTTTATGTGAACTATTTGTGCCCAATCAGCTTCAGAGTATTCCAAGCTCCTGTTGGTCTGATCAGCCACAGTCAGATACATCGAACTCAACTCTAACATAGTGATGCCATTTGGGGCGTCTTTGAGAAGGAAGGGCAACAACCAACTAGACAAAGCTGGTAAGATGCTATGAACTCTTATCACAAATTATTGTAATGTCTTATTGTAAAGTTCTTATTGTAATGTTCATCATACAACAGTGGTAGGAGCCCTGCCTTTTCAAAAGATACACCATCAAGGCACAAATTTCCAGACATGATATGATAGAATGAATTTCATGCTGAACTTGGAGTCAGGAAGACTTGGGTTCATATCCATTTAGGGCACTTAAAAGCTGTGTGACCATGGCAACCTCTCTTTTGACTTTTCTACCAGCAAAATGAGGATAATTAATGCCAATAAAATAATTGTGAGAACTAAATGAGACAATGTACATGAAGCACTTGACAAGTCTTGAAGTGCTATATAAATGGCAGCTATTATTATAAGCAACTGAAAATCTGTAAAGAATAGCTCCCAAACAAACAAAATGTGCCTATTTTCTGAACACCAACCTGATGAAGTTTAGTCTTTTATCAGCAAAAGGTGGGATCTGACACAGTGAATTTGGAAAGGCACACCAATTTTTGATACTGTATGCTAAGGGAGTTGTGATCGCTGTTGGTTAGAATGACAAAATATAATGATGGACTCACGATCAGTAGATATAATAATGTAACTCATCATATATTCAACCTCTTCAATGCAATTATAATGGGAAAAAAATATTGAAAAAAAATTGAATCCTGAGTAGCTTTCCTACCGCCTGTGAACCAAATTCCAAAGCTCCTCAGAGTCGCATTCAAAGCTTCCTACAATTATCTTCCACCTAACTTTGAAACCATATCAAGCTATCATTCCCTTTTATTTCTTCTGTCTTACATCCTACCTGGCAAACTCATCTTGCTTTACCCCATCAGAATGGTATGATTTCAGGTGCCCACCAAGACATTTCTCCAATCTGTTGAAATCCTTCCAGTGCACAAGCATTGTAATCTAATTTGTATTATATTGGTTTTTCACTTCTGTCACAAACATATCCAATTATATGCACACAGAGAGAGGCAGCAATAGAAAGAGAACAAAATCTATGGACTCGAACTTGGAGTCTTGGAGACGTAGGACCAGATTTCCAGCCCCAGTTCAACTTGCTTACGTATTTGACCTTGGTCAAGTCATCTAACATCTCTGGGACTGAGTTTCCTCTTCTAGAAAATAAAATCACTGAAATAGATGAATTCTCAGGTCCTTTTCAACCCTAGATTTATTCCACTTTGCACGTGGTGAGTACGTAACAAAATATTGAAGCAATTTGAAACCAAGTAACAATGGAACCAGCAGACACATATGTGAGCATTATTTGGATAATAGTGTCATGGTTGCTTCCATTCTGATATTCATTACATTTAAATCCACCCCCATATGATCTCTGAACAGTTCTATTTGAGAAGAGTCTAGATACTGTTTACAGAACCCATATTTAACAATAAAAGGAAATTTTTAACTTAGATTTTTTTTTGAGCAAGGATCAAATTTCATGAAGTGAATGTCAGGTATTGCAAAGTTTCCAATTATTAGCTTTAACACACAGTGAAGTTACCACATGTGGTCAATCCACATTTTTTATACGTTGTCATTGATTACCATGTTTAACATGGATACTTCTTTCATAGCATATTATTTATTGCTTCAACACCTCCACATTAGAAAACTCAAAAGATTTAAAACAATCCCTGACAGGACCATTGAATCTTCTAGCTTAACCTTCTGTCTTACTTTCTTATACCTTGAATGTTCTCTGTTAGTCATCGCAATGCTAAAACAAAAGTTCTTCCATGGATTTTGCATGTCCAGTCTTCCTATCTTCTGTTACTTGCTTTAAGCCATAGAATCACAAAGCTGGAAGAAACATTAGGGATCATCTAGTCCAGTGAGGGAACGACCTGGTGTCAGGAAGACACAAATTCACATGTAGCCTCAGACATTTAGTAGCTAACTATATGAACCTGGGTAAGTCGCTTAACCTCTGATTCAGTTCCCTCAATTATAAAATGGAGATGATAATAATAGCAGCACCTATCTCCTAAGGTTGTCATAAGGATCCAAAGAAATAATATTTGTGAAGTACTTAGCACAGCAGTTATTGCTGTTCCCTCATTTTCAGTCATGTCTGACTCTTGTTAACCCCTTTGTGGAGTTTTCTTGGCAAGGATACTGGATAGGCTTGCCATTTCCTTCTCCAGTCTATTGTTACAGGTGAGGAAACTGAGGCAAACAGGCATAGGAGTATGTGCTTGATGAATATTTGTTTCCTTCCTACCAGTAGTTCTTAATCTAAGCTCTGCAAACATTTTTTTTACTATTTTGATAATGTATTTCAATTTAATTGGATTCCTTTTTAACTCTATCAATTTTTGTTTTATGCAAAACAATTTTCTGAGATCTACAGGCTTCACTAGACTGTCAAAGGAGTCAATGAAACCAAAAGTTATTTCTGAAGTCCAACCCCATTCTTGATTACAAAATTTCTGTCCTGCTGATCAAGCTTTGCCCCACTCCAAAAAAAAATCCAAAGCTATATCATCTGGAACTTAGCTTTGGGGAGAAAAATATGTTACTACTACAAAATATCTTTCCTGGTAATTAATTAGGAAAGCAGTTAAAATCTTTTCTTCTACTTTCCTGGAAAATTGATAGGGGCAGAATCTTCAGTTTTCATTCCTAAAGAGTAAAAGAGCATGTTTGTAAGGTTGGTGCAATGTTGTATTTGTGCTACAGCTTTAAAATTGATAGGAATATATTTAGAAAGAATGAGTCAAATATGGAGCTAAAGGCACTGAACCAGGAAAAGAACTGTTTCTAAAGCTCTCTTGTGATGTATTTTTTCTATATAATACTTGAGTATCTCAAAATAGTAGGGACACTTTTTTGAAATGGGTATTCCAATGATGAGGTCACAAACTCCATTCCTTAATGAATAATGACATATGGGTGTGTGGATAGGAGAAAATCATTATCTGGTAAATTACCTTCTGATAGTGAATATGTCCAGTGCTTATTATAAGGATTCTCAGACAGCAGATGATCTGCATGAGATCCATGCTCAAATCTTGTTGTGGTCCAGGACATTAGTGGAACTGAAGAAACATGAATTACCCCACCATACACACACACACACACACACACACACACACACACACACACACACTACAACAATATCATCCAGTATTGTAGCAATGACAGAAATCATGGCATATATGTGAGACAATTTGTGTACTGTGAATTTTTATTCAAGAGCCCATTATAGGTCTTTATAAAAAAGAGAATAAACACAGTTCTTAGGATGTCACAGAGGGCTACTGAGGCCCGAGTGGACGTTCTTGCCAACTGCTTTTTATGTCCTTGTCAGAGGCTTTTGTCTACTTTATTTTCTGAACCATTTTTAACTACCTTGGGAACTACTTCCATCTGATAGTCTTAGAATGGGCTCTTAGTGAAAGGAGCATTTGTTTGAATTCTTGGTCTCTGAGTGATTCATTGCACCAAAAATAGGACCATGACCATGATAAAGCCTTTCCAGGATGGTGAGACAGCCTGTAGTAAAGTCTAAAAACAATAGAATCCCAATTTGGGGCACCAGCAAGTAGACCCATATGGCTGGAAAGTAGAGTGCATGAAGGATATTCTAGAAATATGCTGTTGTTCAGTCATTTCAGTTTGGTCTGATTCTTTGTGACTCCCTTTGGTATTTTCTTGGCAAAGATACTGGAGTGATTTGCCATTGCTTTTTCCAGCTCATTTTACAGATCAGGAAAATGAAGCAAACAGGGTTAAGTGACTTGCCCAGGGTCACACAGCTAGTGAATATTTGAGGCCAAATTTAAACTTGGGTATTCCTGACTCCAGACTGAGTGTTCTTTTCACTGCACCATCTAGCTGTCCCATTTTAGAAATATAGGTTGAGTCATATTAAGAAAGGAGCATAAATGGCAAAACGAATTTTTATTTTATCCTAGAGGCAAAAAAGAGCTACTGAATTTCTTGAGTAGAGAAAGGGAAAAAATACAGGCAAGGAAACTAAATAGAAGTCTGTTGTTACAAATGATGTGAGAGGTCATAAGAGACTGAACTAGACTTGATAATGCATTTAGTAGAAATAGTAGAGGAGAGAGAGAGATAAGAGGTTGTGGGAGTAAAACTGACAAGACTCAATAGCTAAATGGATATGGTAAGTCAATGAAAGTGGAGTTGAGGCTCATTTCAAGATTGTAAACCTATGTGACCAAAAGGATTGTAATTCCCTTAACCTAGAACTATGAATGTTTGTGGTTAATGTTATTGTTTGAGGGAAAAGCTACTGAATTTGATTTTGGACATAAAGACTTTCAATTCTCTAGGAGATATTTGAGCGGAGATGCCTAATTGACAATTACTGATGTAAAACTGTAACTCAGGAGAAACATTAGAACTGGATATCAAGATTTAGAAGTCTCCTACATAGAGATGATGGTTGAAAATGACAGATTTCATGAAAAACTAAGAGAAAGCAAGTACAACAAGAGAAGAGAAGCCAGTCCAGGACAAAACCCTGGTATAGGTTTATATGAAAGATAAATCATAGATAACAATAACAAAGGAGACTGAGAAAGAGTAATCAAACAGGTAATAGGAAAACTAGAAGAAAGCTGTGACTGAAAACCCAATGAAAAGAGAGTGAGTACCTAAAAAATTGGTAGCAGTTACAAGTGTTAAATGCTACAGAAAAGTCAAAAAGGACTTCAGCTGAAAAAACAGATTTATCAGCTAAGAGATCATTGGCATCCTTTGAGAGAGAAGTTTAAGTGGAATGGTAAGATCATAAACTAGATGGGTAGAAGTTGAGAAATGAGTAACAAGAGGAAGTAACAAACATTGATAACTTTTTCTATGAGTTTGACAATGAAAGGTATAAAAGATATCAGACTACAGTTTAAAGGAGTGATGGCAAAGTGAAGATTTCTTGAACATGGAGATTTGAACATATGTGCAGGTAGAGTGGAAGGAGCCAATAGAGAAAGAGAAATTGAAGATTAATTGAGCCCAAGAGCAAGTTCCTGGAGGAGATAGAAGGGACTATAATCAAAGATATACAAACAGACAACTAGACCTTATCATAGAAAAGGACCACCACTTCCTCTAGAACTCGAGCAAAGAAGAAAGGAATAAATGCTAATGTTGAAAGTATTTGAGGCATAGAACTGAGGAGAAAACAGTTCATAAATGTTGACATAAGTTTTCCCAGTGAAGGATGAAGAGGATTTTTGCTGAGAGGGATGGAGGAGGGAGTATTGTAGGTAGATTGAAGAGACAAGAGGATGTTTGGAGGAGCATGAAATGGAATCAGGGGAGAATAAAAAGAAAAAAAATATTTCTATGCAACAAGGAGAACCTACTTGAGATTAAATAACAAACTTGTAATAAACTTAATCAGTAGCTGTGAAAGTTTTGTAGCACCATTCAACGGGTCATGAGTAAAGAGGGAGAAGTAGGTGAATTAATCAAATATAGCTCAACATTTCTAAGGAAACAATGTGAAGTCAGTACAGAGGGGATAGTCTGAGAAAGTAGGAGAAGTTGAAATGACTAAAGTAGGTGGTGATGATGAATAATGGGTTAAGAAAAATTAAGGTACAGGGGAAGAGGGGAAAATAAAGATAATGATCTGATAGATAATTCAGAGTTCTAAATCATAGCATAGAATTCTTATGGACAGCTATGCCCCACTGAGGTTAAGACAGAGTGAAGGTTCAGGTCTTAAGAGGTGAAGAGATAAATACATTTAGAAGTCAATGTGTTCCAAGAAGATATCAACATATATATTCAGGTTCCTAAGCACAAGAAAAGTAAGGAGGAAAGAAAACTTTTGAGACAAACACTAAATCCCTTAAGAAAGAGGGAGAATGGGGGGAGGAGCCAAGATGGCGGAGGAGAAAGACTCACATATGCTAGCTCCGAACCCACAGCCCATAAATTACCTATGGAAAGAACTCCCAATGGGTTCTGGAGTAGTGAAAGCCATGCAGTAGCAGAGTGGAGGAGATTTCCATTCCAGAGAGCCCTAAAAAACTGACCCCAAAGGCCCGTTGGGCACTGGACGTGGAGCAGAGCCCCTGCCCTGGCCACGTGGCCTGAGAGGAGCAGATCTGAGCAGGCTTCAGGGAAAGAACCTCCAGTGGCTGCTAAGGTCCCTCCACTCACAGGCACTACAGATCAGTGAGAGAGACTTCTGGACTGGCCAAGAGGGGAGCGGGGTGTCTCCATGGCTTGAGCCCTCTTGGGAGGAAGCAGCAGGGCAGGCAGTGGACAGGAGCTCCCAGAGCAGGCAGGACCTCAGATCCATTACTGAAGATCTCCACAAAAACCCCCTGAGGGAACTGAGCCTGGGAGGCAGCCCTGCCCCCACTCAAGCACCAGAACTTAAGCTCACATTGAATAGCAGTCATGCCAGCCACTGAAAGCCCTGAGGCTAGGGAGTAGCATTTGAATCTCAGACCCCAAGCACTAGCTGGGCAGATCTAGGCAGGGGTGGAGAGGAATCTCAGAAGTCAAGTAACTGGCTGAGAAAATGCCCAGAAAAGGGGAAAAAAATAAGACCATAGAAGGTTACTTTCTTGGTGAACAGATAATTCCTCCTTTTCTTTCTGATGAGGAAGAACAATGCTTACCATCAGGGAAAGACATAAAAGTCAAGGCCTCTGTATCCCAAACATCCAAAACAGATATTCAATGGGCTCAGGCCATGGAAGAGCTCAAAAAGGATATTGAAAATCAAGTTAGACAGGTGGAGGAAAAACTGGGAAGAGAAATGAAAGAGATGCAAGAAAAGCATGAAAAATGGGTAAATACCTTGGTAAAGGATCCCCCAAAAAATGCTGAAGAAAATAACACCTTGAAAAATAGGCTCACTCAATTGGCAAAAGAGGTTCAAGAAGCCAATGAGGACAAGAATGCTTTCAAAAGCAGAATTAGCCAAATGGAAAAAGAGGTTCAAAAGCTCACTGAAGAAAATAGTTCTCTCAAAATTAGAATGGAACAGATGGAGGCTAATGACTTTATGAGAAACCAAGAAATCACCAAACAAAACCAAAAGAATGAAAAAATGGAAAAGAATGTGAACTATCTCATTGGAAAAACAACTGACCTGGAAAATAGATCCAGGAGAGACAATTTAAAAATTATGGGACTACCTGAAAGCCATGATCAAAAAAAGAGCCTAGACATCATCTTTCATGAAATTATCAAGGGAAACTGCCTTGATATTCTAGAAACAGAGGACAAAATAGATATTCAAGGAATCCATTGATCACCACCTGAAAGAGATCCAAAAAGAGAAACTCCTAGGAACATTGTGGCCAAATTCCAAAATTATCAGCTAAAAGAAACAATTCCAGTATTGTGGAAATACAATCAGGATAACACAAGATCTAGCAGCTCCTACATTAAGGGATTGAAGGGCATGGAATAGGATATTCCAGAAGTCAAAGGAACTAGGACTAAAACCAAGAATCACCTACCCAGCAAAACTGAGTATAATATTTCAGGGGAAAAAATGGTCTTTCAATGAAATAGAGGACTTTCAAGCATTCTTGATGAAAAGACCAGAGCTGAAAAGAAAATTTGACTCTCAAACACAAGAATGAGCAGAAACATGAAAAAGTAAACAGCAAAGAGAAGTCATAAGAGATTTAACAAAGGTGAACTGTTTACATTCCTATATGGAAAGACAATATTTGTAACTCTTGAAATTTTTCAGTATCTGGGTAGTTGGTGGGATTACACACACACACACACACACACACACGCACTCACATGTATACATGTGTGCACACACACATATACACATGCACGCACACAGAGAGACAGAGAGCACAGAGTGAATTGAATAGGCTGGGATCATATCTTAAAAAAATTAAGGTATATGTATAAGAAAAATGTATTGGGAGGAGAGAGGGTGAAATGGAATGGGACAAATTATCTCTCATAGAAGAGGCAAGCAGGAGACTTTTTAGTGGAGGGAAAAAGAGGAGAGCTGAGAGAAAAACATGAAGTTTACTCTCATCACATTTGACTAAAGGAAGGAATAAAATGCACACTCTTTTCGGTATGAAAACCTATCTTACAATACAGGAAAGTGGGGGAGAAGGAGATAAGCAAAGTGGGGGGGATGATGGAAGGGAGGGCAATGGCAGGAGGGAGCAATTTGAAGTCAACACTCGGGGAAGGACAGGATCAAAAGAGGGAATAGAAACAATGAGGGGCAGGATAGGATGGAGGGAAATACAGTTAGTCTTACACAACATGACTATTATCGAAGTCATTTGCAAAACTACACAGATATGGCCTATATTGAATTGCCTGCCTTCCCAAAGGGAACAGGTGGGGAGGGAGGGATGCGGAGAATTTGGAACTCAAAGTTTTAGGAACAACTGTTGAGTATTGTTCTTGCTACTAGGAAATAAGACATACAGTTAATGGGGAATAGAAAGTCATCTGGCCCTACAGGACAAAAGAGAAGATGGGGACAAGGGAAGGGAGGGATGATAGAAAGAGGCCAGATTGGTGATAGGGGAAATTAGAATTCTTGGTGTATTGGGGTGGGGGAAGGGGACAAATGGGGAGAAAATTTGGAACCCAAAATTTTGTGAAAATGAATGTAAAAAGTTAAATAAATAAGTTTATATTAAAAAAGAAAAAGAAAAAAAAGAAAGAGGGAGAATGACTGGGTCACCAGTAGATAATTGTCATCAGATTGGGGATTGAAGTAAATTTCAAAGATGTGGTGCTAAGAGAAGACAGCAATAGAATGGTCTGTAGTAGCAGTTTAAAGTAAACTTATTCTTCCTCTTAACAAGTTTATCTCATGGGAGATTGGAGAGGAGTGGAAGAATTAAATGAGAAAGTGTATTCAAAACTGTAGAAGGTGGTTAGACATGCAGTATGTTTCTTGGTGAACTTCAGATGATTCATATGAATTTCATTATAATATGGTTTAATAACCAATAAAGATATTAACCAAAAATATGCTTTATCTTGTTAGCTATTTTATTCTTTTGTTTCTGTAGTTCAATTAAGACGAACTCCATATTCCCAATCATCTTCCCACAAAAATAAAATACATATTCATTATTGTTGATAAAGGTTTTATGTAAAGGTTTTCCTTCCTCATTGAATGGTATCCATAGTCATCATTACCCAGAAATGGAAAAAAAAACTTCAAGGCTTATAAAAAGGCATCATGGTATACTGGATGGAGTGGTGAACTTGTGAGGAAGGTCTTACTCCAAGTAGCACCACCAACACTTACTAGGTTTGGTAACCATGGACATGTTGCTTATCCTCTCTACACCTCAGACAGTTATCTAAGATTATCTGGAAGTTAAAGAAAAGTTGGAATTTCTTTTGCTTGTGGTAATTCTCTCACTTGTGAAATCTCAGGTCCTTTATGAGTTGGTGTATGAATATTAAGCAACTCACTAAATAAGGATGCCGTGTTATAAGTTCTGAAGAGCACATTTTAAAAATGAAAGTCTTGCCTGAAGAAGTTTGTCTTTTGATTTATGAGCTCCTAGAATTCAGTGACTATGTCTACTTACAAGTCTTTAAATAGCATACAGTAGATATATGTCTTAATGTGGCCTGGAAGCCAGGAAGATGATTCAGCCTTTGAGATAAATATAGATTAGGTAGATAGATATAGATATAACTAGATAAATGATAGATAGATGGATAGGTAGATAGATAGATAGGTAGATAGAAACATAGATACATAGATAGATAGATAGATAGATAGATAGATAGATAGATAGATAGATAGATAGACAGATACATAGATAGATACATACATACATAGATAGATGATAAGATAGATAGATAGATAGATAGATAGATAGATAGATAGATAGATAGATAGATAGATAGATAGATAGATTGATAGATGATAGAGATAGAGATAGAGATATACTGACTATGTGACCCTGGGCAAGTAATCTAGACTCTCACTGATCTAGGCATCCCCTGCTCAGTGTTCAAATTATATGCAAGACAAAAAGGAAACAATTGGTAGAAGGAAGGCACTGGATCAAGAAGGGTTGGGGAAGTCTTCCTGCAGAATGTAAGGTTTTAGTTTGGACTTTAAAAGAGCCAGGGAGATCAGTAGTAGGAGAGAAAGAAGACATGGGGGAGAACCAGAGAAAATTCCTGGAGCTTAGAGACAGATTATCTTGTTCACGGAACATACAGGAAGCCATTGTCATCGTATCAAAGAATATGAGTGAGACAGTAAGGTGAATAAGGCTAGGTTATACAGGGCTCTGAAGAACAAACTTAGCATTTTGTATCTGCTCCTGGAGGTGATAGGAAACCACTGGACTTCATTGAGTAGGAAGTTTAGGGAAGAGTGTATGACAGGATCAGACTTGCATTTTAGAAAAATCATTTTGGTAGCTTAATGGAGAATGAATTGGAGTGGGAGAGACTTGAGGCAGGCAGACTCGCCAGCAGGCTAGTGCAGGAATCAAGGTGTGAGGTGCATTTTGTATCTTACTCTGTTGTATCACCTCTTGAAATAGCCTCCTGCTGTGTCGATACTACATTCCACTTGATTATCTGCATGTTGAAGTTGCCAAAGAGAGGGAAGTGTGGGCCTGAGTAGTGTCAGGGTGTTATAGTAAATGGAAGGAGAGAGGTCATACAAAATACGTGTCAGAGAGACTTTTTCAAAATTAGAGAGAGTGCTTTCAGTGATTTTCTCTTTCCACCTATGGAAATCTATTCTTTCTCTCACTTTCACAGGAGAGTCTGTCTCTAGGCTTTCCAAGGAGTCAAAGGGGGAGAGTACTCAGCAAGTGGCTTTGTTCTTTCAGCTTGAGCTGTGGTGCTGAGAGAAGACAAGGAGAAGGAAGCAAGTCTGTTCATGAAGGCATCAAACAGTAGGTGCCCAGCAGGTTTTTGCACTTAGTCACTAAAATTCCAAGGAGAGAAATCACCGGTCACACTCCCTCTGCCTGAAGTACCTGAGGGCAGCTCAGCTATTAAGAAGCCAAAAGCAGAAATGTTTTGTCTGGCTTACTGGCTATATAAGTCGGAGATGATTTCTTCTTTTTGGGGGGGGAGGGGAGTAAGAGCACCTAAAGAAATCCTGCCCTCCCGTCCCCTCAAAAAAAAAAAACCAAACCACTTCAATATACTTGTGGGATAACAGACACAAAAGTGGCGAGAGGAATTAACATTTAAAATTTTATCAGGAATAGTTGAAGCAGCACTAGACACTAGAGTTATAAATCATACTATCATTTATCTATGCTTTGACTTTAGTAAAGATTCCATTTAATCTATATGTGATTGAATGATCCTCTGGAGACCATAAAAAGTTGGAAAAGAGATGAAAATCTGATGGGAATAAAGGCTAAAGCCATTTGATAACTGGTGGGTTATCACTGGAATATTCATATCCTTAGATTAGAGAAGAAAGGGAAAGGAACAGAAAAGGTTTGCAGACAGCAGAGCTCAAACAGGGAAGGTATATACTTCCATGTCTAAAAATACAGCTACTAAAGGTGATAGGGCAGTTAGATGGCTCCTTGGAAAGAGTGTTAGGGCTAGAGTCAGGAAGGCCTGAGTTCAAATTCAACATCAGACACTGCTTAGCTCTGTGACCATGGGAAAGTAACCCTCTTTGCCTCAGTTTCCCCATCTATAAAACGAACTGGAGAAGGAAATAGCAAGCTATTTTAGTATCTTTGTCAAATAAAATCCAAATGAGGTCACAAAGAGTTAGACACAACTGAACAACAGAAATCTGGTAGCTCAAACCTTGGAGCTTCACCAGATAGCTTGTGTAGATATTGCACGCTGTGTAGCTGTCATTGTCAGTATCCTATTTCCCTCCCCACTGCTGCCCCAGGAGCTCATAAAGCACTTCTCCTAGGTGTGTGGACACATGTGATTCAAACTGAAAAAGCATTCCTATTTATAAGTGAAGTCATATGGTATGAGTTATCAAGTGTTGTCCTAACAACAGATCCTGTGAGGAAAGCGGTAGAAGTATTATTGCATTTTACATATGAGAAAACTGAGGTTCAGAGTTGTTGAACGAGTTCCATAAAGCCAGAAAGCTAGTATGTCAAAGATAGGATTCGAACCCAGTTCTTCCAAATCCCAAACTAGACCTGTTGCCTCTACACTGTAGGGAATTAGATTCTTTTATCTGATGTAAGAAATGTGCTCACTTTAAACAAAGAACAATACTTGTAAAATCAGGAAAACTTGCATTGATTTTTACATTCATTCCCCTTTAATGAACAGGTAGCTCCCAAATAAGGATACAGGAAGACTACAATTTGTTCAGACCATTGCAAGCCTTTTATACTGACTGCTCCAAGTTTGAACTTCCTGTCACTCCATCTATTGGCCACATGACTTCTCTCTGATAGGCTGTCCCTCAAACAGCTCATCAAGCCTTTGCACAAGTTTCTGACTTCTTTTACCTGACCATGCTAGGTCACAACTCTGATTAACTGCTGTCATTTAAAGCTGGGAGGAGTTTTAACCCTGTGGAAACAGAACTCCTTTCTTTGTTTCCCCGCATCTGATCACAAATGTTCAGGAGTGACATAAAGTAAGGGATTGTCTGTCTGATAACTAGCCTCATCTGAGTATTTTCCATTTAAAAATCACACCAGGAGCATATAGGAAATCACTATGAAGGTTTGAATCCAGATAAAATATAGTGAGTTAAAATATAGCATCATCCAGGAAAACATAGTGAGGGAGCCTAATAGGTTTCAAATTTCAGAGAGAGCAAAGGAAATACCCTCCGTATATAAGACAGAGGCTTCTTCCATTAATAATTACAAAATCTGGTCTTGATTAACTTCCATTTCCTCTTGCCTATTGAGTTGCAGTTAGATTTGTTTTATCCAGATTTCTGTGTTAGACACCAGGAAAGTAATAATTAGGAACTAGAAAGATAGTTCTCCCAAAGTATGATCAAGGGGTCAGTTCAAACTAGCAATGCTTGTGAATTAAGGTCCATTAAAGAATGGTAAAAATGGGTCAATTGCCCAAGGAGCAAGGTAGTGAACAGAGAAATAAAACTTAATTATGAAGAATTTTGAACAGATAAGATCATGAGGAGGATAAAAATAGGAACAGAGGATACTGCTGCTGATGAGATCAAGGATGCAAGTAGGAAAGTGAGAAAAGGAATTGAGTACAACTATGAAAGTCTAGATTAGAGAACAGAAGGATTAATTATTAGCATTCCCCTGAAAAGCTGTCAAAGGGAAGACAGCTGTAAAAGTTTAAGGAGTTAGCAAACTAAAAGCCAAAGGAGAGGTTGGATTTACAGGATAATATAAAAGATGATAGAGAGGAAATAAAGAGTGAGAGATTTCTTGTAGAGTAGAAGCTTACATGATAAAGGAGAAAATTTTAATGGAGATTTAGAAATGACTGGTATACCTTGCCTCCCCTCAGGGGACATAATTATCCTAAGGGAGCTGCAGAGTACCTACCACAAGTATTATCTATCCATCCATTCATTCAGAATCAAGTTTCATTAAGCACCTAATATGTGCCAAACTGTGCTAAGTCCGTGTACAAAATCAAAACTGAATCAGTCTTTGAGCTCAAGAAATTTATATGTTCTACTGAGGGAAATCAATATGTACCAGATAAAGAAAACCTGTGCAAAGTAATTGGGAAGGGGGAATACCAACAACTAGGGATTCTCAAAAGATCTATAGGTATCATCTTTAAACTAAGACTTGAAGGGATTTGGGAATTCCAAAAACAGAGAAAAGGAGAGAGAGAGAAAATTCCAAGCATGAGAGACCATGGGGGGAGAAGACTGCGACAGAGTATGGAGGTAGGAGATGGAATGTTGTATCTGGGAATCAGTAACTGGAACAATGTAGCTGAAATGTAGGATGTGTTGATTGACTATTTTAGCACCTTACTAGCAAAATTTTCTCAGCTAAAAGGAAATGAAAGAGCATAAGAAGCCTAGGAAATTTTGTTCCCTGAGTTGGGGAAATGGGTCTCAGGAAGTGGACACTCACTAAGAACCAGTGACCTGCTAGCTGCAAGAGAAAGGCACTTCTATCCCAAGCTGAATGTAATCTTGTCTGACTCTTGACTTACTTAAAGAATTACCTGCCTGGACAGTGGTGAAGTTTCCTGACTACTGCTTTCACTAGGTCCTAGTGAATTTATATCTTTTTTCCACTTCATCCTCATCCCCTACCTGATCAAATTGCCATTTGCCTGGCAGATGGGTACTGCTTACCCTCAAGAGTTTCCTGCTCTCTTTAAACGTTGTTTTAACTTGTTATGTGTGATTTTATAATGGACTTTGGCTCTAGATGACTTTCATAAGGCGATTGTCATTGTAGTCTGAGGGCAAGTTTGCTAAGAAAAAAACCAGTTGCTCTAGCAATCAGGGAAGAATAAAAGGGAACCCATAGCCCTAGATTTAACTGTGGGCCTATGGTGAAAATGTCTGTCTTGCTCAATCTAGAAACTCAAAATGAAGCTTCAGTGTAAAACAGGATTGTAGATAGAATGGAAAAGACTTTAAATGTCAAATAGTTGTGAGTTAAGAGGTTAGAAGTAACCGTCAGTGGTTTACTGTAATCATGGATTTAGAGGTAAAAAACAAACAGAACTAAAGTCCATTTACTCTAGATATCTTATTTCAGAGATGAAGAATCTAAAGCCTAGGGAGATAAAGTCACTTTGCCAGTATCACCCAGATAGCTGTTCTTGATTTTCAAAGAGGGAAATGATGACATGGCTTGCAGTCGACTTTGATTTGAATAAGGGAGAGCTGTGCAAAGTCACCAGCTTCACTTTCTCCTCCAGAGCCATTTGAGTCCAGTGGCCAGATATTCCTCAGGATGACTGGAGATGGCCCAGGATGCAATGGGAGACCCTGCCCATTTTAGACTAAGGCCTTTCCAGGTACTCACTTATAGTGAGGTAATGTCTATTCAATGAATAGACTTCTTTAAGAAGTGAGTCAAGGGAAGGCTCCTTTAATAAGAAAAACAATTTTAAAAATCAGGCTGGGAGGGGAAGACCCTGAGGGCTGCTATTCCAAAGAGAAACAGTTACTGTTGACATTCACTCTAAGCCTGGATGGTACAAAATAGAACTACTAAGTGGATCGTGATCAGAGACCTATTGTGGTCCAATCTGTGAACTTCAGAGTGAACTGGGTTTAAGGTTTTGTGAAAGAAAGAAAGCAAAAAAAGAAGGAGGGAAGGAAAGAAGGAAGGAAGGAAGGAAGGAAGGAAGGAAGGAAGGAAGGAAGGAAGGAAGGAAGGAAGGAAGGAAGGAAGGAAGGAAGGAAGGAAGGAAGGAAGGAAGGAAAGAATTCTAGCCAGTATACCCCAAATTGACTGAGCAGCTTCTGTGCATCAGAATTTACTTTTCTTTGGAGAGAAGAGGAAGAGGGAGAGGGAGAAAGGGAAGATGAGCTGAGTTACCCAACTGGCTGAGTCCCCATTCAGGAAGCTCTGTCTTCTTACAGGTTAGTTTGTCCTTCCTTTTCAAAGAGGATCATGACATCAAAGAGATGATGACATGACTTGTAGTTGTCTTTGAACCCAGTTCACTCTGAACCTCATAGATTGGACAATAGGTCCCTGCCTAAGCTCCACTTAATGACTATATTTTGGGCCTCTAGGCTTAGACTGAATGTCAATGGTAACTGTTTCTCTTTGGAACAACAGCCCTGAGAGTCTGCCCCTCACTGCTTGATATTTTTTTTCTCTTCTTTTCTTTCCTTTTCTCTTCTTTTCTTTTCTTTCCTTTCCTTTCCTTTTCTTTCCTTTTTTGTAATTAAAGGCACTATCCTTTGACTCAATTTTTAAGGAGGCCTGTTCAATGAATGGGCATTCAGTGAGTACCTGAAAAGGCCTTAGCCTAAAAGGGCCAAGGTCACCCATTGCATCCTAGGCAATGTCCAGTAGTCCTGATGAATATCTGGCCACTAGACCCACATGGCTCTGGAGGAGAAAGGGAGGCTGGTTGTCTTGCATAGCCCTCCGTCACTCAAAGTCAACACAGATAGTAGAGTAATTTTTTTTTTTAATTTATTTATTTATTTAACTTTTTTACATTCATTTTCACAGAGTAATTTTTAAAGCCAGGTTTTAAACCCAGGTATTCTGACTCTGAGCAGATAGGTGGCACAGTGGATAGTACCTACCCTGGAGTCAGGAAGACTTGAATTCAAATTCAGCCTCAGATACTTTCTAGCTGTATGACCCTAGGTGAGTTATTTAACCCTATTTGCCTCAGTTCCACATCGGTAAATGAGCTGGAGAAGGAAATGACAAACCACTCCAGTATTTCTGCCACGAAAACCCCAAATGAGGTTTACAGAGTCAAACACAACTAATACAACTGGACAAACTATCCCTAGTAGAGTTCTCTTGCCACTGTACCACAATGCTTTGAGAACTTGAAAGTATTTATGATCAAAAAGTATTTGAAGAGAGTTGTAATATATGTAAACGAAACCAGAAAATCACAAGATACAGTGTTCTTTACTGGTGATTTATCTGAATGATTTTTAAAAAATAATTAGGGAAATAGAAAATTGTATTTCATTACTGAGAAGCAAGGACTTCATTTCTCCTGGGTTTCAGAGCCTTTTCTCTTCAAGAATAATTCCAAGAGTAGAAGAACTTAGAAAGAAGGTCTTTGAGAACTGAAAAAGAGTCATTTAATTATAGTAAGAATGTATATGGCAATAATGATTTATCATCTTACTCAGGTCAGCTATCTTCAGTTTGTGGTAGCACTACACCTCCCATACAAGGAGGAAGAAAGACTCTCTTGCATTCCTTCTTTGATTTTCCTCTTATGAAGAGAATTCTGCCCTCACATTTCCATGTTAGTTTTCTTTTCAGCTATCAGCACAGAAGCTTCATTAGAATGGCCAGAAGCAGATGAGGACCAGCTTTGCATAAAAGTTGTTCCCTCTCCTTCAGCTCTTTAAGAGTGGTGCAATGAAGTTTTATGCAGATGTGCCCCCCACATATCAGGGGAGGAGGGAGCATGTAAAGAGAATATCAGCCCCTGCAAGAAATAAAAATAGAATGAAAATGGATTCTTCATAATGTTTGAAAGTGGACTTTAAACTGTTTCAATTATATAGTAATGCATGTTGCTTTGGAAATTGAGCAATTTCTTTTAGAGGCTTCTTCTGATGTCAGATTAAAATATAGGCTGAGAAATTAAATGGAAAAGATTTAAGGAGAGAATGGGAATAAAAATATTTACATAAATGGAGGACTTCATTTTTCAGTATTCAAATGAAAAGTCTAACATTAAGAACCACCATTTCATTTCTCATAACAATAGAAGGATTTTCATGTGGGATTCATGTGTTTTTATTTCAGTTTTATTGGGCAACATTTTTGGTGGGTTTTTGGTATTTTTGTTTGTTTGGGTTTTTGGTTTTGTTTTTTGCAGTCTCTCCTATAAAGAAATGAGATTTCTGACCCACTACTGGAAAGATATGCTTTCTGCATTGTTTTGCCAAGACCAGAAACTGATTTGCCCTAATCCATGTACAAAATCTTGCTTAGTTCACCTTGAGAATATTGGTGTTTATTTGGTTTTTTAAAATAATTTTTATTGATCTTTTTTTTTACATTCCTGTAGTATCCCATATATTTCTCCCATTACACTCCATGAGAGCCATTCAGTGTAATAAATAGTTTTGTTTTGGGAGAAGAAAAAATGTCAATGCAATTGATTAACACATTGACAAAGTCTGAAAATATATGCAACATGTAACATCTGTAGACTTCCCACCATTACAAAAGGGTAGATTGGAAATGTCTTCTCATATCTCTTCATTCAAGTCCTACTTGGTTTTTATAATTTTGATACATTTACTTTTGATTTGATTTTCTTTCCATTTATATAATTGTAGTTACCATGTATATTGTCTTCTTGGCTCTGATTACTTCACTGTGTATCAGTTGATATAGATCTTGCCATGCTTTTCTGGATCCATCATCACACACATCATTTTTTAGAATGCAGTGGTATGCCATTGTATTCCTGTACCAATTTGTTTTGCTGTTCCCCAAATGATGGGCATCTACTTTATTTCCAATTCTTAGCTACCACCAAAAGTGCTACTATAAATACTTGCAAGGATACGAGAATGTTTTTCTTATTGATGGCTTCCTTGTCCAATAATGGAGTCTCTAGTTCAAAGGACATGGACATTTTTGTCACTTTATTTGCACAATTCCAAATTGCTTTCCAAATTGTTTATACTATTTCATAGCTTCACTAGCAATGTATTAGTGTGCCTATAGTCCAAAAGCCTATTTAACAGTGACTTTTGCAATTTTTTTTCTTTTTTTCCCAAGTATGGATATGAAGTAAAACCTCAGGGTTGTTTTGATTTAAATTTCTTATTATTAAAAAAGTATGAAAGAAACAATGCCCATCCTTCCCACTACTATTTGATGTAATTCTGGAAATGGCAGTAATAGCAACCAGACAAGAAGAAGGAAGTAAAGGAATAAAGATAGGTAATACTTCATTATTAGTGCTTTAAAGCATTTTTTCATGTGGTTGCGAATATTAGACCTTTTTGCCCTGGGTGTCCTCCAAAGTTCTGTTCTGGGTTCCTTTCTCCTTTTCCTCTATGCTTCCTCACTTGATTGATTCAGCAGTTTCCAAGGATTGCACTTTAATTTTGTGCTAATGATTCAAAAATCTATATATCTAGTCCAAATCTGTCTCCCATTAAAATGATAACATTCCATCTACTCTGTGTATTCATGTATGTAGAAACTGATATACTTGTACTACACCACTGAATGTACGTTCCTTGAGGACAAGGATTATGAATGCCTTTTCTTTCTTCATTGTTTAATACAGTGTCTGACACATAGTAAGTACATAATAAATACTTGTTGTGTCATCAATTACTTGATTTTCTGCATATGTTTGAAATGTAGATTGCAAGATGTGGAATTAGAAAAAGTATTACAGATGAAGAATTTAGGTCACAAGAGGTTAAGTAGTTTGCTTTAAGCCACATAAATATTCCAAATCATTTAAGGCTAAGTCCTTGGATTCCAAATCCAATGTTCTTTCCAGCATACCATGTCTTGGGAAAGATAAGTATGGTTTTCTCAAAATACATGAATTAACATTTATGGAGTGTTTTTCATATGATTACTAAAATTAGTGAAAATTTCCTACAAAGTGTTTCATCTTTAAATCAAGTTACTGCAGCACTAAAAATCAAGATGGACAAACAACAAAATTTTGGTCATAAAACTGGAGATCTTCTGATCAGTCTTATTATTGCACAATTAGACTTCTGTCAGATGCCTGTGAAGTGGCTGCTAAAAAAGGTAATGGTGGTATTCTTGCTTTAGAGGTCGTGAAAATGTGTAGCTAAATAAGGTAACTCCAATCAAAGATGAAATCACATGAAACAAGATTGTTCTGTAATGAGAAGCTTAGGTAGTTGAATGCTATGGTTTAAAAAAAAACTATGGACATCACTTAGTAGAGAAAAGTGAATTTAGCAAGAGCACTGAAAAAAATGATGGGAAAAAATGTCAATAAATGGGAATAACTTTAAAGATTTATATTGTATGCCTGTACTGACTAAATTAAGCACTTCATAAATATCTTAATAGTATAAAAAACTAGATGCCTGCAAAAAGAATTCTTGAAAGAATATGAAATAGCCATATCACCAAAATATTTGTCACAAGTAGCCTACCATCATACCTGAAATTCCTAGTTTTAATCTTTAAATAGAGAGTACAAAGAATCACAAAGTTTTTTTTAACATTCACAATCACTAATTTAACTACTGGTACTAAAAATATAAGGTCCATGTTCAATGAAAAAGACCACTGAAAAAAGAGAGGCAACTTACTATAGTGACCTTCAAAAGAGTTGACCTGGGGCCCAAGGCTGTCCCTTACATGTACTGGCCATGTTATGCTGGACAAGTCATTTAGCCTCTCAATGTTCTAGTATATTTTCTAAGACCAATAAGTGTAGAGATGGGGATGACCTATATGGATAGAGGAAATTCTTATGCCAGTGAAATCATAATTTTAATCCCTACTTATCCCTTCTCCTACTACTGGAGAAAATCTACCATATCAACTTTGGTATCTTCTCTTTAAGTGAAACTAGAAAATACAATAATATTGCAGTTAAATGGGAGAAGGATGTTTCATGGGTTCTCCTTGATGAGGCAAAGGAGTTGGCAGAGTTAGGTTCATCCTATATCCAAAGGTAGCATTAAAGGTGACTTCATAAAACCCATAGTCATCTCACTTTGCCGCATTAGTGATAAGTATAATCAAAAAGTATGCAATGCAGAGAAATTCAACTTATTCATCAATTCATGACATAAAGGAAGTAGAAATACTTAATAGAGAATCTGAGAGGCTACTCTAGGCTACCTCTGCTAATGCTCTCTACTTCTGATAAGGAAGTAAGAAACTCAATTAAGAACTTAATAAGATATTCCAAACTAAGTTATCAATACTGATAAATGGTGATTTCAATGCCAAAGTGGACATAGGGAATAACAGTAAAAATATACTGGAAAATATGATTCAAGATTAGGGGAAAAATTGATACCAGATACATTTAGACCACACAGAAGCATTATGTTTATATATTATGAACTTTCTTTCTTGAAGAATAAAGTCAGAAGGATCTAAATGTGAGAAGAAACAAATATCACAAATTATGCAATTGGTATTTAATAACATAGTAGTTATTTCCAAACCAGTTGTCTCTGTGCAATCCCCTTATCAACTAGTTAAAACAAAGAAAGAAATCAGCACCAAAAAGATAAAAATGAAAAGATATGGTTTGCAGTTGCAACAGATCTAACCAGTCATCATTTAGTCTAACACAATATTTTCTTCATCAGTTAGAGTGTATCCACCATATCAGGACTCTAATATCTAGTAACCAATGTTCCCAATAAGAAATCAAAAATGGAGCTCATCAAGGCAAGTGTAATGTGAATCTGGAGCATATCCAGATACTCTGAGATCACATCTCTCCATTTGGAGTTTCAACCATTCCATCTACTCCTCAGGTCATGGAAAGTCCAAGATCAAATTTCTCTGAATTCACTTTAGAAATAGGAGCCAGAGCTCTCCACTGTTCTCGCTAAATTCCCTTTGTCTATATTCCTCTGCACATACTACATGAATAGTCAAAGCACTTAGATATTTGTTGCCAGCTTGATTTTGCAGTATTCCGCTACAATGCTGAATATATTAGAAGAATATATTGACTGACAAATGTTACACTATATAAGAAACCTTGCCTGGACTCTGACTCCTAATTCCCTATAATTTGCTCTTCCAAACTCTTAAAACTCCCAAGATTGGAGACAACATTTCCTTCACTGGAGACATTGATCAAGATCTTGCAGAAAACAGCAGCTGAAACTGACAGGTCTTTTTGAATTCCTCTACAACCACCCAAAGAGCCTTCTTCTCAATACTTGGCTACACAACCAGAATCAGGTATAGAATTCTCCACATACTCTACAATCTGTCTCTCATACTTGTCAACATGATTCTCCCAGAAGCAGTGACCCACATCTTCAGCATAAATAGCTTCCATTTCATAGAGTCTGGATATGTGCCAGATCCCCATTACACAAGTACACAAGGAGAAGACCTGTGTTTGAATTCAACAAAAGTTGACCATGTAAAAAAAGAGGACTCTGAATGTGGAAAATGGAACATGAGGTTGCTACTAAAAAGAAAATATTCAGAGTATATAAATGATTAACAACTTGCTAATTTTTTTAACTCTACCAAATTTTCAAGACAATAATGTATGTTTTGAGGGATACCATTTATGAAACTCTGGAAAAAGAACACTCAAACTTTCACGAACATCAGAACACATTTAAAACATACAAATCCCTGAAAGATGATGATAATATGAGTTCACAATATTTATTGTTTGATCATTTTTTAAAAAAGCATATGAGTTGGCAAAGTAAGAGACTACTTTGGGATGATTTGGTCAATGAAAATTCTTCTCTTACAAAGTATTCATCACATGTATGCTGAGGTCACACAAGATTCCTTGAAATATAACAATAGCAATAGAGATAGCTTTGCTTTAATACTCTGTCAATACCAAGCAAAAAGAAACAAAAACAAGGAGATATACATTCATTAAAGATATTCATCTCTGTCATAGAAGATGTATGTCAAGTCCAAATTTAAAAAGGTCCCCCTACCTTTTTAAATTTGAACTTCACATACATCTGGTGGTGAGATCCATTCAAATTCTCCTGTTTATAGTGACATCATGTGGATTGCATCAAGCTCTTCCTGAAAGTGATCCAGAAACAACTGGAAATTATCCACTCAATTCACACAGGAAAAATTAAATAAATAAATGAAGTCATTCTCAAATTGTGAAAGCCCTTTAAAATAATTTGACAAGTAGTCTATTAAATTGGTTGAATAGTAGTCTATTAAACTGGACCGCCAACATATCTATCTTGTACAGTTTATGAAGATAAATGAAGAGTTAACCTCAGAAATAAACAGAAGGAAAAAATTAATCTGGATTCCTTTTGGGAAATTGTGTAGTGTTTTCAACGATCCCAAATTGCTCCCAAGTTTTGGGGTGGGAGACTATCTACTTTTAAGTGTCAGGTTTTCTGGTAATGCTATAAATGAAAATCACTAGAGAATGAAGATGTATATGCCCCAAAAGGCAGTTGAGAGACTCATAGTGAGTTTAAGTAGGCTACAACATATTACTGATTTTGACTGTAAGAAGAGACTTCAAAGCTATCTATAATGGGATCATAGATTTAACACACTTTTATCCAATCTCCTTATTTTATAGATGGACAAAATGAATCCCAAATACTTTGTATGGCATACAGATAGTACTGGAAAGAGTCAAGTATTAGAACACAGATGCATTGACCCTAAATCTGTCACTCTTTCCACTTTGTGATCAGGGGAAAAAAAGTTGGAACAGTAATTAAGACAGAAAAAAGGATGGCTGATGGACAACCTAAGGGCTACATTGCTAGAAGTTCTCCACTATATTGCAAAGAATATTTAGGAAGGATTTATAGGAAAGAAAAGACTATACAGGATAAATGAATTGTGATCTGTACTTTGGAGGAAGTACCCACATCGATGAAGTCATGGATATACCGATTTATGAAAATACTTTTTAGCCACATTCCAGATCAACAAATTTTCACTGGGTCTAGCTGGATCTGAGAAGTCTATAATAAACTGCAAACAAGAAACTATACTGGAAAAGTCTTTCAAAGGATATCATGGGGGAAATATATGATTGGAAAAAAGAAAAGTAGACAATGACCTACTAGTAGCCTCTGTGTTCTACGGGTAATAACAAAATCTGAATCCATCAATGGATATTTCTTCCATTGAATGGACCTCCTGTGGTATAGATTAATATTACACAGTATAAATTAATTGAAATTTGCATCGTTTGTGAGAATACCGCAATCCAAAAGATCAAAAGTCCACAAATTACTGAATGAAACTTTCCTTCCCTGAAAAGAGAAACACATTAACTTCAGGTACTAGTCAAAATAAATCCTTGATTTTTACATAGAAAAATATCTAGATTCCTGTGCAATATTTCTGGTTCAAAACTGTAGGAAAAAGTACAAAGGATCAGGGATAGTACCTCAATCCAGTGGGAATCCTGGGATAAACTAAGGAATAGGAGAGCACAGAACACTAAGAGTGGAGAGTGCAGTTATTAAGGTGAAGTCAATGCATCAGGTCCTTGATTAAACAAGTGAGAGGAAAGTTACCAAGACATACTGTGCCAATTTCTATATTTTCTGTGATTAAAAACTGCCTTAAAAGTTGGCTTTTACTCCAGTTTATCCAGATGTAGAGCATACATGAATCAATATTTTGAACAACCTATTAACTTAATTCCCAAGTTTGGGAGTAAGGCTGATAGGATATCAGGGTAATTTTTTTTTCCAGTTCAAAGAAGCAAAATCTGTTCTTTATGCAGATTCTGAGATCTTAAGAAGTGAAGTAAGTCAGAGCTGTCTTCCCTAGTTAAACAGCTAGAGGGGAAGTAGCACATTAAACACAGTTCTAGCACATTATATGCCTTTTTTACTTTGCTTTCTTTTTATTTTAATTTTAACTTTGGTTTTTGGCAACATAATGCTGTAATCCAATTGTTGGCAATAGACTTTATTATCATGCACAGAGAATTAAATAAAAGTCAATTATGAAATCTAAAGCCTGTATAAAAATAGTAGTAGAGCTTTATAATGTTCGCTCCTAGATGTTTTGTGGGGAAAGCTTTTATCTGCCCAAGATTATATAGTCTGAGTTCATTTTCATTGTGTTTATTTCTAATTTCATTGTCAATGTTTATTAAAGTCAAAGAAATTACTAGACCATTTTTAGAATTGTCCCTATAACAAGTGGTTGAGAGACATTCTGGAAAGGGGTAGAAAAAAAAACAAGATGATGTAAGAATCATTTGAGACTTGCTCTAAACATAAATAATTGCTTTCCTATACCGTGCTTTAACTTGATCCTCTGTTTCTATCAAATCTCTTTTTTTAATGTCCAATGATCAGGAATCTAACTTTACCTTAATGACTCACCACAACTCAAACATGCAACAGCTATATTTAATACTATTAATATTCTTTAAAATGTCAAAATAGCTTCACTCTAAAGATGACATTTCTTTTTAATGACTTCACATGATCAGTTCTGGGAATAGTGTAACATTAATTACAGTTATATTATGTTGTTCATTAATGGGAATTTTCCTCTTACAATTCCCATTTCAAATAAGGTTAAGTAAAACCCAAAAGGGAATCCAGAAGTATTAGAATGAGGTACTTAATGATATGCACCTTGTTCCCTGAGATCTTAAAATTTAATAAAAGACAACATTATCAGATATGTGACAGGAAAGGTGTTGAAGTACTTTTCAGAATGCCAGATCATTATATAGATCCTCCAAAGTAAAGAACTTCAAAATTTAGGTAAGTGTTTTGGGGAATTTTATTCCATTGCTACACAATTTTGGAATGATTTCCTCTCAAAAATTCAAGTAGCCTAGTGTTGACACCTAAATTACCATCATCATAAAAAAAAATCTCTTCTCATAAGTTAATTTGAGAATTTGTTCTTCATCAGGATGGGTCTTACCTTCAGTGTAGCTTAACCCCTATAGAAATGATAGCCTACAAGAATGGCTTTGACCAAAACATTTACCAGCGTGCTGCCAATCTCGTGATGAGCCTATCTCACCTTAATTAAGCTTCTTCTTAACAAAAGATCATCAGAGTAGGAAATCAGTAAACAACAATACCAGAAGCAAGTATAAAATGAATGCTTAGCACGTGGGCTATCATTTCATATCCTACCCTTACTTGGCCTTATTTTTATGATCATAGAGTTGAACTGCTCTCCAGTAGAGCCTACGCTCCCTGAGAGCAAGCAATGTGTCATTATTTTTTGCATCCTCAACCCCTGGCACACTAGCCAGTGTACAGTAAGCCTTTAAATAATACCTTTGAATTGAATTACACCAAAGAATGAATTAGAATACTTTTCTTTGAACTTGAGATGCAAGTCCAAGGAAATTGATATCCTGTTTTAAAAAACTGACCCTCTTCTTAATATGTAAGTTCATCAGACTGAGTAAAGTCTAGCTTTAAAAAGTATCAAAAAAGGAATATCAGGACAAATGAAAATTAATTAAATCCCTGAAACTGATTCTTACCACTGCAGAATGATAAGGTCAATTAATATAAATATAGACAAGCACTGTGAGTGTCAAATGATACAGTGGATAAGATTTCATTTCTCCTCCATATCCACTCTTCCATATATGAAGTAATTGACAAGATCAGTCAGTCAAGTGCCTACATGTGCTAAGTACTGGGCTAAGTTCAGGAGGTGAAAAGAAAAGCAAAAAAAACCACTCCTTACTCTCAGAAAGCTTACACTCTAATGAGGGAGACAACATGCAAACAACTATGTACAAATAAAATAGATGACAGATAGACAGACAGATATGCTATGATATATATGATATGATATATATGATGATATGATATGATGATATATGATATGGCATGGTATGGTATGATATGGCATGGTATGATATGATATGATATGATATGATATGATATGATATGATATGACATATTGGTGATATCAATAGAAAGAGGCACTATCACTAAGAGGGAATGGGAAATATTTCTCACTGATGATAGGACCTTAGGTGGGACCTGAACAAAGTCAGGAAGCAGGGAGGTAGAGATGAGAAGGGAGTGCATTACAGATATGGGGAATATCCAGTGAAAATGCTTAGTTAGGTAATGGGATATCTCATGCAAGGTACAACAAAGAGGCCAATTTTCTTGGGTCACAGAGTACATAGAAGGGAATTGGGTATAAGAAGATGGAATGTATTAGAAGGCACCACATTATGAAGAGCTTTAAACACCAAAGGGTTTTACATTTTATCCTAGAGGTGATAGGGAGATGTTTATTAAAAATGGAGGGTATATAGTCAGATATGGACTTTAGGGAGATTAATTGAACAGCTAAGTTGAGGATGGAATGAAATGGAGAGAGACTTGGGACAGGGGAGACTAGACAGAAAGCTATTGTCATAGTCCAGGTATGTGGTGATGAAGACCTGCACCAGGGTGATGGCAGTGTTAGAGAAAAGAAGAGGATATATACAAGAGACGGTACAAGGAGACAGAGACAGAAAGAGAGGAAGCAAAGATGAAACCTGTTTTGAGCCTGAGTGACTGGAAGTGACTCTCATAGTAAAAGGAAAGTTAGGAAGGCAAAGGTTTGGGAGAGTGATAAGTTCAGTTTAGGACTTGCTGAGTTTAAGATCTATAGTCAGTCAGTCCATCAGTCAATAAATATTAAGCACTTAACTATCTATCAGAGACTGTACTAAGCATTATAGCTACAAATATAAGCAATAAGAAACACAGTCCTTGCCCTCAAGAGTTTACATTTTAATCTGAGGAAATAACACATAAAAATGGAGCTGAAAATCGGGAAGAAGGGAAATGAGGAGAAGAAATTCCTACATAGACAAGGTAGCAAAGTCTGGAGAATAAGGGATAGTTGGTCAGGGCCCATCACCAAAATGGAAGTTTTAGGAAAAACTCACTAATGAAATAAGACACCCAAAGAGGAAGAGGGAAAATGGAGCAGAGACATGAGGGAGAAGTCTATAAAATAAATGATGGCTGATTAGGGTCATTCCTTAAACGTCATTCCAAGACATTCTTGGAAGAACTCACTTTTGAAAGAGAGCTCACTGAGTCAGAGAAAGGAAGAAGCTGGAGCATAGTGGCAAAATTTAGGGAATGAGGTGTGATGTTAATTTAAGGTTAATTGTGGGTAGTGGGAAGAGTTAAAGACACCCCCCCCATTAATAGACCTCAATATCTATTGTTAATTTCTATTAAGGCACTGGATCAGAGGATTATGAGGTGAGGTCTTACTTTGGGGCTTACTCATTGAAAGTGTTTGTTTGGCCGGATGAGACTCTGCATAGCTGTTAAGGAACCCCTGGCTTTGAAAACCCAGGTGTTGGTGCTTCTCCTTTTGGAAACAATGTATGTAGGCAATGGTCAGACAGTTGGATCTGTCTATTGTTCTGTGATATATGTATTGCTTATGGTCAGACAGTTGGAAGTCTTTTCAGTTTTTATTTGCTTGTATTTTCTCTGTTGGTATATGTGCTTGATTAAAGTGATTGCTGACCCCTTCAAAAGTTGCTCTTCTTTTAGAAAAGCACATCTAAGAACCTGCACAACTGGCCCTCCTATGTATGCCTGGGTCCTTGTTGTTACATGAGGGAAAAGGTTGGTCTGAGCCCTTTTCCAAAATATAATTTCAGACAAGAAGTCACCAATGAATGAAGGTGCCCATAAAAGTTGAGGGAGAAAAACGCTGAGACATGGTGGTAAGGTCTACAGAATGAGCTACACTAGTCTTTTGGTCCAATAACAACAAAATTGATGAGTTGGATTGAAACTAGCTTTATTTCACTCAGAAATCCTACTTATGACAGGGCATTTCCTAGCTTTAAGGCTATGTTGACTATGACTGCCCTGATAAACTATCTATTCTCTGAGGCAGAGAAACACTGGTTCAGTGCTTCTCTGTTGTAAAATGACTGCCCATTCATCTTGTAGATTTCTCAGCCCTGTTTAATCTGGAATGATCTCTCTGTCAAATATATATTAATATAGCTTCTTGTTCTGAAATGACCAATGCCAGCCAATCATTTAACAGTTTTCTAATGCTTGATGTGGTCAGTCAGTAGGAACATCAGTTTCCCTTTGTTGTTCTGTTTGTCCTTCACTTTCAAAGAAGACCATGACAACGGAGAAATGATGACATGATTTGCAATTGACTTTGATTTGAGTGAGGGAGGGCTGTACAGGTCACCAGCCTCACTTTCTTTTCCTGAGCCATCAGTTCTATTTGGAAACAGATGGAAGGTGAATGTCCTGGGATATTAAAGAGAAAAGCTATCTTGGCTGGATGGGTCATCCTAGAACACCGTTCCCTATTTGCTGCTAGTCTATGTTCCAGCTGACCTGTAGCTTTTCAGTGTGTCCCAGAAAGCAAGAGTAGGGTCCTAGAATGTGATCATTCAAAGAAAGACATCACTCAAGCTAGAGGTCCCTGGACCAACAGTCATTATTACTTCACTGTAGCCATGATAACTGCTATAATATCCCCTGCACACATAAATATAACTTTTTTCGTTTCAGAAAATACAATGTAGACAGCCTTTCTTTGTCAAAGAGAGTTTAGAACCCTTGCCACAATCCCCCAAAATAACAGAGCACTATAGCCAAAAAAAGTGATAAGAAGATCTGGTTGACTAATTGAATGTTTAGAGACAGAGCGTTAGAAGACTAGCCTTGGAATCAAGAAACCTGGCTTCAAGTCCTGCTTCTTATACATACATACTTGCTCTGTAACCATAGAGAAGTTATTTAGCTTCTCACTACCCCTTGGTATCTCTCAAAGATTGCAAATTCCAGATGAACTGTTAGCTGCAGCAGTGAAGGAAGTTTCCACACCATGACTTACCTCACACTAATGAAACCACGGGTCTACACTTAAAATAAAAATAAAACATTTTAATATCACCTAGGATCCAAAGGTACATTATTGGGTATCTAAAGAATTATAAATTTAGCTTATCTTGTGCTTCTTTGCACATTAGCCTATTATAATCTCATTAAGGAGGAAAGTAAATTTCAAAGGAAAAAAATAGCTTCCAGATGTTTGCCCAAATTTTGTTACTATGTACTCTTCATCAGAATTTATTGTTCAAGAGTCATCCATTGTTAAGCATCTCAGATTAAATTCCCAAAGACTTTATGTTCAACCCCATTCGTGGTGGCAGAATACAAGACTGTGATAAAGCAATGGAAATCAGTTTTCCCAGTGAATCCCATGAGATCCTGATAATCCCTTAATGCAATAGGTCATCATCTTAGTCACTCTGTTTTTGATACAGGTTATGCCAGGCAGTGTTCTGATTTATTGCTCTGGACCTTTTGGGGTGATTACAAAATGAATCCCCTACGAAGCATAGATCTACAACCTTATTATCTCATTTCTTCATGTATATAAAAGGCATATGGCTATGGTTACTAATTACTTGCCTTAGAGAAGTTAAAGGGAATAAAATAAAACTTGGCATAGGCTTTCAGCAATTCATTTAAATTAAGCCCTGCAGACTCTGATAGAGAAGTACATTTTTGTTCTTTCCTCAATTTGACATCAACTTTCCTTTGCTTCCGGTTTAATTCATGTGCCTTAAGATTGAACCAATTTAAAAGTTTCCTTTTCTTATAACAAGAGAAATAATCATTTTTTATGTACGAAGCAGTCACCCCTGTCAAAACTCCTTGGGCATTGTTCATAGAAATAATGAAAATAGAAAGAAAATAAAAATAATAATCAAATAGATGCTCCCATTTCAGCTTTTTAAAGAAAAGAAAATAATGAATAACATAGCTTTCTAAAGAATGATTTCAATGGAATAAGAAAAATAATAGTTTAAAAGAGCTCTACCAAAATATCTCTAGCCTGATTCCATCTTAGATTTTTTCCTCTAAGGAAATACAAAGGAGATCCCATTTAAGCATGATTTTTTTAAAATATCATGACTTTTCCTATTTCTTTTCCATTTTTGCATCCTTTTTATTTATTTCTTATTTTAAAATACATTTCCACAGCCATTGGATCAGCAGTACGCAGAGGTAGTCACTTCAATTCCTCAGCAGAGTTTAGGGCCAAATATGTAAAACAATGAATCTCGGGATGTTTTGAGGGTGTTCCCAAGCATTTCTCATTTCACAAACCTAGAAGACCTAGACCAGATTTAAACAAAAAAAACACGCTTCTGACCTTTTTTTCCCTCTGCTCAGTCTTCCTGGAAGATGACATTTCCTACGTTTGTGATTCAGTTTCTCTAGCTAGCAGTCTCTTTCTGTCACTCACTTTCATCATTTTGAATCCTCTGATTTTTGCTCCCCCTCTGATCAATAGCAGTAGTTTGAATTTATATGTTTAGTGATTGATCTCCCTTTTAAATATTCTTTCCTTTTGGATTTATGGTGAAATTACAATATGCAAATCTGAAATGAACCAATTATCTTCTCCTAATTCTGATTCATTTTGTTGTCACTATCAGGTTTCAGAAACTTTCTAATTTCCTTCAACAGATCTTCTGTGGTTATAGTGTTTAATATCTCACTGTTTTTAGTCATTCTCTGTGCTGATTAAAAATTGAAGTCAACAGTCCTGGAGATTCATCATTTTGAACACAAACCCAGTAGGGTCAGGGATAAGGGTTATACTCTGTCCTTTGCTTCTAAAAATTAGGATGAAAGCTAATATAAAAAGTATACACTATCATATATGTATCAAATTCTTATCCCAAAAAATTAGATGAAATACTTAAATTATAATGAATAATCAGTGTTTGAAAAGATGGTAGTTGTCTATTTAATATAATGACAAGATCAAAGTAAGCCAGGATGTAACTTTCCTTTGTGGAAATCACTATTGTTCTTAGAGAGAATGATCTCAACAAGTGGTTAAAGAAAGAAATCAAATTGAGGGCAATGTCCAAAGGATTTTCAGAAGAATCAAATAATCTACATGATTTTATTAAATGTCTATTATGTACCATGGATGATGTTAATTTCTGGGGATACAAATACAATGGCAACAGAAGTATATCCCATACACCAAGAGTTTACAAGCAAAGAAAATACTGAATATAATGAAGACTTTGACTGTCTGGTTTGATAATTTTCATTAAAGCACAGAAAGAAAGGGTTTGTTCAAAAGTAAAACTATAGCTAAAAAAATAGTGTATGAGCAGGGGTTGGCATAATAAAGATAGAAAATGGTAAAGAACAATATGGACATCACAAAATAACTAAGCCAGAAGGGATCTTGAAGGTGTTTATTAGGGTCTATTCTAGTCTGGGGGAAATATCTACTGATCCATCTCATAGAAGCATGATATCCCAATATCCGAAATACTGAACAAAAGTCCCTGAATGGCTGTTAACCTATTTACTGTAACTTTTATGTACTTTAGAGCAAGGATGATTAATCTTTTGGAGTCATATACACCACTGGCAGTCTAGTGAACTCTGAGGACTCTTCTTCTGAAAAATTTTTTTAATTACATTCATAATTGAAGGAAATGTTAAATTTCTCTTACAGATTAGTGAAATTAAAAATGGGATTTTTGTTTTTTTCAAGTTCATAGATCCTCTGAAATCAATCATATTTGGATCCTAAGTTAAGAACTTCTGCTCTAGGGTCTAATCCAATTCTAAATCTATGATCATGTGATGACAAATCACAAATCAACTTAATGGTTAACAAGGTACAAAATATTTTTATTTCAGTTTTAAGCAAATACAGACTCAATTATTTCTTTCCACAAAGTGATGTTGAGAATGAGGATGAGGATGATGACAAGTATAATGTTAACCCCTTCGGAATGAAATCCATTTTGATCATGATATTTCAGGGATTTTGACACAGAAGAAGGGCAGCACCACCTATCCTCCAAGTAACAACCAGGAGATAACAAGGTCTTCAGTGCCAAGAAAAAATTATTTTACTTATGGGACTCCAGGCAAAGAAACCATATTTTAGTGGTGTGAGAATGATTTAAATGAACTAAGAATTAAATCAGAACAAACTTTGACACTTTGTGGTTGCTGTTGTTTCATATGATATTACAACCACCTGTATTGGAGACAAGTCCTCTGAAGCCCAGTCAAGCTCCTAAAAAATTGGTTCCCATATAAATGAGTACAGGTCCAAAGTCAGCCATTTTTCAGATTCTCTCATCAGTTCCCTTTCTTCCTCCTTTGCCTTCTAAATTAATTGTGATTCTAAAAGATCACACAGTGTATATCTGGAAGCTGTGGTAACAGATATCATCTTGATTTAACATTAGTCACCATCGTGGAGCCCCTCTCCCACTAAAAAGCAAAGTATCACCCTAATACATTTAAGATATAGAACATTTACTGTACAAAAGAGGAAATCTACTAAGCCATCTTGGAGGAAACTACCCCACCACTACCCCAGTCTGGATGTGCACTTGGAAATCACAAGAGCCATTCTTATCTCTAGCTCTCCTGAGACTTCAGTTGGTTGTACCGATTACTTTGTACTTATATCTTAGATGTAGGGTTTCTCTTTTTCTCCTCCCTTTTATACATGCTGAATTACAACATAATCACTCATTTTGAAAGGCCTTTAACTGCAAAAGCAGGGAATTAAGAGAGTAGGAAAAAAAGCTAATCAATTTTCCTCATGTTAAAATTCTGAGAACACAGAATACCTTTATTCAAATTGCTGTGCTAAGGGATCCTAACTCAGTCCTCCTCTATTTCAGGCAGATAGATACTAAAGAAATAATAGCATTTAGGGCTGGAGTTGACCTTGAAGTTCATCTAGTCTAAGAGTTTACAAATGAGAAAACTGAAGTCCAGAGGAGAAACATGACTTTCCCAAGCATAAATAGTATGGAAGAAGTTGTGACTAGATTTCACATCTTCTTACTCCAAATCTAGCACTCTCTCCACAAACCTATGGCATCCTGCTATCATAATTCTCCAGAATAGATAGTATCCTCTATTACTGAAGAAATCCACAACCTTTACAATTCTCCTAAACCACATTATAAGAGACAGATGAAATTGTATCAACTTCTTCTTCCAGTATAAAATCCAGTCATCCATAGCAGAAGGGAAATACTAATAATGCGTTGTCTCTGTTTTGGACTGCCCAGAGATAAGCGACAATTTATTCAGTCCAAAGAGTATCTTGGAGAACTTTTCTAGTTGTTATTGAAGCTACAATATCATCTCCACCTACAGCAACGGTCCTACATAGGAAAGAAATATGATTATTTGTCCTTTTCCATATATATGTGTGTGAGTGTGTGGGGGGTGGGGGTGGGGGATTGTGTGTGTGTGTGTGTATGTGTATGATGCTGTTGAAGGCAGTTGACCTTGCATGACCCGAGAGTTGTGAATTACCTGAGGACTATTGAAAGCAATTTTTTTAAAAAGATTGTTGAATACAATCATCAGAAGGGGATACCTGACTTTGATCCCCAAGATTGGACCAGGTCCAAAGCAATATCCATAGTATTGCACCTGAAGTTGGAACCTCCTGTTCTGACCACATGTTGCCTCTCCATCCACACCTTTTTTCCCCTCCCTGACTTCCCTCCAGTCTCCCAGGGCCTTTTCTATGGAATTTTGGTTGTTATGTGAAACAATTTACGAGCAGCTTCTGAGGCTGTGTCTCCTATGAGACTCCTTCCCAGTTGAAATGGCTGACACGTATTTAACACTGACCCCTGTACCCTTCTTGGGCACTACAGTAGTCTGGTGCTGTGTGGTGACCTTGAATTACAATTCCCTTGACTCTTAATCACCATAGTTTTTGCCACTTGGAAGGTCTTTATTTCAGGTCAATATATCATACTCTCATATATGTCTGTGATACTCTCATATTTAGGACCATTTGGAGCACAGAAAACATAAATAGCTCCATCAGCAATGGTGCTGGCCAAAATTGTAAACAAAATGCTGTCTTTCTTTCCCCTTGAAACGTCTCTTCAGGGCACTCATCTATACTTCCCCTAGACTTCTTAGTACTTCCTGTATTTGCCTCACCACTGAAACAGAATTTTCATGATCCTAGCTTCCTACGTCTTTCAAAGCATAGCCATTCTCTATCTGATTTCCCCAGGGTTCTACTCTGCCATATAGGATAAAATTACAAGCCAAGACCAAAGTGGAGGGAGGGTTGGTGCATGATTTTCTGTTTACAGATGATGGTGCATTCAGTGCAGCCTCTGAAGCTGAGATGCAGCAAAGTATGCATAGATTCTCTGCTGCCTGTGCTAATTTTGGCCTAACAATTAACAAGAAGAAAGCACAGATGCTCCATCACCCACCACCACACCATCCATATGTGGAACCATTGATTAAAGCAAATGGAGAAGTTTTGAATGCTGTAGATAAGCACTACTTTCCATGGTAGTGTACTTTCCAGGTATATACACACTGATAATGAGGTTGACCCGCACAGTGCCCATTAGCTCAGAGTTTGGGAGACACTGAAGGAAAGCATGAGAGAGAAGGGGTATTAGACTAACTCCCACATCAAAGGTTTACAGAGTGTGTGCTTACCTCCTTGTTGTCTGCCAATGAAACCTGAATGGTCTATCAGCACCATGCCAGGAAACTGAATCCCTTCCATTTGAATTGTCTTAGGAAGATTCTGAAGATCACCCAGCAGGATAAGGTAACGCACACTGGGGTCTTTAATCGAGCTAAACTCCCAAGCATGCAAAGAGTGCAAAGGATTGGCCATGCTGTTTGAAAGCAAAACACGTGCTTGCCAAAAAAGACTATGCCATGGAGAACTTACCCAGGGCAAATGATCACATGGTGGTCAGAAGGAGTGATAGAAATATGCTTTCAAGTTCTCTCTGAGCTTTGGAATTAATTGTGGATATGGGAGACGCTGCCAAAGGACTGCTCAGCATGGCATGCCCACGTCAGAGAAGGTGCTATGCTTGATGAACAAAGCACAATTGAAACAACTCAAAGAAAACACAGGTTATACAAATTTAGAGAATCCACCCCAAATGTTCACACGCTATTTGTGTCCCATCTGTGGTAGAGCATTCTGAACTCACATCGGTCTGATCAACCACAGTCTGACACACTGAAGCATGACTCTAGCATTCTGATGTCATTTTGGTTCTCTTCAAGAATAAAGGACAACTCTCCTCCCATGTAGGACAGAGAATAGCTGTAAGTTAATGTTATTGCTGTTGTTGCTAATAATGATGAAAATATTCATAACTCCCATTTGCAGAACACTTTAAGTTTTGCAAAGCAAAACTTTTATCTGCTCCTCATTACAGTTCTATGGTTGGGTGTTAAATTATTATCCCCACTTTACAGATGAGAAAACTGAGTCTGAAAATGATTAAATGATTCACCAAAAGACTCACAGGTAGTAAAGTTGAGTGGAAGTCAGTCATCTAACAGGCATTTATTAAACATCTACTATAGTATTCCAGGCATTATGCTAAGCACCGAGGATACAAAGAAAGGAAAAAAAAATAAACCCTACTGTCAAGGACCTCACAGTTTTGGAGAAGGAAATGGTAATCCCCCCAGGTTGTTTGGTTTTGGTGAGGAGTTTTTTGGTGGGGTTTTTTGTTTTGTTTTTAAATCAGCAGCTGGTTCTTTATTTGGAAATAACTAGGAAGGGGAAAAACAAAAGATTGGGGAACCAGACATAAAAGTTAGCGGAGCTTTGGGGCAGGCTGTTATCCTGGAAACAGCATGCTTAAGGGATCAGGGTCATACTGGAACTGTTTTTTCCTTTTTCCCTGCCTTCTCACAGTCAAACCAGAAATTTTCTAGATTCCCCCAGGGAAATACTATAAATGACCTTCTGAAGTTTTTTTCATTCAGTTCTAGAGTTCCTAAAGCCATTCATCTGACATGATCTTGACTTCCAATGTTGGGTAACTCTGGTCCTAGGAATATGGTATCTGGGGCAAGAGAACCTTAGAATCAGTTCCATGTTCTATAATAACTGAACCCTTCTGGAGATAACAGCAACAGACAAAAGGCCTTTTTCTTCATGTTTCTTTAGTGGTCTGCTAGCGGTCCTTAGTCAGTTAGCATCTGTGATAATATTCAATTATTTCCTAGAGGTCTTTCTTCCTGAGGCTTGGCAACTAGAATAGCAGTGAGTACCTTGAGTCACCTGTATAAGCAACATGGCACCACACATCCCAGACATCACATTAGACACAGGTCATTGTCCCTTCCTGCGATGGTTGCAGCTGGGGGCTGCACAGGGCTCCTCTCCCCCAACTTGAGGGGAACTGCAGTTCAACATGACAGATACTGCTGAGAAACATTGGAGATAACATGCAAACTACTCACAAGCAAGATAGATACAGAATAAACTGGAGATATTCTCAAAGGGAAGTCTCTGACAATAAAGTAGACTGTGAGAGAAGTTTTACCAAAGTTTAGAAGTTTGGATAAGACTTAAAGAAAATCGAGGAAGCCAGGGGAAGAAAATGAGCAAGGACAGAGTTCCAGGCATAGGGGTTAGTCAGCAAAAATGCTTGGAGTGAGGAGATAGTGTCTTTTATGTGTTCCTCCTTCATTGCCAAAGAAGACCATGCCATCAGAGAAATGATGACATGACTTGCACTTGACTTTGTTTTGAGTGAGGGAGGGCTGTGCAGGTCACCATCCTCACTTCTCCTCCAGAGCCATCTGAATCTAGTGACCAGATATTCATCAGGATGACTGGAGATGACCCAGGATGAGGAAATTGGGGTTAAGTGACTTGCCCAAAGTCACACAGCTAGTGAGTGTCAAGTGTCTGAGGTGAGATTTAAACTCAGGTCCTCCTGACTCTTGCACTGATGCTCTATGTACTGTACCACCTAGCTGCCCTATGCCCTTTATGAGGAAGAACATGGAGGCCAATATCACAAGACAGCAAAGGGGATTATGTCTAAGAAGAATAAAAATGAAGAAATGGGCTAGATTATTAAGGGCTAAAAAAATCCAACAGAGTATTTATACTCAATATCCTTCTGACTCTAAGCATTTTCCACACACACTAAAAGAGCTTAATTAAAATCATCATTTAATAATTCATAATTTTACACTATGATATTGCATGGTAACAAATAAATAGTGTAATTAACCAAGAAAATTTCTGGATTCCAGAATATTCTGACCCTAATCATCCTTGGGCTCAGAATTTCTGGCAGAATAGTGGATTGAAGTTGAAGAAATGATTCTAGCCAGAGCAGTCTTTTTGCCCCTTAAAACATATCATAGAATTAGACTTTTATCCAGCAGGTAAACTTGACCCTTGTTGATACTATGATGAAGGTGAGAGTAAAAATTCTCAATAGGTGAACAGGGAAATGGAAAGAAAAGTGAACAAACTCAAACTGAAGGGAAAAAGGAGGTTTTGATGAAAGGGAGAGGGAAACTATGAAAACAATTTACATCAAAAGCCCATTGTTGGTGCTAAATAATTCTAAGGAATTCTCTGTTCAGAATTCTATTTCTTATTAGCAGTCAAAACTGTCATCATACCCGTTAGGCAGTTTAGGTCGACAGTCATTTCTCATAACAATTTTGGTTGCTCTCAGAGTGATTACAAGAATGTTTTCTTGCCCAGAATGAAACCTATGCTTTCAGGCTTCTTATCTCTCCTTTCTGTAATGACAAACAACTCCTGTCTCCTCTGCCTTTCAGCATGTGTTCTTGCCATCTTTGACCCTCTCCATCAATTTTCTAGCCCATTCTTACATTATTTCTAACTCATGATCACATATTCTCTCCAATTTATCCTGCTGGGTGATTTCTGAACTCAGCTGTCTGTAGACATAATCTTATTAAATAACTGCATATCTCTGGTAAATTAGACAACTTCACTAAACATATTCTGTCCCTCATATATTGGGGCTTATCTCATCATCAGTCTAACTCGATACTTTGGCACATGGACCGTGAATGATGATTTCTCTCTGCAATCGTGAATTCACAGAACTTCACTTAAGAAATTATAGTGACCATTTCCAGATAGACTTTCTTCTGGTAAGAAAAACCCTACAAATTATATCTTATATTATTGTAAAATAAAACTGTAATGAAAATGACATGACTTGATTATAAAGAAGCAACATAAAAAAGGATGGTATTTTTATCTTAAAATTGTTTAGTGCTCAAATCAACAGATAAGCAAGAAAGAGGCATGCCTAGTTGGTGGATCTTATTTATAAAATGTTAATCCCTTGATGAGAGACTTTAGGTGAGACAAACTTTCATCCATCAATCTTTTCCTGCTCATTTCATAGTTTTGCCCAACTTATTCCATGCTAAGAAAATTCTAGCTTTGGATTTCACCATTATTTCTGACTAAATCTCTGGACCCATTTGCTCTACCAAGCTTTTTTTTTTTTTTTTTTTCGATGCTGGCATAATATTGTGTTTCCCACCATAGCTTGGACTAGACTTTATACCACCCTACCTTTTGTATGCTCTTTCAATCTAAGCCTATTGCTTATAATTTAGCATGAATTGATATCATCCCTGTGAATTGAAGGGACCAAAATAAAATGATTTGCAGTAATGTATAGGAAAAGTTTTTGATAACCACCATTGTAAATGTTTTTATTTTATGTTTCTGTAAAGTGCTGTATCACCACAGTTGTTTACATTATATTTTAGCACTGCTCTTGTATTTTTTCTAGTTTGACGAACTTAAGATTCCTGACGTCATTTCTACTTTTATAGGTATCCTCATATACTTAAAAATCATACTCGTGAAAAATGTCCATGGTTGATACAAATTAACTAAATAAAAGTATTTTTCAGATAGAAGGGCAGCTGAGTGGATCGGGGGATAGAGTACTGGACCTAGAGACAGAAAGACTCTGTATGGTGTATTGTGAATATAGAGTGGTACCTAGCAGACCAAAAAATCTTATTCTCTAAGCACTTAGCAAAAGACTTTGTTTTATATATATATATAGGTCTGTCTATAAAATAATGTGACTGAATTTTGTAAGCAAACTTAGTAGAATGAAAATACCCATAGGAGTGTTACTTCCTTTAAAATAGTCACCAAGTGAAAACTCTTCAAGCATCTCAATTGTTCCCCCAAAAGATTTGGAATTCTTCTTATAGAATTGCTTTCCAAGCTTCCAAATAGATACTTTTAAAATCCTCTATATGAGCTAAGAGTTGACAGCTAAACTTATTTGTGTTCATGTCTGGATAATAAGGTGGATAACGGAATGATCAAGAAAGTGAGTACAGTTTGTGGGAGTGGGGGGAATTAAGGCTACTTATAAAGTAATGAAATTGTTTTCACATATTGTGTGTGTGTCAGAAATTGGGATGTGTATAACTTCCCAGTCGGTAAAGTATATAAAATTGCTAGTCCATTTGATTAAAAATTAATTATTACTTCATTTGTCCTACCTCATTTTCTATATGTATCATATATTGACATTATCTGGTTTTTTCTCTAACATAAATTTCACTTGAATGGAATCATATATTGTATTTATTCAATAGTCACTGTGATGCATACCTAGCACCTTATAAAACCTAGCAGGTCAGGGGTAGTTTGTTAAAAAAAAAAGTTAAAAAGTATAACAGAGTCAGAGGGACAGGCAGGTTTGGCAACTGCCTATGATGAATAGCATCTTCCTTAGATCTTCTCTACTTGAATACTATGTGAAGTTCTTCCTTTAACTCTAGGGTGCACCAAAAAGTGTTTTGTTTTTAATAGCAAAGAATGAGAAAATAACTAATTCAAAATCCTTTATCCATAAATTATAATTCATTTTCTTGCCTTTTTATCAAATGCTTAAAAGCAACCCATAACAACTCAGGATATTGTTAGGCAAACATGCATTACCATGTAATCCATTGAAATGCAATCAATCAGAGACTGAGGATATGAAATAAAGTTCAGTGGAAGACAGCTCATTATATTCTATTGAATGTTTTAACAAATCTTTACTTCTTTTTGCTCTCTTTATTTTGGTCCTTCAGTATTTAGAAAAACACATGAAAAATCCATAGTCTGTATTATCAATCATAAACCAAAGTTGAGAATGGTACAGCAAATACACACCACATTGTCCATGTGCAAGCTTTTCTTTCCTATGACCAGACGTGGCATTCAGTTAAACCTATTTTAACTCATCCTAATTTCTTTTGTCATACACACCATTTTAAAAACCAGTAAAATTTTTCCACTTGGATCTTCCTTAACCATTGTAGGACCATGACAGTTGCATTTGTCCATTGACTTAATTGCCACTCTTAGACAGGTGGCTGTGACCTCATTTTTTTCTTACTTATATATACTGTTGATATATATCATATGATCTTCAAAAGTAAATTTCATCTCTGGAAAAGGGAAGGCACCTATAAATGAATAAAGAAAGAACTGATCACTGAAAACAGGAAGGACATAGACAAAGAGGGGAGGAAGAAAAGAAAGACACAGAGACAGACCATCAGATAACTAGATAAAGAAATAAGTAGACACAAAAGATGAAGATAGCAACAATAACTGACATGCATATAGTATTTACTATGTTCCAAGCACTGTGCTTTAAGCACTTAATAATTATTATCCGATTTTATCCTCACAACAGCTCTGGAGTTAGGTACTATTATCATAGCCATTTTACAAATAAGGAAACAGACAAATCTAAGTGAGTTATCCAGGGACACACAGTTAGTAAGTAGCTGAGGTTTGATTTGAACTTAAATATTCATAACTTCAGGCCTGGAGCCAAATAAAAGAAAGCAAATTGTAATTGCAAAAATGTAAACCATTTTTTTTCTTTTTCTTTTGTTAAATCAGTTACATGTAAAAAAAGTTTTAACAATTATTTTCAAAATTTTTGAGTTCTAAATTCTCTCCCTCCCTCTAATCCCACCCCACCTTTCTTTGAAAAGGCAAGCAATTTGATTTCAGTTATTCATGTGAAGTCATGCAAAATTTATTTCCATATTAGACACATTGCAAAAGAAAACAGATAAAAACCGAATAAATTTTTTAAAAAGTATGGCTTCCATATGCATTCAATCTTCTGTGGAATTATATAACATTTTCATCATGAATCCTTTGAAATTGTCTTGTGTCATTGCCCTGATCAGACTAGTCAAGGCTTTCATAGTTGATCATCCTAACCCTAAACTTTTCAATATTGCTATTACTATATACAGTGTTCTCCTGGTGCTGCTCATTTTACTTTGTATCAGTTCATATAAGTAATTGCAGGTTTTTCTGAAACCATCTTGCTCATTATTTCTCATAGTACAATAACACTATTGCAATCATATACCAGAACTTGTTCAGCCATTTCCCAATTGATGGGCATCCCCTCGGTTTCCAATTATTTGTTGCCACAAAAAAAAAAAAAATGGCGCTATAAATATTTTTGTATGAATAGGTCCTTTTCCCTTTTTTAGATCTCTTTGGGATAAAGACCTCATTGTTGAGTCAAAGGCTCTGCACTTTGATCTTTGGGCACAGTTCCAAATTGTTCTCCAGAATAATTTAACTAGTTCATAACTTTACAAGAGGACATTAGTGTCTTAATTTTTCCACATCCCTTCCAGCATTTGTCATTATTTTTTTCTGTCCTATTAGTCAATCTAATAGATGTAAGGTAGATTATAACTGCAAGTTTTCATTTCTCTAGTCAGTAGTTATTTAAAGCTTTTACATATGCCTATTGATACTTTCAAGGTCTTCTTCTAAAAACTCCCTATTCATATCCTTTGAACAGTTATCAACTGAAGAATGACTTATTTTTCTTAACTGGCTCAATTCCCTATTTATTTGAAAAATGGGGCTTGTATTGGAGGAATTTGATATAAAAATTTTTCCCATTCCTGTTTTCCTTCTGTTTTTTGGCTGCATTGGTTTCATTTCAGCAAAAGCTTCTCAATTACATGTAATCAAAGTTGTCTATTTAAATTTTTGTAATACTCTCCATCTCTTGCCTGGTAATAAATTCTTCCCTTACCCATGAATCTAACAGGTACATTTTTCCATGCTCTGCCAATTTACTTATGATATCACTTTTTATATCTAAATCATTTATCTATTTTGAACTTGTCTTGGAATATAGTATAAGATATTAACCTATTCCTAGTTTCTGTCAAGCTGCATCCAAGTTTTCCCGGCAACTTTTCTCAAATGTTGAATTTGCACTCCCAGAGCTTGAATCTTTGGGCTTATAAAATACAGGATTTCTGTGGTCATTTAGTAACTGTGTATTACTTACCTATTCAGCTGCATCACTACTTTATTAGCCATTACTGAATTGTTTTGTTGATTACCACTTTGTAATGTATTTACCACTTTGTAATATAATTTGAAATCTGGAACCCTAGACTGCCTTCTTTCACATTTTTTTCATTGATTTCCTTGATATTCTTAACTTTTTGTTCTTCCAAATAATTTTATTATTCTTTCTAGCTCTATAAAATAGTTCTATTATAGTGTAATGTTAATGGAATTTGAAGATCTTCCCTGCCTCTTAATAAGCCTATATGACCTGCTTTGATCTTTGGCCCAGCCCACAGCCTGAGTCACATGAAGCTTGTGGAGGAGCTTGCCAAATGGATGGAGCAGAAAAAGTGCAGCAGGAAGAGATAGTGAGGTGGAGCTGAGAGAGAGACAGCAGGAAGAGCAGAGCAGAGAAGCTAGTATTTTGACTAAGGGAACTCATTTGTAGGAAGGCCTGATGGAGGGAAGGCTTAGGGATAGCTATGCTCCTTTACTGGTAATGTGGACAAATTTCCTTGTTACCATGGTGGAATTGGTTTTCTGGAATCTGAATAAATATTTTGGTTCTTTCTTTGAGCTTATATTCTGTGAATTTGCCCTAGAAATGCACCAGCATATCCATGGCAGGTGCTATGGGTATTGCATTGGTGTGACAGGTAGGTTGATTGGTATGGCACTGAATAAGTTAACTTAAGATTGTCATTTGTATTATATTGGCTTGGTCTGTCCAAGAGCAATTAATATTTCTCCAATTGTTTAGATCTGACTGTATTTATGTGAAAAGTGTTTTGTAATTGTGTTCATATAATTCCTGGGTTTGAGTTGGCAGGTACATAAACAAGTATTTCTGCAATTACTTTAAGTGGAATTTCCCTTTCAATCTCTTGCTGCTAGGTTTTGTTGGTAGTATATAGAAATATAAATGATTTGTGTGGGTTTATTTTCTATCTTTCAAATTTTACTGAACTTGGTAATTGTGTCAATGAGTTTTTAGTTGATTCCCCAGAGTTTTCTAAGTATACCATCAAAATGTTTACAAAGAGAGATAGTTTTGTTTGTGTGATATTCATGATACATTGCCATAATATCCTTGATATTATTTTATTTAAAATGTTTGCCTCAATATTCATTAAGGATATCGACCTATAATTTTCTTTCTCAGTATTTTCTGTACCTGGTTTAGGTATCGAAACCATAATTGGGTTGTAAAAGAAGTGTGGTAGGACTCCATTAACTATGTTTTCAAATAGTTTATACAGTTTGAGATTAATCATTCCTGAAATCTTTCATAGAATTCACTTGAAAATCCATCTGGTCCTGGAGATTTTTTTCTAGGGTTTATTCAATTTCTTTGTCTAAGATAGATATATTTAAGTATTTGTAATGGTAATTATGAGAGTCACAGATCTTCCCAACCCATTAATGAGTCTGCTCATTAAGGAAAATTTGATTAGGGAAGATTTGTTTTGTGGAGAGGCCCATACCTTTTGTTTATTTCTAATGAGGCACTGTTTCTCAAGGGTTGTGATACCCTCTGGCTCTGAAAAGTGTATAAATACTCTGAGGCAAGGTTTTACTTTGAGGATTATTCATTTTAAGTGTTTATTTGGCCAGACAAGACTATAGGCATCCACTAAGGAGCCGCTCGGCTTTGAAAGCCCAGATGTTGGTGCTTCTCTCTCTGGTAACTATGTATGTATGGTCAGATAGCTGGATCTGTCTGCTGATCTGTGGCGTATGTATTGCTTATGATCAGAGAGTTGGAAGCCCTGTCTGTTGATCTTTGTTTCTCTGTTTATATTTCCTCTGAAGTTCAGGGTGCTGACTTTTTCCTTTGAACTAAATGTGCTTGATTAAAGTGGTTGTTGACCCCTCAAAAGTTGCTTTCCTTTTAGAAAAGCAGATCTAAGAATTTGTCCAGCCGGCCTTTTTGTGTATGCCAGGATTGCTTAACTTTTCTAACATTCTATTGCCCTTCTTGACTTATTTCTTATTTATTTTATGTTTAGATACATCTAGCTCATGAATATGAAGGGAGAATACTAAAAAATAAAGATTACTGTTGAATGGAATGTACTAGGAGAAAGAGAAATGGAGAGGTAGAATGTAGCAAATCATCTCGCATAAAAGAGGCAAGGAAGAACTTTTGCAATAGAGGGGAAGGGGGAGAGGTTAAATGGAATAAGGGAGCCTTATTCTCATGGGATTTGGCTTAAGGAGGGAATAACAGATATTTAATTGGGTATGGCAATCTATTTTACTCTGCAGGAAGGAAGGGGGGAAAGGGTTAGGAGAGGGAAGATACTAGAAGGTTCACAAATTGGTGAAAGGGATAATCAGAAGCAAACACTATTGTGGGTGGACAGGTCAAGGGAGAGAATGGAATAAATGGAGGGTAGGACAGGACAGAGGGAAATGTGTTTAGTCTTTCACAACATGACTGTTATGGAAGTGATTTTCATGACTGCACATGTATGACCTATATTGAATTGCTTGCTTTCTCAATGAGGGTGAGTGGGGAGAGAGGAAGGGAGAGAATATGGAACTCAAAACTTCAAAAATGAATGCTTAAATTGTTTTTTCATGCAACTGGCAAATAATATGTAGAAGCAATGGGGTATAGAAATCTATTTTGCCCTGCAGGAAAACAGAGGGGAGGGGTAGAAGAAGGGAGTGACAAAAGGGAGAACAGACTGAAGGAAGGGGTGGATGGGATGCATACTGTCCTGGGGAGGGGCTGGGGAGAGATGGGGAGAAAATTTGGAATCCAAATTCGTGTGGAAGTGAATGTTGAAAACTGAAAATTAAATAAATTACATAATTAGATATATCTAGCTCAGACAGGGAAAGTTGAGGTCCCCCAGTAGTATACTTTGATTATCTATTTCCCTCTGTAATTAAGTTAGCTTTTCCTTTAAGAATCTGGATTCTAGGTTATTTGATACATATATGCTTAGTATTGACATTACTTATTTGTCTATGTTTCTTTTTAGCAAGATGTCATTTCCCTGCTTATCCCTTTTAATTGGATCTATTTTTACTTTTGCTTTGTCTGAGATCACGGTAATTTTCTGAGATCCTGCCTGCCTTTTTTACTGTAGCTGAAGCATATTGGCTCCAGTCCTTTATTTTAACTCTGTTCACTTAAGCTCTTTGTTTCAAGTGTGTTTCTTATAAACAACATGTCAGATTCTAGTTCTGAAATCATTCTCCTATGTTTTCCCATTTTATAAATGAGTTCTTCCCATTCTTATTCATAGGTATGATTAGCAACTGTTAATTTCCTTCTATCTTATTTTTTTCTGTTTATTCTATTCTCTCTCTCTTTATCCTGCCCCTCCTCTAAAAATCTATTTTGCTTCTGACCACTGTCTTCTTCTCTTTGCCCTCCCTTTTATTATCCTCTGTTTCCTCTTCCTCTTATTCTCTTCCATTCCTGCTTCCCTATTGGGTAACACAGTTTTCTATTATTAATTGAGTATGAACATATATCTTCTCACTTTGAACCAATTAATATGTGACTGGAGTACAAATATTGCCTCCCCCAACCATTTATTTTTCCATTGTAAAAGCTCTTCCCTTGAGTTTCTCTTATATATGAGATATTTTTCCTATTCTTTCACTCCCTTCCTCTTTCTCCAGTACATTCCTCTTTATTACCTCTCCATTTGTTATGTCTTCTCAACATAATCAACTCATTCCCACATCCTTGTTTCTATGTAGAATCCTTCTAACTGCTCTGCTAATAATGAAGTTTTTAGAAGCTATACATATCATCTTCCCATATGGAAAGGTCAAAGTTTAATCTTGTTAAGTTCCTTATGATTTCTCTTTCATGTTTATCTTTTTATGCAACTCTTGAGTCTTGTATTTCAAAGTCAAATTGTCTCTTCATCTCTGATTATTTCTTTAGGAATTCTTGAAAGTCTTCAATTTCACTAAAGGTCCATTTTTTCCCTTGAAGGATTATATTCAGTTTTGCTGGCAGGTTATTCTTATTGTAATCCTAGCTCCTTTATCTTTCAGAATATTATATCCCAAGCCCTCTACTTCTTTAATGTGGTAACTGCGAAAATCTTGTGTGATTCTGACTATAGTTCCACAGAATTTGAACGGTTTATTCCTGGCTACTCAAAGTATTTTCTCTTTGACTTGGGAGCTCTGAAATTTAGCTTTAATATTCCTGGGAGTTTTCATTTGATGGGTCTCTTCCAGGTGATAATTGGCAGATTCTTTTCATCTCTACTTTTTTTACCCTGTGAATCTAAGATATCAGAAAAATTTTCCTTGATAATTTCTTAAAATATGATTTCTAGGTTCTTTCTTCAATCATGGATTCTTCAATTATCTCTCCTTGATCTATTTTCCAAATCAGCTTTTTTTCTTATGAGATATTTTACATTTTCTTCTATTTTTTCCTTTCTCTTGACTTTCTTTTATTGTTCCTTGATTTCCCATGGACTCATTAGCTTCTACTTACCCATTCTGATTTTGAAGGAGTTATTTTTTCAGTGAGTTTTTGTACATTTTTTTCCATTTGATCATTTGTATCTTTTTTTTAAACCAGTTGGTGAATTCTGGACTTTAAGGGGTTATATTAGGTTTGCACAATGTATAGCCTATGGGATGAATGTTCTACAGGACCATTTTACATTCTTTACATTTTTTGTGGGACACCTTTGGCTAGCACAAGAAACCCTATGTTGTTTAGGCTTGCCCTAGGGGAACTTCACATCCTCAGTTTTTGCTGGGGGATTTGCAATTTTCACGGGTCACCCAAAATTCTTCAGAGGACTAAAAGTAGTGTGCTAGCAGTAACAGACTTGCGATATTTTGCAGACCTGTGTTATGTTCTCCAGTATTTCTTTTGCCTGACAATCTATTAATTGTCTTTTCATAATTTTCTTCATTTGATTTGAGTTTTTTTACCTAATTTTCCTCTACCCCTCTGATTTCAAAAATCATTTTTCAGCTCCTCCAGCAATTCTTGTTGGGCTTATATCCAATTTATATTTTTCTTTGAGACTTTCTTTATACTGTTTTGACTTCATTGGCTTCTTCTGAGTTTTTGCCTTGATCTTCCCTGTCATCAAAATAGCTTTAATTGTCAAGTTATTTTGTTGTTGCTGTTTTCTCCTTTTCCCATCCTAATCTTAATATTTACCTTTACATTAAAGTTGGGTTCTGTTCCTGGCATGGAAGTTGTTGTACAAGGGACACTTTCTCAAGCTTCAGGCTTTTTTGTCCCTACTGATTTCAAAGCTATTTCTGAGTGTTTACAAACTTTTAGTGTTTCCAAGGTGATATGATCTGGGGAGAGGTGTGCTCACTGCTCTCCTGGTCTATACTCTGATCCTTGCCCAGGAAGGGTCCTAGTCCCTTGAGATTGCAATCAATATTGCTCTTGAGGGTCCCTGCTTTCTTGGGACTGAAAGTTACACCATCCCTCAGGGTTCCTGATCTGTTATGTCCAAATGTAATGTTGCTCCTCACAGCAACTGCTCCCTCTTGACCAAAACTTGCTCCTCTCCACTCTTGAACTATGACCCAGAGGTGAGTAAAAGTAATGGAGTTTTGTTCTCAGCTCAGTGCTGGCACTGGAGTCCCTTATACTCTTTTTTAACCCGTTGCCAGATCCCCTTCTGCCTCTGACTTAAGAGCTCCCAAAACTCTTGCTGCTTCTGTTGTAATCATCTGGTCCTACCACATGGTGTTTCATCCCTGTGAGCTTTGGGCCAGCCTCCACCTATGCCCCAGATCTCTCTTCCTGACCTCTTAAGTTGTCTTTGACTGAAAGAATGTCTCACTCCTCACTGAATCTACTGTTGGTGGATTCAACCAATGATTCAACCATTGTGTAGAGCAATTTGGAACTATGCCTAAAAGGCTATAAAATCATGTATACCCTTTGACCTAGCATTACTACTATTAGGTCTGTATTCCACAAGAGATAAAAAGCAAAAAGGAAAAGGATCTATGTACACAAAAATATTTATAGTAGCTCTTTTCTGAGGGTAAACAATTACAAACTGAGGAGACGTTAATCAATTGGGGAATAGCTGAACAAATTGTGGCATGTTATTATGATGGAATACTATGGTACTATATGAAATAACAAGCAAGATGTACTCAGAAAAACCAGGAAAGACTTGCAAGGGCTGATGCAAAGTGAAAAGTATGTGTACAAAGTAACAGCTATCTTGTGCAATGATCAGCTGTGAATCATTTAGCTATTCTCAGCAAGGGAACAATCCAAGACAACTCTGAAGGACTTACAATGAAAAATGCTATCCATCCCCAGAGAAAGAACTTATGTGTCTGAATACAGATTAAAGCATAATTTTTTTACTTTATTTTTCTTGAGGTTTTTTTTGTCCATATTTTCTTTCACAAGATGACTATTATGGTTATGTTTTGCACGACTATACATGTATAGCCTATATTGAATTGCTTGCCTTCCCAATGGGAGTGAGGGAGGAATGGGAGGAAGGGAAAGAATTTGGAATTCATTTTTAAAAACAGATGTTAAAATTGTTTTTATATGTATGTAACTGGGGAGAAACAAAATACCAAATAAAATGCTAAATAAAAATAGTATAAATCAAAGAAAAAGAATGTTTCACTCTAACCTCTTGTTGGCCCTGCCACTCCAAAATTCAATTTGAGGCATTACTTTCAAGTTGTTTGGAGGACAATGTGGGAGAGTTCAGCTGAATGCTTTCTTTATTCCACCATTGACTACCTGCAAAGTATTTTCAATTTAATTTGATACATACTAATTAAGTAACTACTTTGCTCCCATTCTATAAGGCAAAAAAATTAAATAAAATTACATTTTTTATAAAAGGCCTGAAATAGCTCTTGCCCTCAAGTAGTTGACAGAGTTTTAGTGGTCCATAACTGCTGACTGCTAAGATCCTTCGGTTGGTAATGAAGACATATCTGAACGATGAGGAAAGGACTTAAAAGATGTTGCCAAGAATAGAGAAATGTTAATCTTGTGGTGTAGTCATCACTGTTTAACCCAAAATCCTAAAGAGCATAGATTGTCCAATTACAATACTTTAGCCAAGTGCATAGAAGTATTAAGAGACACACAGAGAAAACCACCTAGGTAATGAGACTTCCCTATTCAGTACAACTCTGCTACAAAGAAGCCTCATTTGTATCTCTTACTTTCTATCTTTCCAGAACTCGTAGCCAATCTATAGTATAAAATGTACTGGAAACTTGGGTTCTGCTCTGTGCATGGCGTGTGTGTGTGAGTGTGTGTGTGTGTGTGTGTGTGTGTGTGTGTGTGTGTGTTTCCTACAGCCCACAAGAAATCTCCTAAATGAAAAAGAATCGGGTGCCTTGTTTAGAGGTAATGACAACTGCTGCCTTTCAATGCGCAGGTTCGTGGTCCTGCCATCCTGACTGCTGATAATCCAATGTAGGTGAAGAATGTTGGTTTTCTGGTTCATTTGTATTTATTTACTATTTTTCATCCATCTACCAAGTTAGTGCTACATTACTTTAAATATTTTCCATTATCAGAGACTGTTATTATCTACACTCTGTTGCTTTTAATGTAAGAAAGAAAGTGGGAAGGAAAGTTTTTACTTAAACTTGAGACAGAAAATGGAAACTGAAGAGCTTTGAGTACTGAAAAATGGAGTTGAGTAAAAGCATTATTGGGTATTGAAAAACCTCCATTTAAATATGTTACATTTTTCTTTTACTTGGAAACAACTATTCTTCTATGTGGGCCGGCTTCTCCCTAGAGTCCTCTACAAGTTTTTGAAAGCTGTAAAGCTGTAAAACATTCCGCACTTCATTGACATTAAGTTGATGTTTGTGTGGAATAGAAGTCTAATACTTTTAGTCTGAAAATTGGTACTTTCATGGAGTTAATGTAAAGGTTCTGAAAATGTGCACGTAATTTCATTCTAAGTTAGTGCTGCAGAGAAATTTTGTTCAAGAGTAGCTATATGAGAACTTCAGGAAACAGTTTGTGAGACTAATAGCATCATTAGGCTTTGAATGACTGAACCAGTCTTCTGTTCCATTAAGCTAACATGGTATGTGTTGCCTTAACTGGTTTAGGTAACAAATACAGAGATCAGGTATTACCAAAAAAACTACAGTTATCAGGATAGTGTTAGAGATGAGAACAGTGTTGGGAGGAGGAGGACAAGAGCCCCACTTTTCCATCATTCTCTGCTTTACATGGATACACAAAGCTAAAATATTATTGACTCTATTAAAGATTTGCCTTGCCACTAAGCTATACCTTCTTCCCTATTTCCAGGTATTATGACTGGAAGCATCTCCAAAAAAGCAAATCTAGAAACTTATTCCTAACTACACCACCACCACTCCTGCCTCTCATTCACACACACACACACACACACACACACACACACAGAGTTCATTATCATATGATATAATATTTCATATTTTTATGTATAATACAGTGCTTAGCACATAGTAGGCATTTGGTAAATACTTAATTCCTTCCCCTTGCCTCATCCATCCACACTCCAGAAATCCCTTGTAGCTCCTTGACAAAGCTGCTTCCTTGGACTTCCTCGGACTTGCTCTGAGGCCATATCCCTCAGGACAAACACTTGTTACCTTCCGCCTACGGGATTCCTCCTTAGAAATGGATGACCAGCTCCTAAGAGCAGGTTTAACTGTCTCCCACCAAGCTAATCATTCAACTTAGTCAAGCACAACACCCTCTTGCCTAGTATCCTATCTTATACCAGTTACTAAGGCTAAACAGTCAATCTTCAGCCAATTTAATTCCCTTTGCAGAGTTCTTTTTTTTATACCTGTCCTTCAATCAAGTAAAGGTGCTGTCAAATGCAGTGCAGTAAATTTACAAATGGATACATTCTAATTCAGTCTCTTCTCTCTATTGTCTTTACTTTACAAATCTACTCAAATATTCTTTTAATGGTCTGGTATAACAGTATTAGCCTCATGCTTATAAACTTTATGTCTTATAAGCCTCTGCTAGCCTGACATTGCAGAATATAATCACATATCTTACTTAACCCAGTTCAGGTGACCAATCTGAGGGTCCTTTGTCATCCCATGACTGACTCTATGAACTTCAACTGAATTTGCCTTTGATGGGAAAATTCTTCTGAAGTAGGTCTTTCAAAATCTGTTTTCAGTCTATATTCTCAGTCTTCTTTTATGCTATTTCCTTTTATACCTTCTGCATTCCAGGCACACTGGACTGCCAGAAGCCCCACCACCACCCAATTTCATCATGACCTATTTCATCAATGTACAAATATGTAGACTAACTATGCCTTCTCCTTCTTGGTCCTAAGTGTGGAATCTTACATTTGTCCCTATTGAATCTCATTAGATTGAGACCAGTGCTCTAGAGTGTCAAGATATTTTCTAATCCTGGCCATTCCAGGCTATTGGCTATCTACCCCACACCCCCAGATTGATGTCATCTGCAAATCTGATAAGCAGGAAATTTATGCCTTTATTCAAGTATTTGATAAAATAACCAAAGGACAAGAACAGACCTTTAGGGCACTCCCTTGGAACCCTCTTTCCAAGGTGATGTTGAACCATAAGCAACTTCTCTTTGAGTTAAGCCACTGAACAAGATCTGAATCCATCTAATCGTTCTGTAGCCTAGCCCCATATGTCTTCATGTTTTCTATGACAATACTTGATACTTGATCACAAGCTTTGCTGAAATCTGGGTAAACTACATCTACATCAGTCTCCTGTCTAACCAGTTTAGTTACCCTATCAAAACATTAAAGGAAATAAACTTAATCTGGAATGATCTTTCTTGATGAGGCTATACTGACTTCTGTATTTCACTTACTTTTCAAAATGCTCATTAATCATGTCTGTTATCATCTATCATAAGGTTTTCCTAGGAATCAAATCAAGCATATGGTCCCATAGTTTCCATTCTATTCTCTTCCTTTTGTTGAAAGTTAGGATGAATTTCCCCTATCTCTAGATCTGTAGTATTTCTTCCATTTTCCAAGACACTTCAAACATCATTGAAAATGACTAAGATGACTAAGCAATTACATTTGCTGGTTCTTTGTGTGCCAAAGGATGTAGTTCATCTGAGCCAATGGACTTGAATTCATCAAGAGCAACTAAGGTATTCTCTGAAGATCTCCTTACTTATCCTTGGGTATCAATTCTCTATCCATAATTTTTGTTCCGTACTTTCATTGAAAGACTCTTATCCTTATAGAAAAAGCAAAAGTGAATAAAAAATTAAACAGCTCCTCCTTCTATAATTAGTTACAACTGTCTTATCTCTCCTTTAATCTTCCTCTGTCCTCAAAAAATAAATATTCAGATTTTTCTTTATTTTCTTATCCCTAGCATCTAGAATATTTAATAAAACATCTGTTGAATTGAATTAAAAAGAATTAATGGTCATGTCATGAGAAAGTATCCTATGAATTGCATGCTCCCTGTAATGTCTAATATTTCACTGATGTTTTACCATGCCAACAATCAGCAGGGGGATGACTACCTGCACAAACACAGCATTCCTTCACTTCTACATACCTCTCTCAGGAATGATAATAGCCATTCACATTTATTTAAGGGTTATAAAATACATTATTGTAAAATATATTAAGACAGCTAGATGGTGCATTGGACAGAGTTACAAGCCTCGAGCCGGGAAGATCTGAGTTCAAATCCTACCTCAGATACGTACTAGCTCTGTTACCCTGGGCATGTCATGTGACCTGGTTTGCCCTAATTTCCTCACTGTAAAATGAGCTGGAGAAGGAAGTGACAAACCAGTATCTTTGCCAAGAAAACTCTAGATGGGGTCATGAAGCTGGACGTGTAAAACAACTGAACAACAAAAAATGTTTTCATATAACAGCCCCACAAGATACATAGTCCTTGGTTTCTTCATATTTAAAAATAGGATACTTCTTGCTCTACCTTCCTAAGGAAGTTTGAGGGAAGATCTGATCCATCATATATGTGAAATTGGTTTGGAAATTATAAGGAATTATTATAAACATTTGGGTATTATTCATTGATTACTTAATGATCCTAAAAGATCAAGGAAAAAATAATTATATCAACTCTGTATGATATTTTCTAATTAAGATGCACATGTTGATAAATATGCCATCCTCTGCAACTCACATTTTTCTTAACACTCCTCTTTACATTTTATATGCCCTCAATCTAACACTGTAATGTATATATGCATGTGCAGTGAAAAGTTGAAGTGGAAAGACCAACATCTGTGTAACAATTTTTTTTCCATGCTAGATATTGCCAATGTTCTTATGACTTTGATTGCTATCTCATTGATAAAGAATGAATTACTGTTGTGAGTCTAAGCCAACTCTTCTGCCCTGATCAACTGAAAAGAGCAGGCTCATTAAAATAAGATTTTTTAAAATTAAAATTAAAAAAAGAGAAGAAAAAATGTTGCAGCATCTTCTCTTAATCTCCCATCTCCAAGTTTTTACTGGTTGCTGGGAGGCAAAGGTATATTAGAGCTACATGTATTTATAAACATATGTCCCGTGAAGAAAGCTCCTGCACTCCAGACCCAAAAAGGGAGTTTTTGGTTAATAACAATTTAAAGGGTTACCTCTCTAAAACAACTAAGTTTGAGAATTTGGGGGACCAGAGTCCTATTGAGAAAAAGGGAAGTTCCTATAAGAGTCAGTTTCTTGAGGAAGAGAGAATTCTACATGCAATCTTAAAAGCTAAAAATGTAGCATAGGATTAAAACTATGAGTGGATTCCCAAATTAACATCTCTGGGTGAAAATGAGGCTTATCAGAATGCTGGGGATTGCCTAAAACCCACAAATTCATTTCCTATTTGAGATAGACTGAGCCCTTAGGGAAGAACCATAAGACATGAGACTGTCAGTATCCCTTGGATGAAAGCAGATCTCATTGGAATGTTGTGCCATCACTTCTCTAACAGTTTCATATTTATTTCTCTTCCAATGGGAGCTCAAATGATTTGTGTTTGCTATAAAGCTGTAGAACTATATAAGGCCCTTGGAGTAAAGGTAGAAATGAACTAGATAACAAAAAGAATTGTATTAATTGTTCATGAGCTACTAAAAGTCCTTTATATGGTTTCTGCATTTTCTATGGGGTGAAATAAAGGTTTTCCTGTATCTGCTATATACGTTGTTACCTTGCATACCTGTACAGAAACTGATAATTCATTTTACTTCCATACGCAGAGCAACATGAGACATACTTGAGTTGTAGTTGGATATGGAGAGGGGTGTTAAAATAAGTCAAAGAGATATGATCTGACTGCAGAAGATTGATGTTAAGGTTGATCCCAAAACTAAATTAATTCAGTGTCAATCCAGAGCTTGCTGCTCAGAGTGATGGGTTATACTTATAACTCTGCTTTTTATACTTATAATTTCCCAACAGCCAGACTGATCAATGTATTGCAAGCATGGCATAAGTAAACGAATGAGAAAACCTACATTCTGATTCTAGCCCTGCCACTAATTATCAATGTGACATTGGGTCACTTGACCTCTCTCTCTGCTTCTTTTACCTGTAAAATGAGGAAGTTGAACCAGAAAATCTAAATTCACTTTTAAACCTAAATCTTATGATTTTCTGATCTTTATTTCTCTAAAACATACAGCAATACAGTTTTGGCTAAAATCATATTTTCTGTTCCTTTAAATAATTTCATACACATTCCATAGTTCCTTCACTCCACTTTACTTCAATATGATAAAATGAATAGAGGATTACTATGCCCTAGTATTTGAGTCTGATATAATGCACTGTAGAAATAAGTAATTAACGTAAGTTGAGAAATTGATATAAACTCACTTGTCCTAGGATACTTTAAATAGGGCATGACTGTATAATTATTTCCAACCAGCTTCCAATATTTTTCCTACTTTGTCTGGAAACTAGTCTACCTCCCAATTGTTCTTTGAAGTTCAGGATAATTAAAAACCCATTATGGTTCCTTCTTTGCAATGACGCTACATAAATTAAGTCTCAGCAGTGTTGAAACTCACAAAGTGATATAACCCTTTCAAAGTGTCATTTTATCTGCAATTCAAATTTCATTTGTGTGATCAGGATTCCTTCAAACATTTTAAATTTGAACCTCAACCTTTCCAATGCATATAATGCATAACCACTTTTTAATAATTAATAGGACAGTTTGTTAAGGACTTTCTCTAACAGTGTAAGAATATATGAAACATAATACTTCTTTCTCAGAGATCTAAAAGATGTACTAATGTAGAAGAACATGCTTTCATAGTTTAAGCCCTTATAGGTAAAATTCCTTGGTCTAGAGAAGATTATTGTTCTTTAAAGTTCAAGGCAATCTTTGTCAGTCTACGCTGACAAATTCTAGTTATATTCTTTCAAAATATGAATTTTGATAAAGATGTAAAATAAAGAGACAGAAAGGTAGCCTGAAAATTTTTAGATTACTTCTGGCATAAATATTGTGACATATGGATCAGTGGCAGGAGATCAAAACATGACATGAGGAGACTCAAAAAAAAGGCTCCTTAAGGATAATAAAGAGAAAATGATAAAATATTTTCCTGAGGGCAATTGTTTGGCAGATGGTAGGGCCTAGTAGTTCTGTCTGTTGTTTAAAGAAAAACCTAGGTAAGCTCAAAGAAGATTATTAATAAATTGGCCATAGGGTGATGAATTTTTCAGTCACAGAAACTCTCAAAGCCTGTCTACTAAATTATAGAAGGGTGGCAGTCTGTGTCAGTGGATGGAGTACTCAAACCAATAAAAATTACAGCCCCATGAATTACTTAAAAATTGGAAATCAATAGTGAGCCAATTAAAATTTGTGAGATGAATAACATGATCTGAATGAAAAATCATATAGAATAAATGTGGAAAATGTGACAAAAAAAGAGAGCAAAGGTAAAGAAAAACAATGTCTTCTTGGATAAAGGAAGAGAGAAGGAATGAGTGGTACAATGAGAGGGAGATGGAGGATAATGGAGGAAAATAATGATTAGGAAGAATCTGTGGAATTATTGAAGCAGCATGCATAGGGCTAGAGTGGATACAGTTTAATTGAAACCTCAAGTACATTTTTGGCAAAATGAGGAGGATAGCAAATTTTAATTTTAGAATCCTTTCTAGGGGCAGAGTCAAAATGGTGGAATGAGTCCAAATCTACCAAAAACTTCCCCAAAACCTCCTCTACAATGACTGCAGAAAATACTTCAAACAAAATTCTGATCAGGAAAGCCAAGACAAAGTGACAGTGGGTCATTTTTCTTGCCCAGAGCATCTTGGGAAGACAGAAAGAAGTAAGTGATGCTGGGGTAGGTGTCAGTCAGATGCCCAAAGCCACATTGAGTGGCAGTGGCATCATTAGACTGTGGTGACAGTAGCACTGGTAAGGAATGGCTTAGCACCCAGGAATAGAAAGGGGGTAGAAAATCTTGGCAGAATGAAATACCAGGAGACCCCTGTATTAGAACAAGATTAGTTCACTCATTTCTCTATTTGGGATCATAGTTCCAGAGTGGAGTAGATCAATTTTTGTTGTGAGATAGCAGAGAACCAACCTGAGTAAGAATCATAATATAGAACAGAAGAACAGTGAACAGACTTCTCCCTAGATTAGATTACAAGACCTAAGACCAAAACTGTGGAAGCAGCAGAAGGACATATAAGAAACTCAGACCAGACATCCCTGCAGAGATGGGCAAAGGCCAGCTCTAATATAAAATCCAAAACAAGAAATAAGACATAAAAATGAACTAAGAACAACCACAAAGAGTTGATAGTAAAAAAGTTACGATGATGACAGGAAAGTTCAAGATACAAATTTAAAAAGAGACAACAATTTGAAAAAAAATCTACAAGCAAAACCTCAAAGAAAAATGCAAATCAGACACAAACACTGAAGGAATTTCTAGAAGGTCTAAAGAGATTTTAAAAGGAGAAAAAAAGACTTTAAAAATCAAATAAGAGCTACAGAGGAAAAATTTGAAAAATAAATGAGACATATACTAAATGGTCAAAGGATATGAACAGGCAGTTTTCAAAGGAAGAAATTAAAGCTACCTATACTCATATGAGTGAAATGGGCAGGGCCAGGAGAATATTACACCCAGTAACAGTCACAGTACGTGAGAGCTGTATCTGATAGACTAAGCCCTTCACAGCAATGCAAGGACCTAAAACATCCCAAAAGGACTCGAGGCAAATTCCACCCACATCCAGATAAAGAACTAAGGAATCAGAATGCAGAATACAGCAGACTGTTTTCTCTTGTGTTATGTTTAGCTTTGGTTTAATTTTTTTCATGGTTTTTCCCATTCATTTTAATTCTTCTAAGCAACATGACTACTGTGAAATGTGTTTAATAAGAATGTATGTGTAGAACCCATATAAGATTGCCTGCCATTTCAGGGATGGAGGGAAGAGGGAGAGGAAGAAAATTTAAGACTTATGGAAGTAATTGCTGAAAACTGAAAAGAAATAAATGAATTAAATTTTGAAAATAAAGCTAATCCCACAGTTTCTCACAATATTGAGAACCATAAAAAAAAGAAATGAGACAAATTCAAGAAAATTATGAAAAAATAATGAAGAAACATCCAGGCAAAAGAAGCACAAAATGCTGAAGAAAATAATCCCTTAAAATCATAATGGTTACACGATAAAAGAGATACAAAAATATTGGAAAAGATAGTTCCTTAAAATTATAATTGGTCAAATGGAAGTTAGACACCAAGAAACAGTAAAAAAAAAAAAAAAGCTTGAAAAACATAGAAGAAAATATGAAACATTCTGAGAAAAAGCATAAAAATGGATCAAGTAGAAATAATTTAAATATCATTGAAAAACTGAAAGCCAGTAACAAAAAAAATGAGCCTTGGTATCATATTTCAAGAAATGATAAAGGAAAATTGCCTTGATGTCTTAGAATTAAGAGACAAAAGTAAAATTTGGAAGCATCCATTGATCACCTCCTGGATGAAATCACAAAATTGAAAACTTCCAGTAGTATCATAGTCAAAATCCAGAGTTACCAAGTCAAGGAGAAAACATTGCAGGCAGCTAGAAAGAAACCATTCAAACACCACTGAGTCACAATCATGATCACACAAGATTAAAAGCTGCCACCTTAAAGAAGCAGAGGGCTTGGAATATGATATTCTGAAAAGCAAAGGAGGTAGGATCACAACCAAGAATAACACCTTACAAAACTGAATATAACCCAACAGGAAGGAAAACTGACCATTTGTGAAAGAGAGGACTTCTAAAAGACAGGACAGAGATACATAGAAATTTTGACATTCAAACATAATAATCAAGAGTAGCATAAAAAATGGTAACATGAGTGAGAAACTTTAAGAGATTAAACAAGCTTAAACTCTTTATATTCCTATAGGAGGAATATAACCCCCAAAGACTTTATCATCATTAGGGTAGTCAGAGAAAGTTTACTTACATAGAATACATATGTGTGAGTGTATTACATTGGTATAATCTTTAAAAAAGAATAATATGGTGAGAAATAGGGATGTATTGAGAGAAGGGAGAGGAAGAATTATCTGGTTATCTGGTATAAATTATCTGATACAAAAAAGAGATGTGCAAGGAAGTCTGTACAACAGAGAAAAGGAGGGAGGGGATGCAAAAACCTCATTCTCATCTGAACTGGTTCAAAGAGGAAAGACTATATATGCACACAGAGAGGGGTATAGAAATTCATATTACCTGAGAGGGAAGGTGGAGGGAAAGGGGAAGAAAGAGGTAGGCTTAAAAGAGGCAGATGTCAGAAGAAAAAGAGACTTTTGAGGAGGGGCAGGGTAACAAAGAAAAGAAAAGAATAAATAGAATAGTAAGAAGGGGAATAAACAGTTTTCATAATTGAATATCATCAAAATGATGACATTGTCCAAATTAATTTTCTTGTTCAGTGCCATGCCAAACTACCAAAGACTTGCTTTATATACTTAGAAAAAAATAGGACAATTCATGTGAAAGAGCAAAAGAACAAGAATATCTGATGAATCAAAGAAAAAAATCAAGTAAGGGGGCCTAGAAGCACCAGGTCTTAATGGTAGAACTCACCCATAAAATGGGAAAAAAAAGATAGCAGGATGAATTAGACACTAAAATCTAACAATATGTTGTTTACAAGAGACATAGTTGAAACAAAAAGATAGAGACACAAATACTTACTACTGTTATTATCTATTATACTTCAGTTGAAATTAAAATGGCAGGATAGTAATCATGATCTCAGACAAAGCAAACGCAAAAAAAGACCCAATTAAAGATAATCAGGGAAACAACATTTGCTAAAAGATTGCATAGATTATAAATTAATATCAGTGATGAACTAAAATTGCAAAGCCACCAAATTCTTGAAGGAAATGATAAATGAGTTACAGAAGGAAAGAGATAGTAAAACTATACTGGTAGGAGGCTACAATTTATACCTCTCAAATCAAGATAAATCTAACCATAACATAAACAAGAAAAAAAGTTAAGGAAAGAAGCAAATATGATAGACTTTTGCATAAAATTGAATGACAATAGAAACACATACACACACACACACACACACACACACACACACACATCTTTTTCTCAGTTCTTCATGGCCCCTTCACAAAAACTGACAAAATTTGAGGCCAAGAATTCCTTACAACAAATGCAAAAATAAGGATAAATATTAAATACACCTTTTCCCAGACATCACACAATAAAATTGGATTGAATAAAGGGTCTTGAAAGCATAGGATAATTATTGTTTGGAAATTAAATAATATAATTCTAAAGAATGAAAAGTGAAAAGAACGAATCATATAATCAATATCATAATCAATAATTTTACTTCAAATAATTACATAAAAAGAATGGGGTACCAAAATTTACATCTAGAGCAGTACTTGTGGCAAATTTTATATTCTAAATGTGTATGCTGAAAAATAGAGAAAGAACTAATTGGCAAACTAGGAATTCTCTTTAAAAAGCAGAAAAAGAACAAGTTAAAAATGACAAACAAAAAAATAGAAACTCTGAAAGTTAAAGGAGCAAATAACATAATTGAAATAAAATACTATTGAACTAATAAATAAAATTACAAGTTGGTTTTATAGGGGAAAATAAATTAAAAATAAGGGCTAATCTGATATTTTAAAAAAGAAAATCAGATTACCAATATCAAAAATAGAAGGAATGCACAAGCAATGAAGATGAAATTAAAATAACTATTAGAAATGATTTTGCCCAACTTTATATCAATAAAACTGGTAATCAAAATGAAATAAGTGAATATTTACCAAAATATAAATTACTCAACTTAAGAAGAAATAGAATACTTAAATTGCCCTAGAAATAGAAATTAAACAAGCTATAAATGAAGAAACTAAACAAACTATAAATGAACTCCCTATAAAAAATAAAAACTGTATGGATTTACAAGTTAATACCAAATGTTTGCAGGATAATTAATTTGAATGCTACATAAACTACCTGAAAAAATAAGCAAAAAAAGAATCCTATCAAATTCCTTCTACGACGCAAATATGATTTTGATACCTAAACTAGGGAGCAAAAACAGAGAGATAAAACACTAGACTAATTTCACTTATAAGCATAGGAATAAATGGAGCTTTTCTTAAAATGATAATTAGTATCTATGCAAAATTAGGAACAAACATTATCTGTAGCAGGGATAAACTAGAGGCCTTCTCAATAAGATCAAAGGAGAAGCAAGGATGTCAATAATCAGCTTGTTATTTAGTATTGTACTAGAATTGCAAACCATAGCAATAAGACAAGTTGGAAAAAGAAAGATTAAAAAATAGACAATGAGCAAACAAAACTATTCACTTTGCTGATGAAATAATGTTGTTATTAGAGAATTTGAGGGAATAAACTAAAAACTGGTCAAAATAGTTAACAACTTTAACAAGATTGAAGGATATAAAATAAATCCACCCAAATCATCAGCATTTCTATATGGTACCAACAAAATCTAATAAGAAAAGATAAAAAGGTAAATTTCATTTAAATTAGCTGCAGATAAAAAGAAATACTTGGAAGTCTACCTGCCAAGGTACTTAGGAATACAATTAAAAACCATTTTTCACAAAAACAAAGACTGATCTAAATAATTAGAGACTTGATCAGCTCAATGACCCAGTGGAAAGCCTGGAGCTTCAAGCTTAGAGTCAGAAAAATTCATTTTCCTGAGTTCAAATCTGGCCTCAGACACTTCCTAGCTGTGTGATCCTGGGCAAGTTACTTAATCCTGTTTGCCTTACTTCTTCATCTGTACAATGAGCTGGAAAAGGAAATGGCAAACCACTCCACTGTCTTTGTCAACAAAACCTCAAATGGGGTCATGAAGTCAAGTACAACTAAAATGACTAAACAGCAACAAAAATTATTGGAGAAATATTAATTTCTCATGGGAAGGTCAAGCCAACATAGTCAAAATAATGATATTGTCTAAAGTAATTTTCTTATTCAGTGCCATGCCAAACTACCAAAGAATTGTTTTATATACTTAGAAAAAAATAGGACAATTCATGTGAAAGAGCAAAAGAACAAGAATATCTGATGAATCAAAGAAAAAAAATCAAGTAAGGGGGCCTAGAAGCACCAGGTCTTAATCGATTTTACAAAGCAGTAATCATCAGACTAATTTGGTACTAGATAAGAAATAGAGTGTTAATCAATGGGAAAAGTTAGTTATATGATATAGAAAAGTAAGTGAGCACAATACCTTAATCCTCAAACATCTGAACTAATTGGTCAGGAACCCATTTTTTGATTAAAAAAAAACTACTGTGTAATCTAGAAAAACTAGACATAGACAAGTATTTGATACTATATACCAGAATAAGGTGGAATGTGGGTACATGATTTAGACAAAAAGAGTAATAAAAGCAAACCAGGGGCACATAGGGAAAAATGCCTATCAGATCTATGGATAGAGGAAGGATTGATGACCAGAAAAGAGGCAGAGATATTTACAAAATGTAAAATGTGTCATTTTAATTACATAAAAATTAAAAGATTTTGCACAGACAAAAACAAAGCAGTCATATTTTAAAAGAAAAGCAGAAGAGGCAGAGCCAAGATGGTGGAGTGAGAGCAATGACTCACCTAAGCTCTCAGACAGACTCCTTTGGATACTTCTGAAAGGAGAATCTGACCAAATTTTGGAGGTGCAGAATCCAGTGGGAGATATACTGTGACGAATTTGGAGCCCAGGTTAGACTGGAAGGTCCACAGGAAGGATCTATTCCGTGGGGGTGAGCCCATAGCACACAGCACAGCCAGCACAGCGTAGCAGAAGGGGCCCAAGAAACCTGAGAGTGGTGGGCGGAACTGACAGAGTGGCACTGAGGGCGGGAGACAAGCCAAACCAAGCCAGTGAGAGCCGCCAAGCACCAGATATCAGAGCAGCAGCTCCTGAGACCTTCAGTCTGAAGATTAAACTTCGGTAAGTCACCTACTTGAACTTCCAGGAGCCAGGATGGCAGAGTGATCAGTAAATGCTCTCTCCTCCCCGCTTGATGACTGTGAAAGAACCATAAAGTATATCCCTAGAAAAATCCTAGATCAGCAGAATCAGCAGAAGGGGCCAATAGTCTCCTGAGGATAGGAAAATAGCTAAGGGGGATTCCTCCTACTGCGGCGGAGGCACACCTGAAGGACAGAGCACCCAGGGGGGAGAAAATTCTCAGGTGTGCCTCAGTACTCCAGGGGAATCAGAAAAACAATAAGGAAGCTGGGATCACCATCCCCAGAGCTTGCCTTTGTCTCAGTTCAGCTGAGGAGATCTCCACTGCTCCCCTACACTTAACAAGCTAACCCCAGGGCTGATTGGGGAAACACAAAACAAAAACCTGCTTTTAGCTTTTTCATACATCAGCTCAGCACAAAGTCCCAGAGCTTCTGACTGAAAGAACCAGAAGCCACAACACTCAATCAACCTCATGAACAAGAAAAAGCAGAGGGGTGAAAAAACCATAGAATCTTTGTATGGGGATAAGGACCAAAACACAAACACCAAAGAGGTCAGAGCTGAGACTGTACTTCCATCTGAAACTTCATAAGGAACTATGAACTGCTCATAACACAAGCAGCTCTCCTGGAACAGCTGAAGAAGGAAATAGAAGATAAACTGGCCAATGATTTTAAAATTCTAAAAAGAGGATTCACTGATGAAAACATCTCTTTGAAAAGGAAAATTGAACAAATGGAAAAGGAAGTTCAAAAATTAACTGGAGACAATAACTCCTTAAAAGGAAAAATTGGACAGTTGGAAAAGGAGATGCAAAAGTTAACTGAAGAAAACAATTTGATAAGGATTAGAATTGGACATGTAGAAACTAATGACTCAATGAGACAGCAAGAATCAATCAAAAAAATATAAAAAATGAAAAGATAGAAGAAAATGTAAAATATCTAATTAGGAAAACAACTGACCTGGAAAATAGATCCAAGAGAGAAAATTTAAGAATTATTAGCCTGTCAGAAACCCATGATGGAGAAAAGAGCCAGGACAATATATTCCAGGAAATCATCAAGGAAAACTGCCCAGAAGTGCTAGATTCAGAGGGCAAAATAGTCATCAAAAAAACTCAAAACCCCAAGAAATGGCGTTGCCAAATTCCAGACCTATCAAGTGAAGGAGAAAATATTACAAGCAGCCAGAAAGAAACAATTCAAATATCAAGGAGATACAGTCAGGATTACACAGGATCTTGCAGCTTCTACATTAAAAGAGCGAAGGAATTGGAACCCAATATTCCATAAGGCAAAGGAGTTGGGACTACAACCAAAGATCAACTACTCAGCAAAGTTCAGCATAACATATCAGGCAAGGAGAAAGTCATTCAACAAAGTAAGGGATTTCCAGAGCTTCCTGACCAAAACACCAGAACTTAATAGACAATTCGATCTTCAAATGCAGGTCTCAAGAGAATCATAAAAAAGGTAAACAGGGGGGAAAAAAACAAAAACTTGTGAGTCAGTTAGGGCAAACTGTTTACCTCCCTATAAGGGAAGATGATACCTGTTAATCTTGAGAATTGTGCGGCTATTATGAAATATAAAAGGGATACACATAAAGGGAATGGGTATAAAGTAAATGATGTGATGATAAAAATTATGATTTAAGTATGAGAAGGAATTGTAATGGGAGGTGTGAAAAGAGGAAGCAGAAAATGGAAAATTACATCACAAGAGGAAGTACAAAATTATAGCAGAGGGAAAGAGGGGAGGGAGATGAGCATTGTTTGAGAGGTACTCTCATCTGATTTGTTTAAAGGACAGAAGAATAAACTTAAGTAGATAATCCTAACTAGCTCTATAGGCAGTAGGAGGGGAAGGGGGAAGAAAGGGGAGGAAGGCTAAAAGGGAGGGAAGAAGCAATAAGAGTAAAGGAGAGTAAAAGGGGGGGATCGAAAAGAAGGAGGGGAAGGCTGCAGGAGGAGGTGGTGAAAAGTGAATACTATTGAGGAGGGGAAGGGAGACAGCAGAGCTAAAAGCACAAATCGTGGGAAAGAGGATGGAAGGAAATACATAGATTGTAATTATAACTGTGAATGTGAATGGAATGAATTCTCCCATAAAACGGAGACGGATAGCAGAATGGATTAAAAACCACAATCCAACAATATGCTGCTTACAAGAAACACATTTGAAACGGGGGGGAGACACATAGGATAAAGGTCAAAGGATGAAGCAGAATATATTGTGCTTCAGCTGATGTAAGAAAGGCAGGAGTAGCAATCCTAATCTCAGACAAAGCAAAAGCAGATCTAATCAAAAGGAATAAGGATGGAAACTATATCCTGCTAAAAGGCACCATAGACAATGAAGCAATAATATCATTACTAAACATGTATGCTCCAAGTGGTACAGCATCCAGATACTTAGAGGAGAAGTTGGGGCAGTTGAAGGAAGAAATTGACAGCAAAACTATACTAGTAGGGGACTTCAACCTTCCCCTTTCTGAACTCAATAAATCTAACCTCAAAATAAACAAGAAAGAGGTTAAGGAGGTAAATAAAACTCTAGATAAGGTCGATATGATAGCTCTTTGAAGAAAATTGAATGGGAATAGAAATGAATATACTTTTTTTCTCAGTGCTACATGGAACATTTACAAAAATTGACCATGTACCAGGATATAAAAATCTCACAATCCAGTGCAGAAAGGCAGAGATAATCAATGCATCTTTCTCAGATCATAATGCAATAAAAATTATATGTAATAAAAGGCCATGGAAAGATAAACCAAAAATCAATTGAAAACTAATAATCTAAACCTAAAAAAAAAGAATAGATTAAAGAAGAAATCATAGAAACAATGAACAACTTCATTCAAGAAAATGACAACAATGAGACAACCTACCAAATCTTATGGGATACTGCAAAAGCAGTTCTTAGGGGTAGTTTTATATCTTTGAATGCCTACATTAATTAAATAGAGAAAGGGGAGATCAATGACTTGGGCATGCAGCTGAAAAAGCTAGAAAAAGAACAAATTGAAAATCCCCAAGAAAATACCAAATTAGAAATACTGAAAACCAAAGGAGAGATTAATAAAATTGAAATTAAGAAAACTATTGAATTAATAAATAAAACCAATAGTTAGTTTTATGAAAAAACTAATAAAATTGATAAATCTTTGGTCAATTTGATTAAAAAAGAGAAAGAAGAAAATCAAATTACTAATATTAAAAATGAAAGGGGTGAACTCATCTCCAGTGAGAAGGAAATTAAAACAATAATTAGAAATTACTTTGCCCAACTTTATGCCCACAAATTCGATAATCTAAACGAGATGGATGAATATTTTAAAAAATACAAATTGCCCTGATTAACAGAAGAGGAAGTTGAATACTTAAACAACCCAATCTCATAAAAAAAAATTGAACAAGTCATCAATGAACTCCCTAGGAAAAAATCTCCAGGGCCAGATGGATTCACAAGTGAATTCTATCAAACATTTAAAGAACAGTTAATTCCAATACTATATAGACTATTTTTGAAAATTGAGGAAGAAGGAGTCCTCCCAAATTTTTTCTATGATACAAATATGGTTTTGATACCCAAACCAGGAAGAAACAAAATAGAGAAAATTATAGACCAATTTCTCTAATGAATATAGATGCAAAAATTTTCAACAAGATTTTAGCAAAACGAATACAGCATCTTATCAAGAGAATAATACATTATGATCAGGTAGGTTTCATACCAGGAATGCAGGGCTGGTTCAATATTAGGAAAACTATTAGCATTATCAATCATATCACAACAAAACCAACAAAAACCACATGATTATCTCAATTGATGCAGAAAAAGCTTTCGACAAAATATAACACCCATTTCTATTAAAAACACTGGAGAACATAGGAATAAAGGGAACTTTCCATAAAATAATAAGCAGTATCTACCTAAAACCTTCAGCAAGCATTATATGCAATGGAGATAAGCTAGAGGCATTTCCAATAAGGTCAGGGGTGAAACAAGGATGCCCATTATCACCACTATTATTCAATATGGTACTAGAAATGTTAGCGGTAGCAATTAGACAAGATAAAGAAATTGAAGGAATAAAAATAGCAAAAGAAGAAACTAAGTTATCACTCTTTTCAGATGATATGATGATATGCTTAGAGAATCCCAGAGATTCAAGTAAAAATCTACTTGAAATAATAAACAACTTTGGCAAAGTTACAGGTTACAAAATAAACCCACACAAATCTTCTGCATTCCTATATAATAGCAACAAAGTCCAACAGCAAGAGATAGAAAGAGAAATCCCACTTAAAGCTAGGGTAGACACTATAAAATACTTAGGAATTTACCTGCCAAAACAAACCTAGGGATTATATGAACACAATTACAAGACACTTTTTACACAAATAAAGTCAGATTTAAGTAAGTGGAAAAACATCAGTTGTTCATGGGTAGGCCAAGCTAATATAATAAAAATGACAATTCTACCTAAATTAATTTACTTATTTAGTACCATACCAATTAAACTATCAGATAATTATTTTCTAGAGCTGGATAAAATAATATCAAAATTCATTTGGAAGAACAAAAGGTCCAGAATATCAAAGGGACCAACGAAAAGAAATGCTTGGGAAGGTGACCTAGCGCTACCAGACCTCAAATTGTACTATAAAGCAGCAATTATCAAAACCACTTGGTATTGGCTATGCAACAGAGGGGTAGATAAGTGGAATAGACTTGGCACTCAAGACACAGTAGGCAAGGAATATAGCAACCTCCTGTTTGATAAACCCAAAGAACCCAGCTTCTGGGATAAGAACTCATTGTTCGACAAAAATTTCTGAGAAAACTGGTTAACAGTGTGTCAGAAATTAGGCATAGATCCATGCTTGACACCGTACACAAGAATAAAGTCCAAATGGGTACATGATTTAGGTATAAAGATTGATACCATGAATCAACTGGAGAGCAAGGAATAGTATATTTATCAGATTTATGGAGAAGGGAAGAATTTTTTACTAAAGAAGTAATAGAAAGCATTGTGAAATGCAAGATGGATAATTTTGATTACATTAAACTGAAAAGTTTTTGCACAACCAAACCCAATGCAGCTAAAATTCGGAGGGATGTAGTAAACTGGGGAAAAAATTTTATGACTAAGCTCAGGGATAAAAGCCTCATTTCTAGAATATATAGAGAACTGACTCAAATGTATAACCATACAAGTCATTCCCCAATTGATAAATGGTCAAAGGATATGAACAGGAAATTTTCAGGGGAAGAAATTAAAGATATCTATAATCATATGAAAAAGTGCTCTAAATCACTATTGATTAGAGAGATGCAAATCAAAACAACTCTGAGGTACCACATCACACCTATAAGATTGGCAAACATGACAGAACAAGAAAATGATAAATGCTGGAGAGGATGTGGGAGAGTTGGAACACTAATTCATTGTTGGTGGAGCTGTGAGATCATCCAACCCTTCTGGAGAACGGTTTGGAACTATGCCCAAAGGGCTACAAAGATGTGCATACCCTTTGACTCAGAAATATCGCTACTAGGACTGTATCCTCAAGAGATCATAAAAATGGGAAAGGGTCCCACATGTACAAAAATATTTATAGCAGCACTCTTTGTAGTTGCCAAAAACTGGAAATCAAGGGGATGCCCATCAATTGGAGAATGGCTGAATAAATTATGGCATATGAATGTAATGGAGTACTATTGCACCATAAGAAATGATGAACAAGAAGACTTCGGCGAGGCCTGGAAGGACTTATATGATCTGATGCTAAGCGAAAGGAGCAGAATCAGGAGAACTTTGTGCCCAGCAACAACCACAGTGTGCGAGAGTTTTTTCTGGTAGACTTGGAACTTCGTAATAATGCAAGAACTTATTTTAAAAAAAAATCCCAGTAGTGGTTTTCTAAGACAAAGTGCCTTCCACACTCAGAGAAAGAAATATGGAAGTCATTTGCAGAATGTAGCAGATCATGTTTATGTGGGTGTGTGGGTGTTAGTGTATTATGCTTTGATTTGTTATATGATTTCTTCCATTTATTTTAGTTCGACTACATAGCATGACTATAGTGAAAACATACTCAATAGGAAAGTATATGTAGAACCTATACAGAATTGTATGCTGTCATGGGGAGGGAGGGGGGTAGTAGGGGAAAGGTGTAGGGGGATAAAATCTTAATTTTAAGGAAGTGATTGTAGAACATTAAAAAAAATAAAATAAAAAAGAGAGAAAAAAATTTAATAAAATAAATAATTAAATGAATGAATGAATGAATAAATAAAAGCAGGAAACTGGAGGGGGGAAGTTACTACAAGTTTCTCTGATGAAGGTCTCATTTCTCAAATATATAAGAAACTTAGAGATATCATAGACAGACGGACACAGACAGACAGATAGAGAGATAGGTATAGATTGCTCTAGGTGCCTCTTCATGAGCCTAGTAAACAAACAGCAAACCTGGGATAAATCTCCATTATGAGAGGCACATCATTCATTTAAGAGCTAGGGAAATCATAGAGTCCTTAGTGCCATCTGCACTGTGGAGGGTGCTCCATGAAGCTAATACAAACTCTCAAAGTCATCTCATCTTGTGTTCTGGTATTAACCCCACCAGGATGTCTCCTATCATCTAAGTTATAGGCCATCTGCCTGGTCCCAAAATTTAATCATTCCATATAACCAATTCCTTTCTCCCCCAATACTGCTTCCAAGTTTTATAGTCTCTCTATAACCTTCATTCTGTTTTCCTTTGAGGTGATTATAATTATTATTGAGATATAATAGTTTAGGGTCCTATGCCGAGGTTTAGCTCGATATATACAAAAATTATTTTAATGGCAAGTAAAATAGGATATTTTGCTATTTTGTTTTAGCATAATCAAGAAGTATAATGCCTTTATTTGAATGTGATTAAGGAGGATCTTTCCTAACCATTGTCAGGTCCGGGAAGATTTGTAGGAAGATCTATGCCTTTTGTTAATGACATACTGGTTCTCAAGGGATGTGATGCCCTCTGACTCTAAAAAATGTATAAAGACTCTAAGGTGCATGTTTTATTTGGGGACTTACTGACTATAAGTGTTTGTTTGGTCAGATGAGGACTCTGGGAAGCTGCTAAGGAATCTCCCAGCTTTGAAAACCCAGATGTCAGTGCTTCTCTCTCTGATAACTATGGTCAGACAGTTGGTGTCCAACTGTCTATTGAATTCAGGTAGAGCAAGCCATGTCTGTCAACTTTTCAATTTCTCTATATTTTCTTTGAAGTTCAGGGTGCTGACTCCCCTGAATTAGGTGAATGACATATGGGCTTGGTTAAATGAATGATATATGTCCTTGATTAAATCACTTGATTAAAGTGATTGTTAATCCCTCAAAAGTTGCCTTTCCTTTTATGAATGTAGAACTAAGAACCTGTGATAGTAGGCCTCCCTGTTGGGGTGCTTACTGTTACACCTATCAAAGATGAATTTTTATTATAAACATCCTCCATTATATTATATTATATTGTATTGTATTATATTATATTATATTATATACAGTAGTAGGGCCATAATAATTTATTCTTTACCACTTTGCAAGACTCTTAAGACTACTGTTTTCCAAAGTCAACCTCACCTTTTTGTATATGCCTACTTTTGTATATGCCTACCCACACACGTAGGAAAGCAGTCACTAACCAGTCAAAGAACATAGTTTGGGAAATTGGTATTCTATGTTCCTTAAGAGAGAAGTCTCCCAAGAAGAGTGAAATGAAGTAAAAATGGCCTCATCTCCCTAGTCCAAATATGCATGCCTCTCTTTTATCTTGAAAATCTTTAATCCAAAGTTTTTGGTGCCATCTAATTATCATGCAAAACCTTCCTTCCTTTTACTGCCAAATATTAGCATTAAACATGTTTTCCACCTACTCCATCTTTAATACTTTCCTCTTTGTCCCATCATTCTGTTGATACTGTAATCTCAAAAATTATCAGTGATTTCTTCGATGCCAGATATAATGTAGAATGGACTTTTTTTGTCTTCATTCTTTTTTACTCCTCTGATGCATGTGATACTTTTGAGGACTCTTGTCTCTTTGAAACATTTCTGTCTTTATTTGACTGATACTATTTGACTATTCTGTTCCAGCTCTCCTTCTACCTCTTTGGTTATTCATCTTTTCCCTTCTTTTGTTCCTCTTCTGCCCTCTAAATATGCTTTTTCCAAGGTCCTCTTTATAGTCTTTTAGATTATCTGTTCTCACAGCTTCAACTTTAACCCCTATACTAAAGATTCCCAAATATATATACATATGTATGTATGTATGTATGTGTATATGTACATATTTGTCTGTGTACAATATTATTCTCTTGTCAGGTTCCAGTTTCATATCTTTCTCTCTCTAATGCATATTTTCATTTCTATTTTAATCTTTTGCTTTCACCTCAACTCAACATGTCTAAAATAAAATTTATTATTTCATCTTTCCCTTTAAAGTGTCACCCATTTCAATTTCCCTTGCTCTATCAGTTTTGTTCCTGGTAGAATGGTCAGATGAGAACAATTTGTTCCAATGGCCATGAAGACAGCTGAAGCAGGTGCAATGGAGCATTTAGAGTTCCGTCATCCACTGCATCCCAGGCCATCACCAGTTGTCTTGATTTTTGTCCTGACACTAGACTTCAATAACTCTGGAAGAGAGCGTGAGGCTGGCAACTTTGAGCAACACTTCCTCAATTTAAACCAATTCATGCTCAAGTCCAGACAGCACCTGTGAGGGCATTGGTCCTCTTCAAAAATGAAAGACAAACAACGCTTTCTAAAAGATAATATCACGACCAATAGGAGAATAAGTCCAATGTTTGAATTGGCTTTCTAAAGCACATGAATCTTAAGAGAGTTATTTGGACAATGTGCAACAGTAGGAAAGACACAATTCTTCAAAAGCCCCATTACATGTCTATGTTTTAAATTTTTAAATATCAAGTCTTTCAGAGGATATAATAGGTGTACAGGTACTTGTCTCCCACACACACACACCCTATAGAGAGCCAGAAAATGCAATAAAAGTTATTGTCTTTAGAGGTCAGCCTCCTCACCCCACAATTAAATCTTATCCACTTCACACACAGGAGCCTTTTCAACAGATAAGGATTTATTTTTACATGTGAAATGAGAAGGTTGAACTAGACCCTGGTAAGGTTCCTTTCAGCTCCAAATCTATGATTATACACTCCTATACACTGACTCATTATCTCAATTTTCTAAGAAAAAAGAAAAATTCCCAAAGCAGAAAATCTATTGAAAATTAGCTAGTAGTAAATATGCAGTTATACTCGGTTAATTCTTAGTGGTTTAATATTTTAACCTTCAAAAGGATATTTGCATTTTAATAAGAGATTATTGGGGCCCAAAACAAATTTGCTGCTAGTAAAGAAATTTAGGCACAGTGAAATACATTAAGGGAAATATTTGGAACAAGATCCTGTCTAGTAACCCCCCAAAAAAAAGAAACATAGTGTACCCATTCTTCCCCTTGCAAGCCCAGCTTTGGTGGCTTAAAGAGAAAAAAATGCCCTACTGTGAATCTAAAGTTGAATGTCATGAAAATTCATTCAAGATTTAAGCTTCCTAATTTCAATCAATTCAACATTTGTTAAACTTTTGTTATTGATATAAACCTATATGCTTTTGACTGCACTATGCTGACTCATTAAAGGCTAGATTCAAAATACACTCCTCTCAAAAAGCTTTCTGTACTTAATACAGTTCTTAATAATCTTTTATCTCTTTGAATTCCTAAAAATCTATTGTAGTTTATCCTATTCAATATAGAACAGATTAATTTTATACTGCCTTGTGTTGTATTCTATGTGTTTTTGAGGTTTCTATATATTTGCCCCTCTTGGAAGACAGCAAGAAGCTTCAGAACAAATGCTATTTTTTTTCTCCTTTGTTCTTTTTCAAAACAGCTAACACAATGTTAAACATATTGAGAGCATTTTACATACTTATTGACTTCACAAATATATTCTACATTGATAAAGTGGAAGCAGGAGATCAAGAAACAAAATGATAAAGGACAGTGTTAAAGTGACAAGTTTCAGTAATTTGTACAAATAATTTTATAATGAGAAGAAATAATGTGTGTCAAAGAAGCATTTGCAATGTGAGATTTTGAAGCTTAGAGAAAATGGACTCTAAAAATAGATTAATGTAAGGAGAGAGGGAAGAAGAAAGAGAAAGTGTCAGAGGGTTTGTTGACATAGAACAAGACAAAGAAAATCTAAATATATTTATCTAAATATACAGAATCCTAAGAAATTTTCTCTTCTTCATTGTCGATTTGTTTTGAAAATATGCTTATAATATTTCCTCTGTCTTCTTCTCAATGACAGCAGCCTGAAATATTGAAGCAATGTGGAAGTGGATAAGCTTTCAGTTAAGGTTGTTTATTCTTCCTAAAGATTAAGAACTAAGATCACTTTTTTGATCTCCATCATCATATCACTCTCTTAGACATCATAAGCACTATACCTCCACAGAGATAAAAGAATAGATATATTGTACTATATTGTAATCTCTCAAATAAGAATTATATATGCATACATATATACATATACATATATATCATTCAAACTGTTGTGAATTTTTAAAAACTATATGGTTCTATTAGCATCTATGTACCTATATGTACACTGTGGACATGAAATAACTATTTGATGAAAAAATTCCAGTAGATTATAACTTCCTGAAGAAAATAAAATTCTTTGATTTCTGTCTTTACATTATTAGTGACTAGTATGGAAAATTCATTATAGCAGGCATTTAATAAATGTTTCTTGGATCAAATCATACCGAAATATGGCTATAATTTCATTGGTTTCCATTAGTGAGCTTTCCAAGGTGCTAAAATGAACTGTTGTGTGCAACTTGTAGCTGTGGGTTTTGCAATAACGTATAAAGGACAGACTGAAAACATAATGGTTCACTGGTAAAAAAAATAAAAATTTTATTGAACTGTCTTGGTTAAAACAACAACAAAAAACCTCCATCAAAATGTTTTTAAAACTGGAAATTGACATAAAGATTATTGAATTTTATAATTAAAGTAATTGGAATAAATAAGTCTTATGAAAAGTCAAATGCAAAAAGTCAAATGACTCAAGTAGAATTTTATATTCTAGCCTTTAAATAATAAATAATGATGAATCAGATTACAGAACAAAATAATTATAATTTTCAAGAAGTAGGATTTTTTAATTCCATTTTCTGGTTAAATGCATATATTTTTGGTCTACTCCTTACTGTCTAAAATATTTTGCAAATATTTTAGCTTAATTTCCTGCCTTAGTGACTAAGGTAGTTTGGATATAATGAAAAGAGAACCACATTTTACAGGCAGGAAATCTGAATTAGAATTCCAGCTCTGTAGTTAGTAGCTATGTGACCTTTGAAAGTACTTCTGTGAACCTCAGCTTTATCATCTGTAAAGTGGGTAAACAATCCTAGTACTCCTCCCTCACAAGGATATTTTGAATATTATTGTGATCTTGCCTTAGATATGTTGCAGTGGCAAGTTGAGTCATGAATATGAATCATTGCCCTGCTAATTCTTAATTTTTGACTATGCGCAAGTCACTTAATCTCTCTGAGTCTGTTTCCTCATCTATAAAAGTGCTACTTATAAAACTTACTTTATGGAATGACAAATTGTTTTGTACTTCTTAAGCACCATATAAATGAGAAAGGTTGCTGCACTTATTTTTCCACCTTCCTACAGGGGCATTGTGAGAATAGGACTTTGTAAATTGTGGAACACTATAGAAACAAGAGCTGATATAATTCAGTTTCTTTTGAAAATTCTTAAAGTACAACACATCATAATTCAGAACATCATTCCTCAATATGCAGTTCTATAGATACATATGACATTTGCGTGGGAATATATAATTTATTCAAGCAACCAGAAAGTTGAAATAACCACATTTTTTTTCTACCTTACAATAATAGTAAATACAATATTATTATTTACGTTATTATCTATATCATGTAATAGATTTATGTTGTTATTTATATCATTATAAATAAATATATAAATGTAATCTTTTATCACCACAGGAAAAACATTAGAAAACATAAATTAAAGTATTATTTTAATATTAAAGATATTTATTTTCTTATATTTCTAAAACTTTGGAAATTAGCAACTCCAGGAATACTATGATAATAACACAGAACATTCCTTTTAACAACCATTGTAGATAAGTGAGAGCTCAAATTTCTTACATACAATCAAATATTCTGGTATGTGATAAAATACAGTACTATATAAGAAGAAGTAATAGAAAGACCTGGTTATGATGAGAGCTCATGTAGCCAGAACTGTAGCAGCTGTGACTGTTAGTGGCAAAGAGTTGCTATACATATTGCTATATCAATTTTTTATTGAGAGAAGACATAAGTACTGAAGAGTGCAGTAAATTTAATGTTCTTTTTCACTTTCAGTTGTAGAAAGCAGCAAGTGGAAGAGTGGACCAAAGGTCGCATGACTACAGGATGCCTCTTCTGTGTGGGGATATATCCAATATTTAATATACCAGATAAGTGAATTAAAATCTTCTTCCATTGCATATAAAAAGATACATTTATCACTTTTCAACCAATATATTCTACTTGATCTGCTACTCACAAATCTCTATATTCATCTCACCCTATCCCTGTTTATCATCTTCTTATCCTCCAATCAATGATACTTTTCTCATCCTTTCCAAAGGGATAAGGATAAAGTAATATAAGAAATTCAAAGTGGCAAAATTGACAAGACTTTAATTCTTTGTGAAGATTTGCATTGGGCTGTAAAAGACTTTGTTTCATCATCAAATTGTTTTTAGTATAAATATGTGTTTAGTCACAAAAATCTCACATAATACTTTTTTAATACTTTTCAGAGTCATTATATTTAGTCCTCAGAAAACTGAAGTTTATCAAGGTAACTGATTTCCCCAATTTCACAGAATGAATAATCTGGAATGAGAACTCAGGTCTCCCAACTACCATACTGGTATTTTGTTTTTATTTTGCCCATAACCTCACATTGTCTTCCCATGATGTTTCGCTGCTCTGGAGGACTGAAACATATATATGTATATATTTCTATGGCCAAAAATATGTATAATGATGATAGCACCATGCCAAGAAACTGAATTGTTTGCATTTGAACCGTCTAAGGAAGATTCTGAAGATCAACCAGCAGATAAGGTACTAGATCCTGAGGTCCTTGCTTGGACTAAACTGCCAAGCATTCAAACTACGCTTCAGAGAGTGCAACTCTGATGGGCTGACCACACTGGTCAAATGTAAAATATATGATGCTTGCCAAAAAGACTATTTTACGGAGAAGTTACATGGGACCCGCGATCATATGGTGGTCAGAAGAAGCGGTACAAGGACGCTCTCAAGGTCTCTCAAGAACTTTGTATTTGATTGTGTAACATGGAAGACACTGGCACAGGACTGCCCAGAATGGCGTGCCCACATCAGAAAGGGCACTGTGCTCTATGGCAAAGCAGTATTGAGACAGCACAAAGGAAACATAGGATGCTCAAATTTGGAGAATTCACCCCAAATGTTCACATGGACTATCTATGCCCAATCTGTGGCAGAGCATTCTGAGCTCATATTGGTCTGATCAGCTACAATCAGACGCACTAAAACTTGACTCTATCATGATGATGTCATTTTCTCTTCAGGAATGATGGACAATAACCAACCAATAATTATGGTGATAATATTAGTAGCAACAATAACAAAATTTTCTGATATCTCCTTTCAAAACCACCCAAACACATACATATTATCACATATGTACGTCTACACACACACACACACATTAAGACAGCTTCAGGGCCTTCTTTTTTCCATATATACTTGAAGACTGATTGTACAAATTGTACATGGCAGAATTAACAACTTCCTTTCCAAGTGGAATGTAAATGCCTTGAACACAGAGATGATTTCATTTTTATCTTTATATTCCTTCCTAGTACCCAGAAGAGTTCCTGGGGATGAATGTTTGTTGTGTGGTCTCCAAAAACTACCCCTAACAAACTATACTGTAACACATACAGCATCAATGATATTTTTATTGCTCTTCAGTCGTTTCAGTCATGTCTGACTCTTTGTGAAACTGGGGCAAACAGGGTTAAGTGCCCAGGATAACACAGCTAATAAACATCAGAGGAGAGATTCGAACTCAGTAAGTCTTACTGACCTCAGGTCCAACACTCTATCCATTGTACCACTTTGAAGCCACATGTACAATTTACAAAACAAAACAAAATCATTATGTAGGGGGATCTCATATGATCTTACCAAGAACTTTAAGTATTACAGGTATTATTATTCCCATTTTTACAGAGAAGAAAGTTGAAATGATCTCTAGTTTCCCTTCCAGCTCTAAATATACGACTCTGTGAACTACATTTGATATACTTTCCCTCCTTGCCTCAAAGCGGTCCTCTTATATCTCATCATGGTATGAATCTGTTCCAACTTCTCAAAGGCTATGCTCAAATAATGCAAGATCTGTCAGTTCCTACCTGACTAGAAAGAATACAGTTGATTATGAACTTTATGTACCTTTGTCAACTGAAAACAAGTCAAAAATAAGTTCAAAAGAAGCTCATCAACAGGTTGGTCTGAAGGCAAAGAAATTTCAGCCACCACAGCTTCCAAAGACCATTAAAAGCCATAGATTATAAACTGTAATTGCAGAGAATTTACTAAGATTTACAAAATGACAAACCTTTTGAAATATGTAAGTACTATGGTATTTAGCACTAAGGGATGGACAACAGGAGTGTGTAGGACAGTTGAGTAGATATTACCATTTCAGTAAAAATCAAGAAGATTCAAATAAATAATCAGAAATTTGAGAATTTCAAAATGGTAAAAATTCAGGGCTTAGGAGATCATATATAGTTTAGCCTCAAGTAACAAATGTGCTTTGGAAATCATATTTTCAAGGAAGGAAATGGTAAATGACTCCAGTGTCTTTGACAAGAAAATTCCATGGATGATATTAAAATGATAGAAGATCTGATGACACCAGAAGATGAGCCCCTCAAGTCAAGAAGGTGCTCAGCACATTATTAGGGCACAGCAGAGGACAACTACTAGTAGCTCCAGAAAGAATGAAGAAAGTAGGCCAAAGCTGAAAGGAAGCTCAGCTGTGGGTGTGTCTGGTGACAAAAGGAAAACCTGATGCTGTAAATATCATTATTGCATAGTAACCTAGAATGGTATGGTGTGGTATGTTCATCCTTCATTGCCAAAGAAGACCATGCCATCAGAGAAATGATGACTTGACTTGCACTTGACTTTGTTTTGAGTGAGGGAGGGCTGTGCAGGTCACCAGCCTCACTTCTCCTCCAGAGCCATCTGAATCCATTGACCAGATATTCATCAGGATGACTGGAGATGACCCAGGATGAGGCAATTGGGGTTAAGTGACTTGCTTAAGGTCACACAGTGAGTGTCAAGTGTCTGAGGTAGGATTTGAACTCAGATCCTCCTGACTCCTACACTGGTGCCCTAACCACTGTACCACCTACCTGCCCAGCAACCTAGAATATAAGATCTATGAATGGAAGTAAGCTGGTTATGGTCCAACAGGAATTGAAAAGATTAAACATTGAAAACTTGGGTATCAATGGACCTAAATGGATGGGAATGGATGGATTTATTTCTACCGTAGGCAAGAATTCCTTAGAAGAAATGGAGTAACGCAATGCAACCAAAATTCAGAGGGATTTAGAAAATTGGGAAAAAATTTTTACAGCTAAGCTCAGGGATAAAGGCCTCATATCTAGAATATATAGAGAACTGACTCAAATATATAACCATACAAGTCATTTCCCAATTGATAAATGGTCAAAGGATATGAACAGGAAATTTTCAGGGGAAGAAATCAAAGATATCTATAATCATATGAAAAAGTGCTCTAAATCACTATTGATTAGAGAGATATAAATCAAAACAACTCTGAGGTACCACATCACATCTATAAGATTGGCAAACATGACAGAACAAGAAAATGATAAATACTGGAGAGGATGTGGGAGAGTTGGAACACTAATTCATTGTTGGTGGAGCTGTGAGCTCATCCAACCCTTCTGGAGAACAGTTGGAACTGTGCCCAAACCCTTTGACCCAGAAATATTGCTACTAGGACTGTATCCCTAAGAGATTATAAAAACTGGAAAGAGTCCCACATGTACAAAAATATTTATAGCAGCACTCTTTGTGGTAGCCACAGACTGGAAGTCAAGGGGATGCCCAATTGGGGAATGGCTGAATAAATTATGGCATATGAATGTAATGGAGTACTATTTTGCCATAAGAAATGATGAACAAGAAGACTTCAGGGAGGCCTGGAAGGACTTATATGACCTGATGCTGAGCGAAAGGAGCAGAATCAGGAGAACTTTGTGCACAGCAACGACCACAGTGTGCAAAAGTTTTTTCACAAGAACTTACTGAGAAAAAAAAAAATCCCAATGTTGGTCTTCTAAGGCAAAATGCCTTCCACACTCAGAGAAAGAAATATGGAAGTCATTTGCAGAATGTAGCAGATCATGTTTGTGTGTGGGTGGGTTTCAGTGTATTATGTTTTGATTTGTTATATGATTTCTTCCATTTATTTTAGTTTGACTACATAGCATGACTATAGTGAAAATGTACTCAATAGGAAAGTATATGTAGAACCTATACAGAATTGTATGCTGTCACGGGGAGGGAGGGTGGTAGTGGGGAAAGGGTGGGGGAGGAATAAAATCTTAACTTTAAGGAAATGATTACAAAACAGTAAAAAAAATTTAAAAAAATTTAAAAAGGAAAAAAAAGAAATGGAGTAGCCCTCACAGTCAACAGAAAAGAAATCCTATTAGATAAATCTAAAAAAAATGACAGAATGACATCTATCTGAATCCAAGGCAAACCATCCAATATCACAGGAATATAAATCTATGCTCCAACAACTGGTGCCAAAGAGGCAAAAGTCATAACATGAAAAAAATGTCATATTCATCATAGGGGACTGGAATGTGAAAGTCCAAAATCAAAAGATAATTGGCATAATGAGCAAGTTTGACCTTGGAGTAAAGAGACTGATAGAGTTTTGCAAAGATACTCACTAGACATATATAACAAGTACTTCTTCACCAACTCTAAAGATGGATCTACACATGAATAAAATCAGATGGTCAATATCACCATCAGACTGATTATATACTTTGCAAAGGAAGGTAGAAAAGCTCCATACCATCGGTCAAAACAAGACCTGGACCTGACTGCGGCTCAGATCTTCTTATTACAAAATTCAGACTTAAATTGAAGAAATTATTGAAAACCATCAGACTGTGTAGATATGACCTAAATAACATCTCCTATGTGGAAGTGATGAATATATTAAAGGGTTTATATCTGGTAGATAAAGTGCCTGAAGAACTAAAAACAGAGGTTTGCTGTATTGTATAGGAAGCAGCAACAAAAAAATCAGAAAGAAAAGGACCAAGAAAGCAAAATTGCTGTCTGATAGGGCTTTACAAATAACTAAAGAAAGGAAAGGAAAGGAGAAAGAGATAGATATACCCAACTGAATGCATAAGTGCAGATAATAGCAAGGAGAGAGATAAGAATGTTTCTTAAATTAGCAATGCAAAGAAGAATGGGAAAGACAAGAGATGTCTTTAAGAGAATTAGAACATTTCATACCAAAATGGGAATAATAAAAGAAAAAAAAAACAGTAGGGTCCCAGCAGATTTAGAAGAGATTAAGTAAGAGGTGGCAAAAATATAAAGAACTATGAAAGAAAGATTTACGTCATTGATAACCATGATGGTGTGTTTACTGATCTAGAGACAGCCATTCTAGAGAATGAAGTTAACTGGGTCTCAGGAAGCATTGCTAATAATAAGGCTAGTGGAGTTGATGGAGTTCCAACTGAGCTATTTAAAACCACTGCATTAAAGAGTTGTACTCAATATGCAAGCAAATTGAAAAACTAAATAATGGCCACCAGACTGAAAAAAATCAGATTCAGTGCCAATTCTAAAGAAGGGAAATGGCAAAAAGTGTTGCAACTGCCAAACAATTGCACTCATTTCCCACACCGTCAAGGTTAAGCTTAAGACTTTGCAAACTTGGTTTTAGCTACATGTGAACAAAGAATTATTAGAAGAGCTAGCTGGTTTTTGAAGAGGTAGAGGAACTAGAGAACAAGTTACCAATATTCACTGGATTATAGAGAAAGCAAGAGAGCTCCAGGAAAACATCTACTTTGAATACATTCAAGATTTTGACTTAGGTAGATCACAATAAAATGTGGCAAGTCCTCAAAGAGATCAAAGTACCAGATAATCTTACTTGGCTCCTGAGGAAACTATATGTAGGTCAAGAAGCAAAACATGAATCAAACATGGAGCAGCTGATTGATTTAAAATTAGGAAAGGAGAATAAGGCTGTATATTGTCACCTTATATTATTTAACTTCAATTCAGTGTTCATCATGCAAAATGCCAGACTGAAAAAATCAAAACCCCAAATTTAAGTTACTGGGAGAAATGTTAACAATCTCAGATATGCAGATGCCACTCTGGAGGCAGAAAGTGAAGAATTAAGAAGCCTCTTAATGAGGATGAAAGAGATGTAAAGGACATAAAGAGGATGAAAGAATATAAAAAGTGATTTGAAGCTTTAAATTAAAAAATCTAAGGTCTTGGCAATTGGTCCCATCAATTTCTGGCAAATAGAGGGAGAAGAAATGGAAGTGATATCAGATTTTATATTTTAGGCTCAAAGATCACTCCAGATGGCAACTACAGCCATGAAATTAAAAGATGCTGCTCTTTGAAAGGAAAGTTATAGCAAATCTGGACAGTATACTAAAAAAACAGACATCTTGCCAACAAAGTTCCTTATAGTCAGAGTGCTACTATGTTGCATTGGTTATGTATGGCTCTGAAAGTTGGACTATAAAGAAAGCTCAGCACGACAGAGTTGACACTTCAGAATTGTGGTGCTAGAGCAGACCTTAAAGAGCCCCTTTGAAAGCAAGGAAATCAAACCAGTCAACATTTAAAGAAATTAATTCAGACTACTCATTTAAGGACAAATACTGAATCTGAAGCTTAACTACTTTGGTCACATAATGAGAAGACGGGATTTTTTTTGGAAAAGACCCTGGTTTGGGAAAATATTGAAGATAAAAGAAAAAGGGGATTACAGAGGATAAGACGGATAGATAAAGGCATGGAAGCAATAAGTATGAGTTGGGGCAGACTTCAGGAGATAGTGCAGACTAGAAGAATCTGGTGTGCTATGGTCCATAAATAAGAACAGTCAAATATGATTGCAACTACTACAAAACTGGAAATATTTGGGGTATGAGCTCCATGATACAGTGAACAGGCATACTTGGCTTAGTCTAGCTAAGTTTGGAAAGATTTTATCATCAGATTGACCCCAGAGTGGTTGGGCCACAGAAACTTCCAAAAGATTATAATTCGTCTACTAAATTATAGATGAATTATAATCTTTGTTAAGAATGAAGTACCCACTAAGTAAATTATACCCTTTAAGTATTGATGTATTGGTATCTACTAAAATCTTTAGTATATATATACTATATATATATCTTAAATCTTAAATATATATGTTGTTTATCTACCATTTTAAAAACAGCAGGGTAGCCAGCAAGTTTTCAAATCAACATAACTTATGGTGAAAAGCATGTGACTGCAGTAACTGAAGCAGTCCAAAAATACATGTGGTTAATGATAAAATGTAGTGATGCTTAAATGGTGAAAGTACTGGCTGGTAAAGTAGAAAGAATATCTTTTTATTCAGAGTACCTGAGTTCAAAGTCCAATTCTATTTTTTTTAATATCTGTGTAACCTTGAAAAGCAGACTTCACTTTCTTTAACTTTATCCCCCTTACAAAGGACTAAATGATGTCTAAGGTCCCGTCCAAATAGTTACCCACCCATCGGCAGAGAAATTATACACTTAGGGTACAGCATGAAACATATTTTTGGACATAAAAAATACAAGAACGCGTTTTGTTTGACTACACCTTTGTTAAAAGTTTTTTTTTCTTTCTCCTGTAATGGGGAAGAAGGTGAAAGAGGAAAAAAAAAGATGTTTCTTAACTGAAAAATAAATTTGAAAAATGAAATAAGTTTGTAACAATATATTTGATTCCTACTTTGAAGGAATCTGCACTGAATTTCAGAAAAAGTCTTCAGATTAGTGAGTTAGCTTAGGTATGCTCCATGAATAAATTTTCTATTTAATAATATAGTAATGAACCAGATATGCTTCTTAGACTACTCAATTAAGTTTAGAAATAGTCCTTATGCTCAGTTGGGCAAAAGGGGCTAATTAATCCAAGAGCATTTAATAAGCATCTATTACATACTAAGCAAGGTTCAGGTGTTGAAGATAAAAAGACAAAACTGGGTCTGTCTCAAGGAACTTATATTCTATTTTGAATTTAGAATGTAATGCCATAGATAAATTATGAATATTTAATTTTACCTTTATATATACTAATTAAGGGCAGGGTAACGTAGTGGATAGTGGGACAACTTTGTAAGCAGAAGGCCTTGGGCTTAAGTCTTGTCTCTGATACATACATAGCTGTGAAACTATACGCTATTCACAATTTCTCAGTTCTGCAGGCAATTCTTTCAAAGTAAGTTACAGATAAGCTACCAGTTGGCATTGCTAGTGGGAGTTTTCACACCAGAGATTGTCCAGATTCATAATATGAGGTTCAGATAAAACTAATCACACTAATGATGATAATAACAGCAATAATTGAAGAGTATATTGTAAATTGAAGCATCAAGCTAGGTATTTTCACAGTAAGTTAGAGAACAAGAAAATATGAGGAACTAAACCTTCCCAAAGGGATGGGACTCTTTATTTGATATCCTTGGCCACCTCTACTGAGGAAACCAAAAGTCACTGAGGCTCTACTCTGATGCTGCCCCATGGTGGGAAAGTGACTATTTTCCAAGTTTCTGGCAGTAGATCATGAATTCTCCAAGGTCTTTCTTTTGTATCTCCAGCACTTCATACAGTTCCTGGCATATAGTGAATAGCGCTTCATATATGCTTATGGACTGACAGTAAAAGTTTCCAGCAGATCCTATTAAGCTAGATGTTTGGATACAGGCCTACCTACAGATGGCATGAGCATCATTTGAGGATCAACCTAGCTAGGTTTTTAATGTCTCATAACTAAAAAGCTGGCCTCTGGGTGAGGAATTATTTTGGACTCAGAGAGATAGAACTGCCTCCTGCAATGTGGAGATGTTGCAAACTACATTGGTGCCGTATCACTGAAAGACAGATTTATGAATTTTAGTACAATCAACTAAAACTAAACTTAAGGTATAGCTTATAAATTATAAAAAGTCATCTCCCTTTTATCTTCATGAGATTTGGACACCACATACATATCAATATGGATGAACACCCTTCTATACTTTAGAAGGTAGGTTTCATTTTTCCCACTGTGGTCGGAAAAAGGAATCATCACGTGGTATGCCATCTTCTGTTGATGAGATTCTGATCTTCGCTACCTTGGTCATGAGATGTCAAATAGTTGTCAGGCTTGAACTTGAAACCCTTCTAATTCATGCTCTGTAGGCATAGCCTCTGTGAATTGCAGGTCATGACTATGCTGTGACTAGGTATCAAAGTAAGATTTTAGAGGAGCTGCATTGAAACATGGGATGAAATTGATGTCCACATTCTGACAGCATTGCAGACGTAGCTGGCTATGGACATAGGCTATGTAACACCTGGGGACTTGTCATTTTAGTGAACACAATAGTCTCCAAAGCAGTGAAATTACTTTACACAAAGCAGAAAAACAAGTAGACAAAACAAGAGAATGGAGCGATGCTGCTATTTTGATTTTAAAGCACTCATAAAAGGGGTATCTAACTTCACTGAGAGAAAAAAAAATGGTTATTTCAGGCCACCTGGAAACTATGCAGCTGAATATGTTTGCAGAAACATGACTTAGTTTTCAAGGTCATAGCTTCAGGCAGTGACATTTCACGTTTTGTAAAACTGATATAGTAGCATTTTTTTTTAAGCTTCATCTTCTGTCTGCCACTCTTTATTGAAGGTCATGGACACAGTCAGTGTCTTCTTGTCAATAGTGAAACAGATGAGGATCATAAAATCCAGTCAGTTTGCCTTGGAGGAGACAGAGTACAAGATTTGTAGTAAGTGGACCTGGGTTCCAATCTCACCTCCAATAACTCAGTTGCCATGTGATCCTAGGTAAGCTATTTAGCCTCTTAGTGACCCAGTTCTCTTATTTGTAAAATGAGGATATTCACTGTCTACATGGCAGGGTGATTTTAAGGGAAGGACTTTTTAAAAACTTTAAAAAATGTACAGTGTTATTTTCTTATGTATCATGGGAATTTCACTGCAAATGGTATAAAAAGATGTCATCAGAGAAATATTTGACTAAAAAAGATAGGAGCAAGTCAAGTTATAATAGAGATGGATAGCCCAAGACTGTCATTTCTTAGCTATTTTTAGTTGTGTCTGACTTTTTGTGACCCCTTTTGAAGTTTTCTTGGCAAAGATACTGGAATGGTTTGTTGTTTCCTTCAGTTCATTTTATACATTAGAAAACTGAGGCAAACCACTTGTTTGCTAAAAAAATCTCAAAATGGGGTCACAAAGAGTTGGACGCAACTGAAATGACTCAACGAGAACAACAGTTCTCTTTAACTTATCATACAGTTTGGAATAAATTGATTGGATTGTGACTTCAGAATCAAAGAATTTTAGAATTGCAAGGGAACTTATAAAGATTACCTAAATCAACCCATTTGTTGTGTCACTGAGGAACCAGTGTCAGAAAGTTCAAGAGAAATACTCAGTGTCCTGCATCTAGGATACAAAGCCTTCTAACACCTGCAAGACTCTTTCAACTCCATCCTTTTGATCTGCCTCTGCCAAAGTGAGAGGAACACTAAACAGTACTTAAAATTCATTCCAATCTACAGGAATGTTTCAATCTGTAAAAAAACTGAAATGATTTCTAATTGGCAATGAAACTCCAATAGTCCAATGAAACTGTGATCCTATCATTATCCATATTCCCTCTCACAATGCAGATCACAACCTATCTCTGTCTATCCCATGTAACTATTTTCTGTGTTTTCCCATAAATCTTTCACAGGGAATCCACTCACTGTCATTAAGGATTTATCATCTCTTGGCAAATGCTACAAATCAAGGCTTGATTTATCAGTTTTATCCATTGTCTAAAGTTAAAATTGTACAGAAAATCTTAATAATATATATTAAATGCGTTTCATATGCACAATGTTTTCAAAGAGCTAGTTGTTAAACATTTACCAGTACATCCCTGATCTAATAGCTACAAGGTGGTTGTGAATGTGGTTGCTATTATTACTAATAGTATTATAAACATTCTCTATTAACCATAATCACCTGGTAGGCTATTTTAGTTGCTTTGCTGTTTAATTTCATCCATTAGGTTCTTTGGTGTGCATTCCTTGAAGAGGTAGAATGATGCAGAGGATACGGTGCCAGCATTAGAGTTAGCATAGATTTAGGTTCAGGTTTTTTAATAGATAATGGCTCTGTGAGCCTAGCCATGTCATACATTGCCGAACAGTTGGTGATCTACGTTGGTAGAGGAAGTCTCTTTACTAAGAGGCTCCTAAACTGATAAAATGTCAGCTACAAATAGTACCAAAAGAATGTCCTTAGTATAAGAAAATAATATTGCCTTGAAATTAATAAATTCTATGAGTACATGATAACAAATATTATTGTTATTGTTTTATTATTATCATTAATAACTAATATTTTTAGAATTATAAAACACTTTATATCAACCTTGTACGACTGTAATGTTATCGACAAGAACACCACCATATGATAATATGCTAAACACTGTAGCATAAAACTATTCTGTAGCACCACAAAACTACCTCCAATTATGTTGTGAACTGTTCTGGATTTTTCAAAAGTGAAATAAGTCACCATTTTCTCCAATTTTTAAAAAGAAAGAACTGGGAAGAAGGAAGTCATTTAAAACAGGTTATTTTAAAACAACAAAAAGATTTATAATGGCCACCTTAAACCTTTTGTGTTCATGAGCAGTATGTTCTACATGGTCCTACCCAATCCATTTTTTCTAAACTACAGAGCAAGTTCTTTAGTAGCTTGATGTGACCTTGCGACTGAGGCCAAAAGTGAAACCTATCAAGGCACTCAGATAACAGATGAACAACCTATCATTTCTGTTCCGTTAAGCTAGCTATATATCAATGATAGAACAGGAGAGAAATCAGTAAAGGGAAAGTGTAAGTCCTAGAGGAAGCCAAACTTTGAAGATTGATTCATACTGAAAAGTAACTTCTGGAGTGAAAACATCTGTGAAAAGTGAAGCTCTTGGCTAAGCTTCAGCTATTACAAATGAAAAGTGAGCCCAATACTGACGCTGGTCCATTCAAATATTATTCTCAATAAGATTACAATGTTTCTCTATTTTTACTGTACAATTTTGCAGTCATTGTTGCCAAGTTAATATATAAAGATAACAATGCGTAAGTACGTAAGAGAGATAGCAAATATTCTTTGAGTTCAACAAAAAGACCCCTTCCAGCTGGGAAATAGTCAAAAAATATTTATTAAACACTTACCAGTGTCAGAGAAAAAAATTATATTCAAGGAACAAGTATTGTGCAACTTACTGGGAAAGAGTCAACATTTCAATAAACCATAGTCTCTACCATCATAGCTTACTAAAGAGATAGATATGCAAATAATTACAATAAAAGAAAACAATATGTTAATTGCACTGGAGAAGCACAAAAAACGTGTTATGAAAACTTGGGAAGGGCAAGATTTTTCCCTACTGAGAAGCACTGGGAATCGGGGAAAACTTTCCATTTGAACTGAACTTAAAAAAAGAAATTGTATTAGAACTAAGTGAAGATGGATTAGAAATGATGCTCCTATCATAGGAACATAAGTGACAATGTTAGTCAGTCAGTAAAAAGTAGGATATTTGCGTTTATGAGAATAGTCAAGTTTGTATGGAATATAGATATACAGAAGGACATAGACAGGAATGTCTCTACCAAATTTTATGTGGGGTCTTCAATGCTGCACAAAAGAGTTTTCTTCAGTAAGAAAAAGGAAAGCACTGTAAAACTCAAGAATGACATGACATGACACAAATTGTCTATGCAAAAGGAAAATTAGTTTGGCAGCTACATGAAAAATGGATTGGGGAGGCAGACAGAATATAGGAAAGGTTCAAGTACTGCCTTTGAAATATCCTCATTAACTGTGAGTCATTTGGCAAATTCAGGTAACCTTGTAACACTGACCTGCAATAAGATTGCTACTCTGCATCAGTGGAGGAAGATTCCATACTAAGTTCCTCACACCAATAAAAATGAAGACTGGGGGAGGGGAGAGACAGGGTTTACACAGAAGATTAGAATCCTTATTCTCTCTTATGATACTTTTTTTTTTGCTTTTTTTCATATTTTTCCTCTCTAGCTAGAAAAGAGCCTAAGCATGACATCTTACATATTTCTGAGGGATAAGACTCTTGCCACTTTTGCCTAAATAGGAACTCTGATAAACCCAAGTGAGACTGGTCCAATGAGTTCCTGAAAGAGGGTCATGAGGCTAGGAGACCAATTTTCGCTATGCATTTTTTTTTCAATTTTCTATTGCAAAAGTCCATGTTAGAGGTGATGAGAGCCTAAACTTTGATTTTGGCTTTACAAGCAGAAAGAAAAGTCAGACAAGATATTGTGTGGATGTTGAATCAACAAGATTTGACAACAGATTGGACATTGTTGTGAGTGAGAATGAATGGTCAAACACAACAGCCAGGTTGTGGACCAGGTTGTGTGACTAGAAGGAAAGTGAGGCACTCAGGAAAAAATAGCATGCGTTTCAGAAATGGAGTAGGGCTGATCGTTGATGCTTGTGGGACTTACAGAGAGAGATTCACTCTACATAATTTGACCCAGTATACCTGTGTAATCTATTTGTAATTTTGTTCCAGTATATATACATCCATGCATATACATATATATATGTGTGTATCTATCTCTATGTATAGATAGATATGTGTGTGTGTGTGTGTGTGTGTGCATGCCCCATCTCCCCCTATCTCTTCTCTGACACTAGCACCAGCCTGGTGCAGGCCTCAATCACTTCACACTTGAACTATTACAGTAGTATGCCAATTTCTCAGATGTCTTCCAAATATATAGTCCATCTGCCACTCAGATGATAAAGTAATCTTTAGGAAGATTAATGCAGATCTGATCCTCTCTCTCTTACACACACACACACACACACACACACTTCAATTCAATAAACATTTATTAAGTGTCTACCACGTGCCATGCCCTGTGCTAAGTGCTTAGGATACAAGTAATAAAAGGAGAGTCTCTGCCCTAAAAGGGCTTACAGTCTAATGAAGGGAAATAATGAATAACAAGAGGTAGAAAAGCAGAGGAAGAGAAGACATCAGAGAATATCTTATTATCTTGTTCCAATGAGTTGAAAGCAAGTGAGAAGCAGAAGCAACTCAGAGTGAGAAGAAGCCGAGTTTCTGCTCTCTCTAAAGGAAGGCATTGAAAGGACTTCGGTACTCCACCCTCCAGTCTTCCTATTAGAGGAAGGAGGAGGCTGAGGGAGATGTTGTCAATAAGGCTTGAGTTAGCAGCATGGTGATGAAATTAGAAGTGATGAGCTTATCCTGGAAGGAAGCCAGGCACAGCAGCAGATGCAAAATGGAATCCACTCTGCCAACTCAGTAAACTCCAGTGGTTGCCTATTAGCTCTGAAATTAAACATAAAATCCTCAGATTTTATTCAGAGCCTTTCATAATTTGACCACTTCATACCTATTTTTTATCTTCTTGCATCTTATATATATATCATGCACTCTGTGATCCAGTAACACTGCCCTCTTCCCCATTCTTTGTACAAGACATGCTCTCTTCCTAACTCTGGGCATTTTGTCCATCTGTCCCTCACGCCTCCCATTCTCTCCCTCCTCATCTCCATGTCCTGGCTTCCCTGGCTCCCTTCACGTCCTCGCTAAAATCCCATCTTCAGCAAGAAATCTGATTTCTTTATTGTTTGTGCCTTCCAATATAAAAGGATAAACTGAATAATTTCCATTTTATCCTATACATAACTAACTTGAACAATTGTTTTCTTATTTTTTCTCCTAATACACTGTAACTTCCATGAAAGGAAGGATTTCTTTTATCTTTATATCCCAACGTTCAGTGCAGTACTTGGCACATAGTAGTAACTAACTGGCTAAGCTAGAGTATTAACCTGATGAAGCTTTGTTTGTATTTTGACTGACATACCTGTCTTAACTTTTGATGTTTTCAGGGCCAAGACTGCTGACCCTCCTTGGATAAATCCTTTCCACTCTTCCAAGTTAACTCCAATGCCACCACCTTCTATGATCTGCACAGTACTCTCTATACTATTCCTCCTGCCAAGAAAGAGAGAGAGAGAGAGAGAGAGAGAGAGAGAGAGAGAGAGAGAGAGAGAGAGAGAGAACAAAAAGTGACAGCCTTTTCTTTGAAATTCAAAGTTCACTTTATTGGTTGCTCTCTTATGGAATATTGCATACTACCTTGTATTAATTACATTAACTATGAATATTCTATCTCTCCCACTGGACAATATATGAGTCCATTAAATGGTAGTGGCCTTGGTTTCTTTATCTTTCAATATCCTTCCCTCCAATTCACAGCAGAGTGCCTTCCTTATATTTGATACTAAATGAATGTACAGCCCCCAAAAAATGAACCAAAAGCATGTTAATCAATGAGGTGGTAGAATGAACAGAGGACTAAACCTGGAGTCAGGAAGACCTGAGTTTAGATTTGGCCTCTGACTCTGGGTGACTCTGGGTATGTCATTGATTTCTGTCTTGTTCACTTTCTACATCTATAAAATGGTGATAATAATAGAACTTGCTTCCCAAGGTTATAGTGAAAATCAAACGAGATAATATAGATAAAGCACTTCACAAACCTTAAAGTGTTATATAAATGCTCAGTAGTAGTAGTAGTAGTAGTAGTAGTAGTAGTAGTAGTAAGAGGAGGAGAAAGAAGAGGAGGAGATAAAAAGAAACTGCTAACTATTCTGTGTAATAACAAGAAAATTTCATATGCATGTACTATGTGCTTTGGTGTGTGTATGTTTGTTTGTCCTTCATTGCCAGAGAAGACCATGCCATCAGAGAAATAATGACATGACTTGCACTTGACTTTGTTTTGAGTGAGGGAGGGCTGTGCAGGTCACCAGCCTCACTTCTCCTCCAGAGCCATTTGAATCCAGTGACCAGATATTCATCAAGATGATTGGAGATGATCCAGGATGAGGCAATTGGGGTTAAGTGACTTGCCCAAGGTCACGCAGCTATTGAGTGTCAAGTGTCTGAGGTGAGATTTGAACTCAGGTGCTCCTGACTCCTGCTCTATCCACTGCACCACCTAGCTGCCCCATGTGCTTAGGTGCTGGAAATACAAAGACAATATGAAAAACAATCCCTGTTATTGAGAGGCTGTTTCCTTCAAGAAGAATATTCAGAACCTCTCCATGCACATGAGAATTCTGAGCCTCTCTAACATCTCTAAGATCCTCTGATTTCCAGCATTTATATCATGCAAATTAGATACATGAGGAATGAGTTTTTCTTGGTAAAGCAGATTATGAACTTGTGCTTTGGAAACACTTTAGTAATTCTCTTAAATCTAGAGTCAAAGATATGACATTTCTCTACATCATTTGAAGAAATTGTCATCAAGCGCTTTCTTGTTGAGGATTGTTTTAGGGAGACCAAGAACGTCTCGTGAGATGGAGGTGAGAGTTTAGACTCTCCTTTTCTATCACTTCAGTGGATATAACTCACAACCTCCTTAAAGGTATAGGTAGATTTGATGACCTCTGGTGCCAACCAGCTATTTATTGGCTTCCTGCTTGGAAAAATGGAAAAATGAGTGATGCTGCCATTGCTGCTGCTGTTACTGATAGCAACACTGGGGATATATTGCGTAGTTTGTATATTGTGATTGCTCAGCCATGTCTGACTCCCCATGATGCCACACACCACAGCATGCCAATGCTCTCCATGGGGTTTCCGTAGCAAAGATACTTTAGTGGTTCACCATTTCTTTTTCTAGGAGATTAAGGTAAACAGAGGTTAAGTACAACTAGTAAATAGCTAAAGCCATATTTGACCTCACAGCTTCCTGACTCCAGGCCTGGCACTCAATCACTGAAGCACTCAATTCATCAAGCTACCTCTAGCTTATACATTGCTATATGGAAATATGAAATATTATATACTAATTTGTCTGAAACATTTTTGTTGATTATTTAATTTCTGTTTTCAAAATCTATGAACACGTATTAAAAAGATAGTATCATTCATAAGAAAGAACAAATTAAACTTTTAATTGATTTAATTATTAATTAGCAACATTATTCTTTTTATTTCTTTGAAATCCAAGACTATAGCACCTGCAATATAAATACTGGAATAGGCATGGAGTATATAGATTTTTAATTATAAGTAAAATATATTTTAACTAGTAAGTTGACTCCCTGGTAAAGTAAAATTGGAGTTGACAGGGTAGTTGACAATTTTTTTTGGTGTCCTTTTGTATTTTATTATGTGAACATAATATTTCTTGTATGTATTTAATTTCCCATATTATTTTAGGATTGCATGGTTCAGTGTATATGGCATACTAATATTGTCAAAGACATAATACAGTGTTTACAACATAATGGAGGAAATAGAAAATTAACAATTACATGGCCAATAAAATTTACTCACTTTGCTAATACTTTCTCCACTCCATAAATGTATTTCATAGTAAAATATGAATAAACTATAATAGGATATTTTGGTAAATTGAATTTTTACCAAAATAAGAAAGAAGACAAAAATATCTTTTTATTTCAAATGTTATGGAAAATCCAAACTATGTCATTAGACCACTTTCCTGCCTCAGTAAGTACAGTACACTTATTCATTCACTGATTTACCTAGCAAAAACTTAATAATCTTTGGGAAAAGCATTATTCTACCTCCTCATAGAAATTCAGGATAAAGTAAGACACAGTCCTTGCCTTTATAAAAATTAATAATAATAGTAGTACGTTAAATAATAATACTTTAAAGTTTGAGTAGAGGTTTGCAAATTTTATCTTTTTTATCCTCACAACCAAAAGAGGTAGGTACTATTATTATCCATACTTTACAGATGAGGAAAGTGAAGCAGACAGGTTAAGTGACTTGCTCAGCTTCAATAGTTAGTATATGTCCAAGGCTAGATTTGAATTCAAGTCTTCCTGAATTCAGATACAGTACTCTGTTGTTTTTACATAATCTAGAAGGAACATGCAATATAATGAAGTAAATATAAATAGCTATAGTGCAAAATAATGTATTTTGGAGAAATTATTTTAATGAGAGATTAGAAAAAGAAGAATTGTTTCTGATTGGGTTGATCATGGAGTAAGTTCCATTTGAATCAAACTTTCAAGGATCAAGATTTGAAGGATGAATATGAATATGATGAAAATTTTGTTAAAGAGAACTTACAGTGCCTCAAGACTGTGACTATGAACTAAGTATTTCTCATTGTATCATAGTACTGTAGACATTAAGACGATAGGAGACTGTGTATAGAATGTGATTATTAGTAATTTTGTTTCATTTATGTGTGTGTTTGTATACATATACACACATATACATATACATATACATACATGCATATATACAATCCTCAACTTTCATGGAGGGTAACATTCTTAGAAAACTAGGCATAAGTAAACAAAAAAAGTGAATACTGAGACATTGAACCTATGGGAAAGAGAGGGTTAGCTTCCTTCAACCATGAAAAACTGTAATCTTGGTGTGAGCCTGGGAGCAGCAACCTTACATCTATCTCAGAACTTTCGCATGGTTCTCCAACATGGCAGGCTTTTCCTCAAAATGCCAAAGATTGTTTCTGGCAAAGACTACAGTGTGACTGCAAACTCAAAGCTGCTTGTTGTTATGGCTGGGGCACATCAACAAGACAAAGGAAGTCATCTTAATCTGGTCCAGCATAATGTGAATATCTTTAAATTCATCATTCCCAATATTGTTAAATACAGCCTTAATTGCAAGCTGCTTATTGTTTCCAGTCCAGTGGATATTTTGACATATGTGGCCTGGAAGCTAAGTGACTTTCCTAAAAACCGTGTTATTGGAAGTGGTTGCAATCTGGATTCTGCCCGTTTCCATTACCTAATGGGGGAGAGACTTGGTGTCCATTCTTCAAGTTGTCATGGATGGATCCTTGGGGAACATGGAGACTCCAGTGTTCCTGTGTGGATCGGTGTGAATCTTGCCGGTGTGTCTCTAAAGAACCTTCATCTTTCTTTGGGAACTGACGCTGATGCAGAAAATTGGAAAGATGTTCATAAACAGGTGGTTGAAAGTGCTTGTGAGATAATCAAACTGAAGGGCTACACTTCCTGGGCCACTGGCTTGTCTGTGGCAGATCTGGCAGAAAGCATTATGAAGAATCTTGGAAAGTGCATCCAATTTCCACCATGATTAAGGGCCTATATGGCATTAAAGAGGGTGTCTTTCTTAGTGTCCCATATGTCTTGGGGCAGAATGGTATTTCAGATGTGATGAAGTTCAATCTGAATCCGGAGGAGGAGAGCCATTTAAAGAAGAGCACAGATACTCTTTGGGGAATCCAGAAGGAGCTGCAATTTTCAAACCTTTGAATGTGCTACTATAAAGAGAACATGACAGGGGTTGAGGGGTTATGTATGATCTGCTTTTCTAATAGACCAAATTCTTCCTCTGATTAGTGACTAAACACCAGAAGTGCAAAACCTGTGAACACACTCTAGTTTATTCCTAAAGTTAGAAATGAGGAATAGAACCCTGTTGAAGTTAACATATGATACTGGATATGACCTGTATAGTCTCGGTGATTGGTGTCAAGCAGAGCCAGTGCCCCACAGGTATATAAACTACCTGCTTTGTATGTAGGTGCTACAAGAAGATAATGCTCCTGGATACAAAACCCCATACAGTAGTAATTCTTTATTGATGCATTGATTACCTTTGTGCTCTCCTCCATTAGAGCACTACAGCATGGCCCCCACGTATCACCTTTCTAGAGGACTTGATTTTGTCTGCCTATATATATATTTTGTCTGCCTATATATATATCAATAGCCTATATATATATTTTGTCTGCCTATATATATATATCAATAGCTATAAATTTCCATATTATATAAAAAGATCTGTATATGTACAACAACGCAACCAATTCCTCAGGTGTCATACTAACCCTAAATACTGAATAAACAGCAAATAACTGATAAAAAAGAAAAGAAAAACTGTAATCTTTCATTAGAGATTTCTGAAAATACACTTTTCTGCATAAAATTATTTTTAACAAAACATCAGTTCTAATAATGTCACTTTTTCTAACACAGTAACCATTGAATGACCCATAAAATGCAGCACACAAAATAAAATTGGTAACATGCAAAACATTTTTTCTCACTAGAAATACCCTAGAATTCTGTTACTTTTGTGCTAACATTTCAATTTTTTAAAAAATATTGATTTCACACAATATTGACTTTAATAACATGAAATATATACTACCATAAATACTATACAGTAAATACAATTCTTAAAAATTAAACATTTACTTTTTACCATGTTAGATGCCAATCTGAGGGTACTGTCTTGTATACTACACTGCTGTAAACCTCTCTACCTTGTTTGCCCTCTGAAAACTAAGGAAGAAGCTGCTAGAATTTTAGTTATTATTGTCAAAAGACATCAAATCTGTCAAGATCTTGACATCACCTCCAACACTCTATCTTTCACATCTGGTGGATGGCATTAGAGATTGTGAATGATACACCAGCTTGAAATAATCTATCAGTGACATCTGGTCATGTGCCATTTGAGATTCTTAAAGGTCTCAGAGCATAGGAGCATAGTAGAGGGATGGTGACATTTAACCTTGAGGCTACAATTAATTATGAAATCAGCAGCTTGAATGTCTCTAGCCAGCTGGTTCATTAGTCCAGACAGCAGCTTCAGACATGCTGTCACAAAGTTTATTTAACACCTTAATTTTCTCACTAAGTCAGATCACTGATTTTGCACCGTTGAACTTAGAGTCCAAAGGACTTGTACCATACTTTGGGGGCATAATTGCAACACAAAACTTGAGTTTTAATGGCAAATGATGAAATTATGCAGTGAATGCAGAGGCTGTTCCTTACAATGGTAGGGTGAACAAGACCATTGAAATAGCTAGCAGGATACCAACTGCTCTACACAGTTTCTATCATACTTCCTCTCATTTGTTTCTCCATTAGTTTTAGCTGGGATTGTGCATGGTTGCTAACAGAAAAGTGAAAACGAGGTTACGAATAAAATCTTGTGAATGCTTAAAGTCATGAAAGTTAAACATGTGAATATTGAGGATTGACTGCATATATTCAAATGCCTTTCTACCACATGAATATTCTTTGCTACTCTGAAAATGCCAATGAGTGAGATATAAATTAAACATTTAGTACTTTTTAAGTATTTCTTTTCTATCTATGGTTATATTCCATTTGCCTTGCCTTTGATAGCCTGGTTTTACAGTGCTGTCCCTCCCAGGATAGTTAATGTATTCTGTATGTAGACCATAATTGCATTTTTGATTGGGGGGGTGGGGATGGTGTTTCAGAAATCATTAAAACACTGTTGTTGAATTGAGTACCGACTCTGAGATGCACTTCATCAAAGATTTGATATGATTCATTTGAATTGATCATTAATGTCTCTTTGGGATGGGGCGGGGGGAGATCTCTCATCAAACTCAACTTGCAGTCCATTGAATACATTAGCAATGACTAGTTATTAATCTTATAACCTTTTCTAATTAACAGAGTAAACTATAAAATGAAGACAAATTGAATGTATCCAAGGGTAAAATATATTCAAGCACTAAATGCATAGTTATGCTGCAAAAAAAAAATCTACGAATAGTTGAATACTGAGGAAAGCTATTTTGTAGGGCTGTTTGTTTTTTTTTTTTTTTTGCTTATTTATAGATAAAATGCAAAGAGCCAGACCATCTCCTTTGTCATTTGCTTCTCTGTATCTCCTTTCATGATGCTGTAGAAATTGCTCAGAATATCTATTGTAAACACTGTCATTACTGTTATTTATTTATTTTATATGGCATCCTTAAGAATTATCAAAGAGCTACAGAATAAACACAGAAATGCACTGAAATAGCAAACAAACAGATTTGCACCAGCAAAAGAAGTACTTACCCACAGGATAAATAAAGTGCTTCTGAAAAGGAGAGTCATGGAATGAACAGTATTAATATTATGGTTATCAAAAGTGAATTCTTGGCACCACAAGACAAAGGCAGGCTGTGAGCAAGGAGGATGCATTTTGAAAAAAAAGTGGTACATGAAGCGATACAAGAAATATGTGATCCAACAAACTTCAGAGTGAGACTTTGGGATCTACTAAGGCACGCAAAATTCAACTTCAGTCATTAACAGGGCAATGCCAAGGAAAGAAGGTTGAGATGGTCACATAAAAAAATCAAGAAGATAATTAAACCAGAATTGGGGGGGGGACTCAAAAAATCAAATAACTATAAATCTTAAAAATATCCACAAACTATTGAGCTAATATTATTAGCCAATACTTTTGCCGAGAATTTTTTAATGTAGAAATAAGTCCCATAATATATCCATGAAATCTCTTTGCTTTGTTTATGCTTTAAAGGAATAAGAAGATTCAGACTTGGAAAATGCAACACTAATCCTTGGAACATGAAAGAATTTATCCACTCAAAATTAACTTGCACAAGGAGAAACCCCAAGGAAAAAAAAAACCTGATTTCTGGTTCTTCTGGTTCTTCTGAGAGCTCCACTATCCCATGTCAGAAGAGGTAAGAAAGAGTCAAGATACAGAGATAAAGATATAGATGATATAGATACAGATGCAGATAGATATTTATCCTTCCAGTCCCCCTGTGTCTTAATTTAAGGTCAATCAGAAAATTTCTCCCTCAGTCCCACATTCCCAAAGGCCAACTCAGCTGTTGTTAACCATAATCTGGATGAGGGATGGGGAACCTGCAGCCTCAAGACCCCATTGTGTCCCTCTAGGTCCTTAAGTGTGGCCCACAGACTGAATCCAATTTCACTTTGCATCAGATCATGTGGTCTTCCCAGGTTTTTCTAGGAAAATCATTTGGGAAATTTTCTGGGAACTCATCCTGTTTGTCTTTGTAGCACAGTAATAGCCCATCTTAATCATATATCACAACTTCTTCAACCATTCTCTAGTTGACTTTGCACAGCCCTCCCTCACTCAAATGAAAGTCAACTGCAAGTCATGTCGTCATTTTGATGTCATGGTCCTCTTTAAGAATTAAGGACAAACACAAGTTAATGGGCATCCCCTCAACCTCCAATTCCTTGATGCCATAAAAGAGCTACTAAAAATATTTTTGTATATATAGGTCCTTTTTTCTTTTTCTTTGATCTCTTGGGGGTACAGACCTACCAGTGGGTATTGCATAGTATGCACAAATCAATAGCCTTTTAGGCATAATTCCAAATTATTCTCCAGATAGTTGAATCAGTTTATAACATCACCAATAGTGCATTGATGCCCCATCCCCCAACCCCAATATTTGTCATTTGCTTTTTCTATCATATTAACCATTTTTTTGCAATATAGCTCATTTGGAAATGTTTTGCAAAATTTCATATATTTAAGCTGTATTAAATTGCTTGCCTTCTCAAAAAGGAGGAAGTAGAAGGAGGAAGAGAGCTTGGAACTCACAATTAAAAATGAATATTAAAAATGTTTTTACACATAATTGTGAAAAAATTACATTGTAATCCCATTACAATTTGGTTTCAACTTAGCTTTTCAGTCTTATACATTACTTAACTTCCCTTTCTTCTAAAATCTAGATAAAAAGGTGTTCTTTTGGGTCCACTTATGTAGAATTCCACCTCCTATCTCCCTTTGTACTCGTTGTCCTCCATGCCTGGCATACATTCTTTCCTTACCTCTGCTTTGTAGAATTTCTTGTTTCTTTCAAGAGTTAGTTTAAGCATTGCCTGCTACATGAAGTATTTCCTGATCCCTCCAGCATGTACTTTCTCTTCCTAAATTACCCTGTATTTCTTTTCTTTCTGTCTCTGTCTTTCTTACATTTTCTGTCCCTCCTCCAAACACACACACACACACATTTATATACATATGCACAAATTTACACACACACACATACACACATACACACACACACACACACACACACACACACACACACATATATATATATATATATATATATATATATATATATATAAAATCTCTCTTGATAGGCTATAAACTCTTTGAGGATGGATTTTATACTCCCCCAAATTTTGCACAGTACCTGACACATGGTGCTTAATAAATACTTATTGATTGGTTGAATTAAAAAGCTAGTGTTGTGTAGTGGATAAGACATGAGACCTAGATCTAGAAAGACCTAGATCTAGAAAACAAATCCATCTTCAGACATTAAATGGGATCATTGTGTGATCCAATGAAAGTTATATAACTAATCTAGGACTTGTTTTCCTCATCTGAAAAATTAGATTAGATTTGATAGCCTCTACATTTATGGCCCCTATGATACTATGAATGAGTCAAAGAATTTGAAATTTACTCAATAGAGTCATTGAAAGTATTTGAACAGAATGACATATTTACATCAACATTTAAGTCTTATAGTAGTATAAGACTTGAGGGAAGAAAAAAGAGAAGAAAATAGTGGTGAAAGAATTGAAGAAAATCCTGTAATGGTTCAAGTGGTTGTTATTGAAGACCTGTACTAGGGAGCTAACAATTGGTTCAAGAATGATGGGGGAGGTATAAGAGACTTTATGGAAGTAAAATCAACCATCTTGGTGGTATCTAGTATGTTAGAGAAAAGAGAGAAAAAAGAATCAAAGAAATCAAAGTTAAAGGAAACAATATTTAAAATGCCATAGCTGGTGATGGTGGTATCATAAGCATAAATAGTAAAAACCAAATACAAGAACAATAAGCTCAGTTTGTGGTATAGTGAGTTTGAAATACCATATGACTTTTAGAGGTGGGGGAAAATCTTTTATAATCCATGTCAAACAAAATCAAAGCTTTCTCTTATCCACTTATCAATAAAAATCTTCCTCCACAGAGCTCATATGGTACTTCTGTAGCACATTTCTAATGCATTTTTGTATAAGATATTATTGCTATATCCACTTGTGTCTTATCACCTAACAAATGGTAAAGCTTCATAAGGGCAGAGACCATGTTTCTCTGCAATGCTTAACAATTCTATGCACACAGTATGTGTTTAACAGATAGCTGTTGAATTTTAGTTTGAATTTCAATTCAACCATTCAATGACTCAAAGGAATATTTTCCTCAGAGATGTTGAGAATTTTTTCCTCTAACATTATCATGTCATCATTTCTCTGATGGCTCTTCTTTGACAACAAAGGATCAACACAACAAAACAACAAATTATATAAAACATTACATAAAAAGTTTATTAAATTAATTAACTTAGATGTGTCAATTTAATTAACCTGTTAAAATAACAAAAGTGAATATTCACTAATTCTAGCAGTCAAATAGTATGGTTCCAGAACTCTGCTCCATTGCCATAATGGTCAAAAGCCTATCTGTCATCACTGTGTAAGAGTGATTGTGTGGGCAGACTGATGGGTAAAAGTATTTGGATAAAGAAGAAAACTGTCTACTCCTCCTAAGATAGCCTCATCTTTGTGTGAGTGGGAACACTTTTCCACATCTTCCCATCAGACATAATTCTTTCCCTTTTGGTCACCCTTGCTATCACCCTTCAGAGAAGGGGATTTCTAGAACCTACTGCAGAAAATGAAAAAGATATGCCTAGGACTACCAAGGCAAGTGTTTCTGAGGGAAAACATTGATGCTTCGTAGTCACTTAACCTCTTTTCTTCAACAATCACCATTACTTCATTCTTTGCTTCAGATAATCCATATCTGGATACATGCTTATAGGGAATTATATAACATACTTTACATAAAAATCTCTTTTGTTTTTTCAAGCCCTTCGTCCAGATATCTCAGAGACTTTGTAGAGAGAAAATTTGCCCCCCTCAACTGTCTGTGAGCAAGCGAAATATATAAAATATACACATATTAATTATCTTTTGGGGTTAGCCACATTTAATCTTTATAACAGAGTTAGAGATTAGGTGAATAATAAATAATATATGTATCAGTATATATGTATGTATATATAAGATTCAGAAAATAAAACACATCACACACACATACCCATAAACAAAGTAAATATGGGATAAATGGGTTTGGTAAAGCACTAACCACTGGGGCATCAGGAAAGACTTCACGTGGGAGTTATGTAAACAACATTTTGAAAGAAACAAGAGGCAAATCTCAGGTAGCAGTACATTCTAGGAACAAAGAATAGCCAGTTAAAAAGTGCAGAAATGAGAGATGGAGTTTATTTGAGCAACTGAAAGAAATTCAGTTATCTGAACCACAAAGTGTAGGGTGTTAACCAATATATAATTAGATTTGAAAAGGAGAGGCATGGGCCAGTTTGTGAAGGGACTTTAGAAGCTAAACAGAAGAGTTTACATTTAATCCTAGAGGCAAGAGGAAGCCATGACAGTTTATGGGATTACTATAGCAATATCAAGAGACCTTTAAACCTCTAAAGACTAAATCTAGAAGGTAGTATTGTATGTTTTCTATATGTGTTATGACAGAAGCCTTTACATATGAATGAAGCTATAAATGTTAAAGATAATGTTAGTGCCTGAACTGTGTGAATGCAAAATCAATATGAAATCTACATATTTATGCATATACATGTAGTGTTCAGCCCAGTATCTGGTATCTAATGGGTTCTCAATAAATGTTACTTGATTCTGACAATATGCATATGTAAAATCTGTACTCACAGATGGTGACCATAAATTTAAACCTTGAAAATGTGCTAAGTAAAGCAAGTCAATGGCCACCTCTGGAGCGATAATCATAGTTTAAGAGGGTATAATTTATGATATACTTCACATTCCTCTGTTTTACAGAGGAAAAGATTCTGTTGAAAAAAATCTAAAAATTATATGAAAGAATTATCCTTTTGTAACAATATAGATAAACCTGACTGATCTGACAATTGGAGATTTGGTTTCCACAACATCTACAAGGTAATTTCCTAAAGCACAGCTTTGACCTACTCATTCAATTCATCTCCTCTTAATGCCTCTAGGATAAAATATATATTCCTATGTTTAACTTATAAAGCACTCTACAACTTGAGCCCAACTTATCTTTTTAGCCACATTGGACATGTCTGCACTCTGAAACTCATTCAAACTGGCCTTATCTCTGTTTCTCACATGTAAAACTACAGTTCCCATTCTTGTGATTTTGCATTAACTACCCTCAATGCCTGGAATTCATTTATTGGTTCCTCAACTATGCCTTATAAAGTTCCTCTTTTCCTTTAAGACATAACTCAGGAGTCTCATGACCAACAAGAACAATAATTAGACTTTTTCTCTTATTATTATCGCTTCTCAATCATCTTTAGAATTATTTGCAGGAGACAAGGCAATTTCACCTCTTTTGAAGGTTTAGGATGCCCAGAACCATAATCCCAAGTTAAAACCCGTTGAACTAATATCAGAGAAAATTAACTCATAACCCCTCAAATAAGAGAAAGCTAATTCTTAAACCGAAAGGCACTCAAGGCTCCTTCTCCATCCTTCTACCTAATTCACCCCAGCAGAGCTATTCAAGCCAACTTTCCAAACTGCAATAGAAATCAACTCCATCATTCTGTTCTGAGTGCCACAGAATGGTAAAAATCAGAAACGTGTTCTGATTGAGAATGCAGTTTGATTATCTTCTCTGCTACCAACAGAGCTAATAGCGTTTAACATGCATGTGTGACTGTGTCACTCTATTTGTTAACTTGAGGTAAGATCCCAACATGCAGTCAGAACAAGTTCTATACTTCCTAAAATCTCTTGGGCCAGGGATTGAGGTCATGACATTTGAATTGCTCAGTGCATAAGAAAGTTGATACAGCTTTGAGGTTCAGACCCCAGAAAAACTGCCATCAAAGGGGAAGGAGTTAGAAAGTAATCAATAGAAGGATATGAGGGGGAAAATGCTAAAATTACCAGAGATCCTAGGAGAAAGAAAACTCAAAGTCCTTGAGCACAAGCTTATAAACCTACAGAGAAATACTAATAACAGAAGGAAATATGACCAACAGATCAGTTAAATAAATCTTGACATCTATGAACAAATATTTAAAGACAACTGATGATCAGAGGATTCTATGAATTTGTTAAAAAGTATGTAATCAGAGTAAGATCTTCTTAATTTTATAATCTGCACAGCAGAAACAATTAGCAGGAGAAAAAAGCCAGAATCCACAGTGAAAGAAAGAAAAGAAGAAGAGAATAAGTTATTGGTAATGCAAATTAAAAATAATATGGAAGAGAACCAAAAAGCCAGTAACGTTAAAATAAAACATGATCTCTCTATGAGCCAAACTAAAGAACACAAGTCCAAAAATCAGAGCTCCATACTGCAAAAGATAATACAACAAAACTGGCAAGAAATTTTGAACACAGAAAATGCTAATTGAAAGAATCCACAGGGTGCCTCAAGATCAGAGAGAAAAAGTATTATGCTGCAAACTCAGACAGTGGTTAAATTTAAAAATACAAATGACAAATAGGAAAGAGACCTTCAAGTATAAAGAGAAAGAAGTTCAACTGACACAAGACTATTCTGTAACCACTTGAAACCACAAGAAGAAATGGAATTATGTGTTCAAGTGATCAAATAAGCTCAAGAGGAAAAAATAAGATGACATACTCTGCAAACCTCCGTGTATTCATTAATGGGACAAAATGGACAAGCAATAACAAACATTTGAAGTATTTCCAGGAAGAAAACCAGACCTGAACAAATATTTGTTTTCAATTACCAGAGAAAATATTAATATAAGAAAAATCAACAAAAATGACAAACAAGAACATGAAGAAAATACAACATATCTATCATTAAGTGATTTCTTTCTACAAGTATAAAAGACAAAGGAGAAAGCAGAAGAAAGATAGAAGTGACGAATAAAGGTACATAAAAAGGACAGAAACATTATGTACTAAACTTGAAAATGCCTCACCTGAAAGTGACTATTTTTGGTTGGGCTAAATTACAGAATTGGAGGGCTCATAAAAGAGAAGAGGAAAGGAAGGAGAAACAGAGGAGTATATAATGCACCCTAATCAAGTCAAAGGGTATAAATGAAAGGGAAAATAACTCTTGTAATCTCTCAGGCTGAAAAGAGTATATAAGATAATAGGTAAGACAGCAAAGCAGCAGTTTGGAATAAAGAGATAAGAGAGACACTAGTGATGAATGCTCCCATGAGTGAAGAGAGATAGTCTATAAAGGGAGATGGAAAATTCGGGATAATATTTTTGGCAAGAATTTAATACTTACTGACATCACTGATCACGACTCAGGAGAAGGGAAACAGAGATCTAGGGGTCAACTGATACCCAGAAGAATGGAAAGGTATGACCCTAAAGAGAACATGTCAAGGCAAAGAGGAAGAGAAAACTAAAATGGGGATGGCAAAGGTTAATTAACCACAAAATCAGAGACAATATCCTCTGTATTATCTGCACACAATAAGTATTTCTGAGAGAAATGTCTGAAAAGGCGGGCAGGGTGAAATTCTGTAAAGCAATAACAGAAACTATTTAGAAGAGATAGCCCACAACAGGTATCTTAGAAGCTTTAATTTTATGAAGAATGCAGAGACTAAAGAAGAACTAAATAAGTATAAGGATCATTAATCCTTAGATCCTTAGCGTAGAATTGACAGAAAGGAAAGATTAATAATGAAGAGAATGAGAAAATGTCTTTTTCTGCAAAAGTAAAAAACTGATATTTGTAATAACTAAAGAATAAAACAAATTAAAAGGGAGAAGATGAAAAAAAAAACTTTACTTGCCAACCTGAGAAGGGAAAAGTTGAAGAATTAAATAACTAGGAAAAAAGGAATAAAGAAAAAAAGAGTAAAAAAAACCCCAAAACTATAGAAATAGGTTATCTAATAAGGGTGAAGAAATTGAGAGTAAGTGGAAGAGAGCCAACAGATTAAGCTAAAATAACTGAAGATACAAAGTATTTTGTTTACAGAGGAAGAGCAAAGAAATTCTAATTTGGAAAAAAAATTATAGTGAGAAAAATGAAGGAAAACATAAACCTAAAACTCATATATTTAAATGTAAATGGAGTAAATAACTCAATGAAATGAAAAAGTCACAAAATTGCAGAGCAAAACAAAATCATACAATCATTGCTTACAAGAAACATACCAAATAAACAATGATATACCCAGAGTAAAAGTGAGGAGCTGTGATATACATACATATATATATGTAAGTATGTGTGTGTATACATATATATATGAGTATATATATATTTTTATGTATGTGTATGTATGTGTGTTTGTGCATATATACATACACTATGCATATTATAGGGAAATATCATTCATTAATATCAACATTTAAAAAAAATAATGAAAGTTGAGTCAAACAAACTACAATAAACATGTAGGAAATTATTTTCATGATCTGGCTGAATTCATGCCAGGGATGCCAGGAGAGTTCAATATTAGGAAAATAATCAACATAATTAATTATATTAAAAATTAAGCCATCCAAAACCTCATGATTATCTCAAGAGATGTGAAGTGTATGCAATGGTGATGCTTTCCATAAGTACAGGAATAAGCAAGGATGTTTACTCTCCCAACTATTAGCTGACATAATTTTGGAAATGTTAGTAATAGCCATAAGAGAATAGGAAAAAGTTAAAGCTAAAATTATCTCTGTTGCTAGTGGCACTTTGATTTGTTTAAAAATCCCATGTGAGAAAAAAATACTAATTGAGACAATCAATAGATTCAGCAAAGTCACAGGCAACATAATAAGGTCCTAAAATCAACAACATTTCTATATAATAACAAAATCCAAGGGACAATAATAAAAAGAGAAATCTCATAACAGTTAATAATAAAATTCACAAAATATATGGGGATCAATGTAGCAAGACAGAAAATACCTCTACAGATTTAATGATAAATACTGTTTAATAAACAACTTAAGTAACTAAAGAAATTTCCTTTGCTTATGGCTTGGCCAATTCAATATAATGAAAATGACAACACTACCAAATCTCATTTACAATTTTAATGCTATACCAATGAAATTACCAAAGAGAGACTTTGTAGAGCACAACAAAATAATTTGAAAAAGATTTTTAAAAATCTTTACTATGAAGGGAAATAATGAAAAGAGGTAGGAACAAAGAGGGAATAGTACTTTTAAACTTCAAGCTATATTATAAAACAGCAATCATCAAAACTGTTTATCATTGGTTTAAAAATAGGTAGATCAATGGACAAACTAGGCAAAGGTAACTCAAACTAGGCAAAGGAGAAACAGGGGAAAAAGAACTCAGCAATTTTGTTCAATGAACCAGAAAATATAAATTATATAGGAAAGAACTACATTTTAAAAAACTGCTGAGAAAACTAGAAAATCATCTAACAGAAATTAGACTTAGATAAGCATCTTTTACCATATTCCACAGTGTGTTATATTACAAAAATTTAGAAAGGAAGAGATAATATGCATTTTTAAAAAATAGGAAAGAGATACAAATAAGGAAGCCAAATAAGGAAGACAGGCAATTACAGAAGATTTTAAACACTTTTTTTCACAAGTTGAAAAGTTTCTTTACAAACAAAATTAATGCACTTAGATAAGCTGAGTCAAATGTAAAAAAAAAAAAATTCTCTATATCAAGTATCTCCAATAAGAGTATGAGTTCAGGGGTGGAGCCAAGATGGCAGAGTAGAAGGACAGATCTGCTCTAGCTTTAGCCCCACAGCCCATAAAATACCAGTAAAAAAAGATTCTAAACGAATTCTAGAGCAGCAGAAGCCACAAAATGACAGAGTGAGAGATTTTCCAGCCCAAGACAGCCTGAAAGACTTACAGGAAAGATCTATCACACTGGACTCAGAGCAGAGTAGCACGTAGGGGACAGGACTGGAGCAGACTTTAGGGTTCTGTGCTTGGTTGCTGTGCTTCCCAGACTTCCCACCCTACAAATGCCCAAGACAGCTTCAAAGGTCAGTGAGAAAGCTCTTTTACCTTCGTGAAATGGGACTGACTTCTGGCCCCAGCTCTAGGGCAGTAGCAGCCACTTTTAGAGACCTCAGCCTAAAGACCAGGGAGAAATTGAATGGCTGATCTAGGTCTCAGTCCTGCATGACAGTCCTAGAGTGAGGAGGAATGCTGGTGTGGTGGAGCTGGCGATGCCAGTGGAAAGGGAATCCTGCTCACAGACCAGAGTGCAGGCCAGGAGAGGAGTAAACTCTTGGAAGAACTAAGAACTTATAGGTCCCTAGAATATACCCTCAACTTAACAAAGGACTCAAGAGTCAAATGTCCCAAAAGGAAAAAAATAAGATTTTAGAAGGCTACTTTCTTAGTGAACAGGTGTTTTCTTCCATCCTTTTGGATGAGGAAAACAAAGCATACCATCGGAGGAAAACCTCAAAGTCATGGCTTCTATATCCAAAACTTCCAAAAAAATATGCAATGGTCTCAGACCATGGAAAAGTTCAAAAAGGATTGTGAAAATCAAGTAAATGAGGTGGAGGAAAAGCTGGGAAGAGAAATGAGAGTGATGTAAGAAAATCATTAAAAGTGAGTCAACAGTTTGCTAAAGGAGACCCAAAAAAGTGCTGAAGAAAATAACACCTTTAAAAATAGACTAACAAAACTGGAAAAAGAGATCCAAAAAGTCAATGAGGAGAAGAATTCTCTAAAAAACAGAATGGACCAAATGGAAAAGGAGGTTCAGAAGTTCACTGAATAAAGTAGTTCCTTAAAAATTAGAACAGAACAGATGGAGGCTAATGACTTTATGAGAAACCAAGAAATTATAAAACAAAACCAAAAGAATGAAAAAATAGAAGACAATGTGAAATGTCTCATTGGAAAAACATCTCACCTGGAAAATAGATACAGGAGAGACAATTTAAAAATTAGAGGACTACCTCAAAGCCATGATCAAAAAAAAAAGTCTAGACATCATCTTTCATGAAATGATCAAGGAAAACTGCCCTGATATTCTAGAACCAATGGGTAAAACAAATGTTGAAAGAATCTACTGATCACCTTCTGAAAGAGATCCAAAAAAGAAAATTGTAGGAATTCTGTAGCCAAATCCCAGAGTTCTCAAGTCAAGGAGAAATTATTGCAAGCAGCCAGGAAGAAACAATTCGAGTATTATGGAAATACCATCAGGATAAAACAAGATCTAGCAGCTTCTATATTAAGGGATCAAAGCAATTGGACTATGATATTCCAGAAGTCCAAACGTTTCTGACCATGCCATAGAAACTTCTGCCTAGAAGCTCATTCCATCCCCTGAGCTATTACTCATACTGGAAGTACATTTCACCAAACATGAAGACATGTCTCATCCTTAAAATGGAGGTTCTTGGAAGAAGCAGCAAGAGGTAAACATTTTTGGGGAGGGTCAAGGTCAAAAGAGAGAATAGAATAAATGAAGGGCAGGATAGGATCGAGAGAAATATGGTTAGTCTTTCACAACATGACTATTATGGAAGTCTTTTGCATAACTACACATGTATAGTCAATATTGAATTGCTTGCCTTCTCAGTGGGGAGGGAGGAAGGGAGAGAAGTTGGAACTCAAAGTTTTAGGAATGAATGTTAAGATTTGTTTTGCATGCAATTGGGAAATAAGAAATATAGGTAATAGGGTACAGAAATCTATCTTACCCTACAAAAAAGAGAGAAGATGGGTATAAGGGAAGGGATGGGTATGGTAGAAGGGAGGACAGAATAAGGGAAGAGGTAATCAGAATGCACCATGTCTTGAGGTAGTGAGAGGGGAAAGATGGGGAGAAAATTTGGAACTCAAAATCTTGTGGAAATGAATATTGAAAACTAAAAATTAATTAATTAAAATAAAAATGAGTATGAGTTCAGCATCCAATATACATGGATATATGTATAAACATACATATATTGTATTTTATTTTCATATATACCAGATGTATATATATGCATTCATGTATTGTTGCATATTAACACATGTAAGTGCACTTATATGTACATGTACACACGTACATATATATGACCAGAAGCAATCCCCCAATAGAAAAATGGTCAAAATATGTGAACATCAATTCTCAAAAGAAGAATTTCAAATTGACAGCCATATAAAAGAAAGCTCTAAATCAATAATAATAAGAGACATATAAATCAAAAAATCCCTGAGGTTTAACCTCATAACTTGTGAATTGATAATGCTGACAAAAGAAAGTAATAATCATTATCTTTATTTCTCTCCAGGCTGCACTGCAGATTCATCTCCACTGTACGTTTCTGACCATGCCATAGAAACTTCTGCCTAGAAGCTCATTCCATCCCCTGAGCTATTACTCATACTGGAAGTACATTTCACCAAACATGAAGACATGTCTCATCCTTAAAATGGAGGTTCTTGGAAGAAGCAGCAAGTCAGAAGAGACCACAGAAAGGAAAGGTACTTCCAATTTGTGAAGCCTAGGGGTGGAATGAGCTTCCAGGGTGAAGCGGTTTCCATGACGTGGTAGAGAAAGTCCTATGGAGATGCCACTAGGCTTTACCACCAGACCCCTCTTCCTCTCCCTTTCATTGACTTCCTCCAAGAACTTTTTAAGGAAAAAGCATGAGACAAATGTGTCTTTATGCTCAGGGGACTTATCTTTACAGAACATTTTTTACCATATTCCCACACAGGCTACCTTCTTTCTTCTATCCCCATGTTTTAACTCACTTTCATGAACTATCTTTCACAATTTAAGCTCTTGAAGGCAGAGACCTTTTTTTACTCATATTTATGTTCCCAGCATGTAGCACAATGTCTGGCATATAGTAAGTACTTAATAAATAATTATTAACTAATTGGAAGTATTGTGAGAAAACAGGCACACTACACATTGTTAGTAGAGCTATGAATCAATACAACCATTTTGGAAAGCAAATTAGATTATACAAATAAAATGACTGAAGTGTCCTTATCTTTTGAACCAGAGATTCCATTACGCTAGTATTACAACCCAAGAAGAATAATTACAAAAAAGAGCATCTCTATATGCAACAAAATATTTATAGCAACACTTTATGATAGCAAAGATTGGAAACAAAGTAGATACCAACTAATTGGTGAATAACTAGACAGAATGTGATAATGTAAACATAACAATAGTACTCTGCTATAAGAAATGACAAATGTAATGAATACAGAGAAGCATAAAGACCTAATGAACTAATTCAGAGTGAGGTAAGCTGAGCTCAGTATATATGTACTAAAATAGTTCAATCGTAAATTTATAAAATTGTTATTACTATAAAATTATTGAATAGGAAAATAACGAAATTGTAAAATGGTACAGGTGATGCCTTTCGACTTGAGTGTAAATTGGATCTAAGTGAGAAAGAGTTGCCCAAAGTCATCAGCCTCTCTCTCCTAGAGCCATCTGAGCCTAGTGGCAAGACAAAAGTCAAGAGTGATGATGATGACTCTGGATGCAGTGAATGACCTTGATGTCTTCGGTATCTGACCAAGCTCTAACTCACCAATGGGTTTGAACCCATCCATTAATCTCAGTCTGATTTAGCCCTTCTACCAAGATAGTTTCATAGGGATAGGGCCCCTGCACATGCTAAAACAGAATTGCTGTAGCTCAAAAGAAATGTGTCATGTGAAAATTTAGAAATATCTCCATCCCAAACAATCCCATGGACTATTTGTTCCTGATCTGTGGTAGAACTTTCTGAGATCATATTTTTATGATCAGTCTCACCTGGACACAGATGTACACACATATGTATACACATATACATGTGTGTGCAAGTATGTACATGTATGTGTGCATATATTATGTATGTGTGTATACACATAAATATATAGACTACAACAATGTGAGCAGAGATAACAATCACAAAAAAACAAAAGTGAATGTTGCAAAATTATAAAGAACAAGTATGATTTGAAGGAAAAGATATAAGGTTTGTTGTTGTTCCTTGTCTTTGGAGAGGACCAGAATGACATCACCATGATAAAGTGAAATTTCAGTGTCTCCAACTGTGACTGATCAGACCAATACGAGCTTAGAGTGCTCTACCACAGGTTGGGCACAGATAGTCCGAGGGAATATTGGGGGTAGATATCCCAAATTTGTGCATCTGGTGTTTACTTTGTATTGCCTCAATTCTGCTTTACTCAAAGAATGCAGCACCCTTTCTGCTGTGAGCACGCCATGCTGAGTGGTCCTGTGCCAGTGTCTCCCATGTTGCACAGTCAAATCCAAAGTTCTTGAGAGTATCCTTGTATTGTTTCTTCTGGTCACCATGTGACCACATGCAAAAAAAGAACAAGTATGATTTGAAGGAAAAGATATGAGAAGACATACATAAATGCATCATTGCAGAGAAGGGAGGTTCATAAGTGTTCATTGCAGACATTTTCAAACTTTTTTGAGATAGTGATGATTTGTACTGGGTTTTTCTCCATTTTCTCTTTTTAATCTTTTAAAATGTTATATTTTATATGGAATGGTTTTTTTGGGAGGAAGAGGTAAAATGAGAGAGATGCTGGAGAAAATTATGCTAATTTTTTTCAAAAAGTCATTGGTTAAAAACTTACTTTTTTAAAAAAAGTAAATTTGTATTATTTTTGCATGAAAACTTTCTTGATCTCAAGTTTTTTCCCACCTATCCAAATTACTTTGCATTTTACTACTCTAAAAGTATATATTTAAATTTATTAACTTTGTATTTATGCCACATATATGTACATATATAAATATATGTTTATGTGTTTCTATTGACTTCCTCAGTATAATATGATAACCCTGTGCTTAAATAAGCATTGATTGATGGGTTGATTTAAAAGAACCATGATTCATCAATGAGGAGTCCATCCCCCATCCCCCAACTGTGAAGATTGCAACTGCTTCATGTATTTATAAGCAGAGTATCTTCATGAATTCCTTTGACCCAAAGATAGATTACCAGGTGGCCAACCTTCTGGTGGCAGATCTCATTGTCCTTTGCTAGCCTAGCCCTAAGGAATTCTAAGCCTGGCCTGTCCTATGTGCCTTTCCAGTTTAGAAGGACTTGCATAGCCTTCAAAGGTCCAGAGTCACCTCTCCATGAGAACGTATTAAAGTTGTAATTCATTGGGGGACTGAATCTGATCCGGAGACTCTTTCTCCTATTCTTTTCATTAATTAATCAGTTAATTGTTAAATATCTGTTTCCTAGAGAAGTCCTTCTGATAGTTCCCAGTGCATTGATTTGAAACTTTCAAACTCCTCATTAATGGGAAATGTCAATAGACCTAATTAAACCACTTTGACAGTGAAGATACCTAGCTGTACTCATCCAACCCAGAGTCGGCTAGCTTCCTGTTTTCATGACCTTTAGAGACAAGTTGGGGAAAAATGGCTTGGGTTCAAATAACATGTTTTACTCATGTATATGCAGACACAGAAAATGGAATTCTTTGGTGTTAAAAAATAAGGACAAATTTTGCAGGGTCAAAACCCACTTGATTAAAAGTTGATTGAATAAGGAACTTATGAACTTTGAATTTGATCCCCCACACAAACCCCAAAGAAGGTGTATCACCAAGGCAACCTTCCAGCGCTGGTGGTGACTATGAATATGCCAGCATAGGACTCAGTCACCAAGTATAAAAGATTCTCCATATAGAAGGCAAAAGAAAAACATTTATTTAAACACCAGAAAATCAAATTCTAGAACCAGAAAGCGAAATCCATCATGGTGACCAAAAAGTTAGTGAACATGATCACAGCAGAGGGCAAAACCATTCTCAAATCTCCCATTCCTCAGCTAGGGCCTTCTCACTATCAACTGTCAGGCTATGTCAATCCACCTGCATTCCATCCCCTCTGACCTGACCCTGCTCACTGACTTCCTCCCAGTTCCGCTCCACCCTTCCTGATACAACTGTTCAGCAAGCTTCTCCTACCACATGTGACTAGGCTTCCAGGTGATTCAAACAGATCGCATGGGCTTATTAATTAATGAGAAAGATCTTTCCATTTAAATTACTTTTACAGAAGCTTAAACTCTTATAATTTCTATGTTTGTACTCTTTGTTCTACTGGTAATTGAAGCTGCAGATTAAGGATGTTCTGATGTGTTTTTATTTGATCAACACAGGTTTCCATTCAATTCCATCTCAGAAAAAACAACCCATAAAAGAGTTGGAGTTAAGGTCAGGGGATAGAGAGAATGTCCAACATTTTGTTAAATTTAAAACACAGCTTCACAGAAATATAAAGTTCCTGTGATGTTTTCCACAGACTTTCAAATGTTTTGGCTTTCTCTGTGGTATAAAAAATGATTCAGGCAATCAAGGAAACTCACATATCCCTGAAAGATAACATTTGTTAGTGAATTATTATCCAACTCAAAAAAAATGTCATAATTATTGATGATGATTTACCAGAGCCATTTTTCATGGCAGATACTGATGACATAAGGAAACACATGTTGTCTGTGTCACTAACGTCTTCTAGGTTTCACTGGAAATAATTTACAGGTAGCAATGGGAAAATAGAAAGATAAAGGTTAATAGGTTAAAGGTTAACAGAACCAAGGTAAAGTTATTCAGTTCAGACTACATGAGCTTTCCAAATTTTTTTGGAGACTGAAAAAAACACCTTACTGACATTCTTTTAAACATACAAGCACACACAGACACACTCACACACACGCACACACAAGCAAATCAGTATACTAATGGTAAAGAGCACAAGTGCAGAGTCTCCTTTAAAATACTTAAGCTTATGGTTTGCCCTTAGGGAGAAGCATTTGGATCATTTTATCTGGGTACCATAGCAACTGGAAGTGCAAGATCAAGGAAAAATTCAATTCAAACGGTCAGGTTGTCATGCAATATTTTAAACTCAGTCATCTCTGGCATGAATCTTCAGAAAGAGCCATTTGAATCAGAACAAGGCCTTTAATGTCCCTATCATTCCAGTACTGTTTTATTCTGCTGGGCAAGGACACTAAAAAGAGAGTATTGGAGAAGAACTGTCTCACACAGAGATGTTCTCAGAAATCCACTCATCTCATGCTTATTTTCAGTGATTTCTGAGGGGTATTTTGGATTCCTCCAGGTCTTTGAATAATTCTGAAAAGGCTCGTTTCAGACTGAATTGCCTTCTATTATATTATCCCAGAAAATTCTAGGTAACAAATTTTTGATGGCTTTCCAGTTCTGATCTCTCTAGTCAAGATTTGAAAGGAAGAAAGTTTGTTCTGAGCTATTCAGAATAGGGGTACTTAGGTAAACTCATATCAGAATTATGCATGGAAGAACCAGTGAAAATATATGAAGTGAAAGGAAGTGAGTAGAATAGAAAATTCCTCTCTCTACTCTGATATTTTTGATTAATGCAAAAGAAATGCTGCTGTTCTGCCTTAGTACAGATGGCGTATGAAACTTTTCCTTTTTATCTTTCCATGGTAAGAAATATATTTATGATACTTGAATTTATTTCATTTGTCATGTTCTTACTTAAAGTTCTTTACTAATTGTGTTTATTTTGGAATTGTCTGTCAAAAAACCCATAAGGTAATATGGATCTAGAAAATCTCATTGGCTTGCAAGATTTTTATTGTGTTAGTTATTCTTTTATTTGTTCTCACTTATGTCAAACTCCTTTGAGAAGTCCTAGAAAATATTGCCTCAGTATTTTAACCTGAGAAAATGCATTTTGGATGGATTGTAACCATAGGCTTTTCATAAGCACCTGTAATATATTTTATTTATTCTGTATGAGAATATACAAGGTAAGGAAGGATGGATGAGGTGGAAGAAAATGCATATGAGAACTATAAAAATTGAGAAATTAATTAATTTCTTACTTTCTAAACTATCTCCTATCTCTGATTTTTTCCCTTCCCCCAGGGTTTTCTGTTTAACAAATTATCTATCCTTAATTTCCTCACTGCCAATTACCCAAGTCTGCTTAAGATCATAATATCATAGATTTATACCTGTATGGTCATTGAGTGCAACCTCCTTATTTTATGGATGAGGAAAGTGTCATCCAGAAAGGATAAATACTTGATCAATTTGATACAAATAAAAGCTAACTCAGAATTTGAACTGATACCCTGTGGCTCTAAGTTGTCAAATAATTAGAAATTGAAAATATTTAAAAGAATAAACTCCAGAGTAAAATTATCTGAAATGAGTAATAGATCAGGCAAATCCATTTATCATAAGCCTCTGATCTGCAAATATGTTTTAGTGGGAAAAGCACTGGACAAAGTCCTGGGATCAGAACTTGAGTTCAACACTTATTGAAGGTTAATAGGTATATTTATTATATAGGTATATTTTTATATTGTATTGCCTGGAGAGAGAGTAGTCAGAAGCAGAGCTGAGAGAGAGAAGCAAATGAGAGCAGGTTAGGGGAATTTAACTTGAGAGGTCAAACAGAATGTTTGTGATGTAGGGGCTCTGTCTGATGATCCGTGCTGATTCCTCAGACAGAAGCCCTGTCTGTTGGTCTTTGTTAATTTCTCAGACAGAAGTTCTGTCTTGATGGCACTGTTTATGTGTATAAATATTATTATAATCCTGTTAAGCTTTGTTTTCCTAGAAACAGAAGCTGGAGGCAGGAGCCCCTGAAGCCTGTTGTCAGACAGAAGTGGGAAGAGTTTGGAATGGAACAGTCGCTATGAGCTGAGAAGCAGAGAGCTGCCTGTGTGTGAACCCAGGCAAGAGTTGAGAGCAGTTGGCCCCCAGAGGAGAAGCCATGTGGTTTGGAAGTTAGCCTTGGCCCATAAAGAAGAAGCTGTGGGTTTGGAAGTCAGCCTCAAGTCAAGATGAGAGAGAACTTTACTTGGATACTGTGTATTGATTAAGATAATTATTCTTATAGTAACCTAGGGATGGATGGTGTGGTATTTTTTGCCACCCCTTAAGGATGCATCATGATAGGGAAGACCCTAGCCTGGGATTCCCTGACTTTGGAGATACAAAAATGTATGCTATGTGCCATAAGACATACTGAATGTTCTGAGATAAATATATGTATTAGGTGATATGTTTTTCTTAAGGATATTGCTATGAATGTTAGGCTTTACTTTTTTGAACAAGCTTTAGTTTATTGCTGAATAGAGAGTTCACTATACTATACAATTAGATCCTAAAAATTATTCACAGTAGCAGTCTTCAGTTGTGCTGCCCTGATTAGTTACAATAGGTAGCACAATGGACAGAGTTCTGGTCATAGAGTCATGGAAATCTAATTTTAAATCCTTCAGACATTTATTAGCTGTGTCATCTTGGACAAGTTATTTATCTTCTCTGGGTCTCATTTTGCTCAGCTATAAAGTGAGAAAGTTGGACTTGATGACCCCTGAGATTCTTTCCACGTCTAAATCTGTGATCCAATGAGTGTGTTAACATAGATTAGGAACCTATGTTTTTGTTCTGTTTGTCCTTCATTCTTGAAGAGGACCGTGATATCAGAGAAAGGATGATATGACTTTCAGTTGACTTTGATTTGAGTTGGGGGCGGGGTGCTATGCAAGGTCATAGGTATCACTTTCTCCTCCAGAATCATCTAGTGGCCAGATATTCATCAGGATCCATGAAAAATAAAACTCAAACAGGAAAAAAAACTTACCTTTCTTCATTCTTCTCTCTTCTTCCATTCCCTAATAGTGGCAGGAAGCTAAGTCTTATCATCTGCATGATCCAAAGTGGGAAGATAAACTAGACACTTGTCCTGTAAGCTGCTTTTTCTTGTCTTCCCAAAAGATTTGGATGGAATTATTGGGCAGGAATGGGTAAAACGAGGACCCAAAGAAAAGAAACTGTTGAAAAAGAAAAATTATTCAAACCCAGTCTCCTGAGGGTAGCTAGATGGTGCAGTGGATAGAGTGCTGGACTTGGAGTCAGGAAAACCTGAGTTCTGATTCGACCTCAAGCACTCACTAGCCATGTTAGCCTGGTCAAATCACCTCAGTTCTTTCACCTTAAGTTTCCTCATTTGAAAAATGGAGTTAATAATACACCTACTTCCCATGGTTGTTGTGAAGATAAAATGGGATAACATTTGTAAAGTGTTTTGTAAGTCATCAAGTACTATAGAAATATAATTATCATCACCACCCTGGGGTCACAACTTGAAAGAATCATAGCAGTTTATGTAGTTCCTATCAACCAATACAAGATTTTAATACTGGTAGAATAGGATTTTGCATGTGTTCATTTTTCTTTCATTCTTCTAAAATAAATTTTAATGGATTTCTTCTGTACTGAGACAATTAACTTAATACCTGTTAGATTAATGGCACTGTTTTCATATCATGACACATATATAATATTTGATATTTCTGGACTTACAAAAGAGATTTTAAAATTGCAAGCAAAGAGAAGGAAAAATTTACTGAAGATTTAATTCATATGGACAGAATCACTTTGTTCTCTTGTACTTTCTTTTTAAAGTAGATGGTGTGGAGTTGGCCCATCTGAATCTATTGAGCAAGCAAAAGCATTGCTTGGAGTAGAGTGGAGCCTCAATGGAAGAGCTGAGGAGGTATTTGCAAAGCGGAGATTTAGACTAGATCCTACCCAATTCTCTGAATATTTCTAAGGATAAGTGGGAAAGGAGAAAAGGCAGGATCTGACCTAGAGGCTGTATAATGGGAAATGGCTGCTGGGAAGAGAGAGATGATGACTATAGACAATGATGCTCAGAAGAAAAGAAGCAGGTAGGGAATCGGAATTTTGCCACCTTTTGGCAACCCTTCTTTCTCTTCTCTTAACCCTTTTGTGTCAACATGCTTCATGTTATCTCCCAATCTCTCCTAATCTGTACTGTTCCTCTTATTGTGTAATATCTTTGTGTTGTGAGATATTTTCCTGGGACATTGAGAGACTAAGTGATTTACCTATGATCATTAAATGATTCACCTATTTCATTTCAGATGCAAATATCTCTTAATCTGTACTTTTTATACAATATCTTTGTGTTGAGAGACACCCTTAATTAATAAATTATTTCATTGTACAACCAATCTATGCAAAGTGATTGCAAATGAGGGAACATGGAGTATCATACTAGTTGATCGAAGGACACTAAGATGATTACTCAAGAAGACTGATCTAGGTTGATGTAAGTTCTGTCATGAGGAATAGTATGATCAATAGATAGGAAAGAATGCCACATATTTATTTCTAATGGATAAGGATAAGGATCTGTTCTCATGCAGACAAGAAGTCTATAGGTTCTTGAGGGATGATTCATGGGTTGTATCATTGCTCAGTTATTTTTCAGTCATGTTCAACTCAATCCCATTTGGGATTTTCTTGGCAAAGATAAAGGAGTAGTTTGCCATTCCCTTCTCCAGATCATTTTACAGCTGAGGAAAGTTGAGGAAAACAAGATTAAGTAACTTACCCAGGTCACACAGCTAGTTAGTGTCTGAGGCCAGATTTGAACTCAAGATGCGTCTTCCTATTGCCAGGCCAGGCACGCTTTCCTCTCTGTCATCCAGTTGCCCCTTGATTCATGGGGGAGACATTCAATTCCATCATAGGCTAAAATGTTTTAAAATATAGCAGAAAGATTGTCTAGAAGGTCAGAGCAATTGAACATGGGAAGCAGTACTTTTCCATTATAATTTTAAAGGGCAAGAATAGTATAGTGGACAGAAAGTCAGCCTTATAATCAGAAAGATCAGGATTCAAGTCTTGCTTCTGAAATGAAACAGATGAATCATGTAATGGTCATAGGTGAATCACTTAATCTCTCAATGTCCCAGGAAAATCTTAAGACTATAAATTATACAGGTGATGCAGAAATGGATTGACAAAGAAAATTCCCACCCAAAGTCCCTCACTGAATAAATCATAGTTGCAAACTAAAACATGTAAGTTAAGGAAAATAAGATCATTGATTTAAATATAGAAGCAGCTTAAGTAGTCATAAAGTCTGACCCCCTAATTTTACACATTAAGAAATTAAGCTTCAAGTCACATACATACCAAATGTTTGAGGCAGGATTCAAATTCATGTTTTCCCAATTCCGAGTTCAGAGCTCTATTCACATCTTGAGGCTCTTCTCAGATCAGTGGATTCCAGTCTATATCATCCTGCTAAAGAGTCATCAGTAATTACACATTGAAATGTTTTAAGATCACTTGCTTATTCACCCACAATCACTTTGTAGGTTAGTTTTGTTGATTTAGTTCAAGAATTAAAAATGTTTTGTAAAAGGTCAAGTAGTTGTTTGCGAGGAGGCAAAGAGAAAATTCAGTTTTCCAGATCCAAGTCTCTAGACTGACTTATCCTACAAAATAATATTGACTAATTTTCTGATACAGCCAGACTCTGGCTTTCTGTATCAGATAGGAAGTCAGAAGGTTAGTGATATCAGTAAGAGACAGAATGAGAGACAGGTTTGCTCCATGTGACTGCCTACTTATAAGCATCCTAGGCATGTTGTAAATGAAGGAACTTTGAAGGACATGCGTGTTTGGCACTCTTGTCTAGAGAGTAAGGACTTTAATAGGAACTGACTGTGAGGACTGGGAGGTGGGGACGATTAGAGTGGGAGAAAAATGAGAAAACTAGTAAACGCCCCTCTCTGCAGCAACTGACCTTCACCTCAGTTACTTTTTAAGAGAATGAATATAAGAATGTCGAACGGCATATTTTTCTTAGACTGTATAATTTTTCAATAGAGTATGTTGAAAAACAAGATATCTCTAGACATCTGTGATAGGTACAGAATATCAGAGAAGCTGCAATACAGTAATATGATCACTTGGCTCCAGAGGTTGTTCGGCCGTGACTACAGCTTTTCTTCAGCTTTTAACTGAAGCTAGAAAATCTCAAGGTATGCAAAATAATGAATAAATAAAATTAGAAAATGTTTTTTAAAGTTAACAAGCAATTCTGTGTCCGTATATTGGGTTTAAGGTGAAGGCTTGGGTCTCTGAATATATTATCTAAAGTCATTGGTCTACTGTAGATTTTTAATATCACTTTTTTTGGCTTTCAAACTATTTCTTTTTGCTGTATTTTTTTCCTCTAGTTCTTCTCACTGCCTACACATTGGATTATATCTTTTGAACTCCAACTTTCTTGCCCTATTATGACATAAATTTTTTTTCACTGAGCAAAAAAGCAATTCCACTGGTAGAAATTGCATTTTGTTTATGGATATGAGCAAAACTGCCATGACATTAAAAAGGGCAAAAAAGTTGTTACAGGCACAACTTTTCAATCATGCCATCCTAATCACCAATTCTTTGGCATGATCAGCCACTCTTCTGGTTTGATAATTCTGCACAAGTTTGACTTACCCAAGAGACAAGGTCAAAAACTTTTAATGCTATCTATGAAAACTCACATGTATCCCCTTGGTTTCCTATCAACTTCAAAACAAATTGTCCTTATGGTATCAATTTATCTCTAATATGGATTGTTCATTAAGAAATACATATGTTCACAGCTTCCTATATCAAAAACAACAAAATAAAACCAAAATGTTGCTCTTTCTAGCTCGAAATCACAGTCATAGCTTTACAGTCAATTGCAACTTCAGTAATATTCTAATTTTACCCTCTCATTTTATAGATGATGAAATTGAGGCCCAAAGAAATCTGCTTTCAGATCCACTTTCCTTCCTACTGTTCTGTACAATACCTACTGAGGTAAGACTGATTTAATATGACTAGCTGCCTTATCTAGATTGAATAATTAGCTATTTATGTTTTATTTTAACTCTTTGGCAGCAAGTGTTCAATGGAACCAGGACAAGACATTCATTCGAGCTCTGACATTTGCTACTTCCATGACCACAGGCAAGTTATTTAATCTTTCTACATCTCTTTAAAATGAGGAAAATAATACTCATATACTATTTCCCTCACAGGACTATTGAGAGAAAAGTGCTTAAAGTGTTTGGTGAATCATAAATATTATACAAATATAAGTTATTATTCCCTGGCTCCATTCTTTAGATAATTAGGCATTTTTTTTGTCTGGCTAAACTTCCTGAAACTTTGGTCTGAACAGTCAAAAGAAAGCAGAGAATTCAGACTTTTAACCAGTTAATTTGTGAGGGGAGAACAAAGACTTTACTGAAGGAAAAAAAAAAATTGATTCTCACTTGTAGATTCTTTCTATCTATAAATTTCTCCCAAGTCAATTTGAATGAAATATAACTGTCTTCCCTATGGAAGTGACTTAGCTTTCAGCTCTATCACTCCTGACAGACATCTGTTTGACAGTTTACAAATGCCCAAAGGATTTCTGTATGTTGACATCTGCATATAAATCAAATTGTGTATTTGCTTCCATCAAAATTTACCAGTGTATTCAAAATGACAGAATCTTTTCTTGAGACACTCTTCCAATGACCAACAGAATTATTTATAATAGTTTATATACACACATATATGAATATGTATGTAATCTACTTGTATATCAGTCACACAAGTAATTCAACATAAACATTTAGCTCAGCAAAGGGCCTTTCAAAAGAGTCCTTTCATTGTATTTATTGAGACATTTTTAATAAGTTAATAGTTTTCTGTAGTTTTCAGTTTCTTTCTACTGATGCAGATAAAATTTTTCACACTCAATAGAGTTATTCTTGCTGAAAGGATTCATTGCTTTAGATTCAGTCTTCTGATGATGATATTATCTGGACTGAATGAGGCTTGTCCTTAAAAGACAGACATGTAGTCCATCATGGGACCAATAGACAAAGCATTCCTAGAGTGGTAGCACCTGCTTCAGTTTTCACTCCACTGGCAAAGCCTTGGGGAATGAACCCAAGGTCACCTCCATGCCAAGATAATGCATCAGAGTAGAACTTTATCGGAGGTAACAATTTCTCATCAGTCATTTTAAAACCATACTTTCCACCAAACATAGATTTAATTGACTCTGATAAAAGTTTTCATTGTATCAATTCATGTATTCAATTTTAATTTTACTAACCAATAGGCATTTATTAAGTAATGTAGCAGGCACTGCCCTACATGAGAGCACTATTACAAATTTCAACATATACCACTTTAACTTACATGCAAAATGGATGAATCTTCTTTAATAATACTCATTATTTATCAGTCTATCAATCAACAAGCTCATATTAAGTTCCTACTATACTGTGTTGAGAAAAAAGTTCAGTACATTTCAGACTTATAAGGAATTTATGTTCTAACTGGTGGTAGCAGAGAGAGGAGGACATATATGAGAATGTAAAAAATAAATCTTAAGAGAATAAATAAAATAAATACAAAAGAGTTAAATAGTATGGAAGATAATCAGGATGGAAGGCATTACTAGTGGGGGTGGGGGGACTGTTTAGAAAAAGACTCACAGAAAAGGCCATGCTTGATCTATTTTAAAGAAAGAGCAGGGTTTTGGGAAGTGGGAGTAAAGAGATAGTGGGTTCCAATTATGGGGGCAGTCATTGCTGTAGATATGAGACAGATAACGAAGTATTATACACAAGACATAGAGAGGTCAGAGATAAGTTTGGCTACATTGCAGAGTGCGTAAGCGGGGGCGGGGGGTCAGGAATTATACAATGAAATCGAAATTGAGAAGTTTTGAAGCCTAAAAAGAAGAGTTTATCCTTTTCCCAAAGCCAATGGGGAACCATTTGAGTTTATCAAAGAAGGGAATGTGCAAGTTGGGCTGGAGGGGAAAAGACTTGAGGCACAAGACTTGTTAGAAAGCCTTTGCAAGAATCTAGATGAGAGGTGATAATGGTTTGAAGTAAAGTGGTGACTATTTGGATGGATAGGAGAAGTCAAATATGAGGGCTGCTGAAGAGGTAGAAATGACAAGGTTTGGAAACTGATTGGTTGTGTGAGGTTAATGACAGCAAAGAGTCCAATTTCCAGATTAATAGTACAGCTACAAAACCAGGAGGCAGGAATGATGATGATCTCTTCTATATAAATAGAAAAATTTGAATGAAGAATGGATTTGAGGGAGGGAGTATAATTTGTACACGTTGAGTTTGAGATGTTTCCAGGATGTGCTGTTTGCCAGATATGATCCTATAGTCCTAACTCTTAGAAGATCAATTTCTCTGCTTGGTTCTTGTCCCAATCCTGGAGTTTTATTCTTAGAAATCTTCCAAATAAAACTTAGATATGGTTCATATCTAATTTTCCCGTAAGTATGTAACCAAGTGTCCAACTCCTACATAAATATTTGATTTACAATATGAGTATCAGGGAGGATATTGCCTCTACTTCATCCAATAAAGCTAACATACAAAGGACAAAAGACTTAAGAGTCCAGGAATAATTACATAAACAGTGAGCAATCAAATATTCCATTAGACTGATTAGACTCTCCCCAGAAGGTAAACAGGACTGTTAAACAATATCTCTTCAGACAGGATTTGTTTTGTCTAAGAAACTCATATAATAGCGTGGTTCAAGGTTCTCTTGAAACTCCCCATCCACCCCACAACATATCTTTAGTCCTTCAATTTCGAGAAGATTTTCTGTATCTTTTTGCCTACTCCAAAGCACCCAAGAGTATCTTCTTGCCCCACCCCAAAAGCACAGCATTGAAGAAATCTGTAAGAGGCTAGTACCTGAATGATCAAACTAGCAAAGTCTTAATCTTTGAGAATTCTTAAACTTAGGAATACCTATATAGTAACTCCCACACCAGGAAAGACCACCCATTCTCCCAATATCATTTAAATCTGAAACTGAAAAGACAATAAATACACAACAATGGAAAAGATCTGAAAGATTTTTAGAACACGAATAAAAGTGAAATCATTACATTTGGAGTCTAACACTGCAGTCTCAGAGTGCTACATTAGACAGTAAAAAAGGTGTTGAAAAAAAAACAAATAGGAGATTATACATCTAAAGCAGATTTCAGAAGCTACGCAGTCCAAGCTCCTCATTTCACAGATGTTGAAATGAAAGGTCAGGCATGGTAAACAATTGAATGTCAAATTATCTGAAAAAAGGAAAGAGTAGTAAAAGCTTAATTTAACACTACAACAAAAATTCCTCAAAACTTATATTATTCCCTTCTCCCAAAAAAGTAAACTGAGAAAGTATCAGTAACTCCTGACCCATCTCTATCTTCCTATCTCTAAAATAAAGTATTAAAATTCTTATGAGAATAAGCTGCATGTATACTGAAACCATCTTTGATAAAGATCTGAGAAGGCAGGCTTAACTATAGTAGCCCATATCTTTATAATAACACAGATGACTGAAAGGCATAAAGAGTACAAAATCCCACTGTGATATATCTTAGACAGGCACTATGCATAGACAATGAGCTGAATATAGAATTGAACAGAAAGAGTAGGGTAGATTGAATTTTTTTTTGACATTGAGGTGCTTTTTGTGACCCCAAGTTTCTCCCTGAAACAATGGCCCATCTTTTTAACATCATTATTCTTCCAATAATGATATAGAGCTGCAAGTCACAGAACGTCACAGCTCCTCAAGAATTAAAGTTGAGGGTCACTCAAAAGACTATGAAAAAGTATGCAGCGGATCTAGACCCTGGAAACCACCTTAGTTAGCAGACACTTGATCTTGTTAGAAAGTTAGGACAGTCAATGATAACATCAGTTTCAGATGTGACCTTAACATTCTTTATTATAAAGAATAGCTGTCTGGGAGAAGTGAGGGGAAAAGATACAAGGATAAATCTAGGTGATATAAAAAGATATCAATAACAATGTAGTTTAAAAAAGTATGTAGCCTCTTCTGGAAAATAATCACAATAGATCACCGTTAAAGAACAAAGTAGAATTAGTACTCAAAAAAAGTTATTAGATTTATAACAAGAAAAATATTTGGGCCAATCATGTAACAAAAGAATGTGCTACTCGATGCCCAGCCCATACATGTGCTCTCTTAGACAATGTCAAATAATCTAGAGGAAGATCTTTAGTCAACAGTATCTTTCCCCTGCCACTCCCTATGAAAATTCTACAGGAGTACATGCATAAGAGAGGCACAGGTGGGGCAGAAAGCGACAGGTTGTGATAACTTTCATTGAAGGTAAAGCCTACATAAGTTGACATTGATAAGACCACAGATCTACCATGCATCATAACATTTCAATCAACCCAAGAACATACATACACACTATCCAAATTGTTTGCTTTCATTCTTTTTCCTTTTCCTTCTGTTCAAGACCTACAAATTCTTCAGTGTGAGAAACTCCTTGTGACAGGGATTCTGTCTACCAATACAGAGTGACATCTGCTATTCAACCTATATTCTTCCTCACTAGACTGTGATCTGTTAAAGAGCATAGACTTTTCCTTCGACTTTTTCACATCTTTTACAGAGTATAGAATAGAGCTATGTACATAATAGATGCTTAAGCAATATTTGTGGGATGAGTGAATGTTGAATTAGATTGATTGATGTAGTGCCAGTCTATTCACCTTCCCCTAGGAGGAAAATAAGTAGTTAAATAAATCATCATTCTATAGCCTACAAAGGCACCAGCTATTTCTCACAATTGCATACTTGACACTTGCTGTAACTATGTGTAAGTTTGTTGACATTTATTAGGATTCCTTAATGTGATTTACCATAATGCCCTACTTATGGGAAATTCCTCATATACAATCTGAACTGACAAAATACTTAAATCTTACTTAACAATTGACTACAACTTTGCTTTTATGAGTTCTGAATTTCTAGATGACAAAAGAAAAATAAATTCACTTCTTATTTTTGCCTACAAACTGTCCATATATAAAAATTGTTGTAGAGATTGAAAGGTAGTTTTTCCTCCTTCCCCTTGGCTTTTTTAAAAATTTAAATGATGGAGAGTCCTGGCTGTTTTTTGAATTATGTAGACAGAAAGTATCTCAGATTGGTGGAATGTTTTTTGTTTTATTTTGAGAGGAGAGGATGTTTTCTTTCAATTTTTTTGTTTTCTTTTTACAAAATTGTACGTATAAAAAGTAATTATCATTAGCAAGGGATATCACAAGATGACATTAGGAAAATAAAAAACAGGCACATTACTATGAAGAAATATTCAATCATTTTATTAAAATGAAGTTGCTAACTTTAACTATTTGATACATATTTATTACAATTAATTTCAATTAGTAAAAACAAGCATAAATTAATATTGAGGCATGGTTAAAATAACTATGTGCCTTGTCTAAGATCATTAGATGTGATTTTTGTTTGAAGTCATTAGTAAAACTTGTAGACAATGAATTATCTCTTCTAAACAATCAGTTACATTGGGTAGACTGCATGGAATGACAATCTTCAAATTAAATATGCCGTTAAGTTTTTTAATGAATCTTGACATACACATGCTATTTTTTAAGGTAATTAATAATGCATAAGAATTACAGAAATAGACTGAAAGTCTTTTCTCCAGCTCTTTCATTTCTTTTCAAACAGCTTGCACATAATAGAAGAATAAGGAATGGTAGGAACCTCTAACAGGCTTTGAATTGAAATATACAAATAAACTCTATTCAGATTGAAAACAATGTGGATTTTGCAGCCAAATCCCCAAATTATAGCCAATTTCTCCTAGAAATGTTAATTAGGTCACTAGTCATAATAATTTACTGTTGTCCCAAAACTTCCACAAAGCACTGGGAGGCTTTAGAACAGGAATTCTTAACCTGGTATCTACAGGCTGATACATCAACTTGGTGATCAGGGAACCTATGAACATGAAAGGGGAAAAGAACTACATCTTTATTTGTACCAGTCTCTAAATAAAACTTTGCATTTCCTTGGATTATTTAAAAAACATGATTATGAAAAATGTCTCTCTCCTTTACCAGTCTTTCAAAGGGGAAAATGACACAAGAAAGGTTAAGGACTCTTACTATAAGGACAGAGGTTCTTCCCAAGAGAAAGTTACAACCTAGGAGGTAAGAAAGAAAAGTACAAATTCATATATGCACAAATGACTAAAGCACACAGACACAATAGATCCACAACATTGATATCAATTAATAAACATTAACAACCTATTATGCTCCAGAGATTACAATAATTTCATTGATCCTCTTTAAAAATGAAAGATAAACAACAGATGTAGCCTGGCAATCATTCTGTGGATTAATATCTTGAGATTAAGTATGGATTGTGTGCTTAGAGTCAAGGGCTCCTCCTCCCAAATCCAGTTTTAAGGGAAAGCAATCATATAGTACACTCAGATTCTCTCACATGATTTAGAAGTAGCAGTTACTTCCAAAGGCAATATACATTCAGCTAAAATCATAATTCCCCTTTCTCCTTTGAAGAAGAATTTTTAAATTTTCTTAGCCCCATGCTTCATGACTTTCTTGATCCATTTATGCAGTTTACATGTAAAGTAAAGGAAATTAGAGGCTGCACCATGGAGTTCTGAATGTCACCATCTTCTCCTGTATTTGTTCTAGTGCCCCCAGAAACCTCTGGTTCCGCCTCTGATTCCTTCATTTTCCTCTTTCTTTTGATCCTCTAGGTGATGGCCAAGCACAAAGATACTCACTTGCTACACCTCAAAGTAGAGGAAAATGTATTATGTAGATAACTTCAGGGTTACGGGTCTGGCCTCTTTCTAGGGGGCATAACCAAAAGCTTCTTATTGGTCCTTTGTTCCCCATGATGAAGTAATCACTGAGCAGGAGTTCATTCATTAGATTTCAAGATTATGCCTATACACTCTCTCTCTCTCTCTCTCTGTCTCTCTCTGTCTCTCTGTCTCTCTCTGTCTCTCTGTCTCTCTCTCTGTCTCTCTCTCTGTCTCTGTCTCTCTGTCTCTCTCTCTGTCTCTCTGTCTCTCTCTGTCTCTGTCTCTCTCTCTGTCTCTCTGTCTCTCTGTCTCTCTCTGTCTCTCTCTCTCTCTCTCTCTCTCTCTCTCTCTCTCTCTCTCTCTCTCTCTCTCTCTCTCTCTCTCTCTCTCTCTCTCTAAAAGTCTAAGGGCTTATCTAGCTATATAAATGGGGACTTCATCACAAATAAAGCTCAAAATAGACCATGAAACAATAAAGAGCTATAATCACCCACACCCATACTCAAATCCTCTCTCTCTCTCTCTCTCTCCTCTCTCTCTCTCTCTCTCTCTCTCTGGAAGTGAATAACATTTTAAATCATGAGGCCTTTGAGATTATAATGGATCATTTTTTGGATCAGAGTACCTAAGTCTTTCCCAGTTAATTGTCATTACAGTATTTTTATTATGTATAAGATTTTCTAGTTCACTTCACTTTGTATCAACTCATATAAGACTTTTCAGGTTTTTTTGTGTTGTAAGATTAGTCCTGATGGTCTTGAGATCACTGTAACAGTCTCTTTAGAGGAGGCCGTAAACTTATAGAGCATAATCATGGAAAAATACCAACAATAACTTTACAGGTCCCCAATGGATGGATATCCTCTCAATTTCTAATTCTTAGCCACCACAAAAAGAATTGCTCTAAATATTTTTGCACATTTAAGTCCTTTTCCTTTTTCTTTGATTGATCTCTCGGCATACAGACCTAATAGTGCTATTGCTGAGTCAAAGGGCTTGATAGCCCTTTCACCATAGTTCCAAATTGTTCTCCAGAATAGTTGAACCAATTCAAACTGTACGAAAAGAGCATTAGTGCACCCATTTTTCCACATGCCTCCTAACATTTATCACTTCCCTTTTTTTTTTTGCGGTTAGTCAATCATGTAAGTGTGAAGTGGTATATCAGTTATTTTAATTTGAATTTCTTTAATCAATATTAATTTAGATCACTTTTCATGTAGCTAATAGATAGTTTTGATTTCTTCTTCTGAAAAAATGTCTCTTCCTGTCCTTTGACCATTTATCAAATGGGGAATAGTTCTTATTTTTATAAATTTAGCTCAGTTCCCTATATATTTGAGAAACAAGGTCTTTATCAGGGAAACTTGTAAGGATTTTTTTTCACTTTCCTCCTTTCCTTCAGATTTTGACTGCACTGGTTTTGTGAAAAAAACTCAATTTCATCTAACTAAAATTATACAGCTTACTTTCCATGATCTATTAAGACTTCATTTTTTACAAAGTTACAATATAAATGGTTTCTAAACATGAAGTCTTAATAGATTATGAGTAGATGAGAATTTCAGACCCTATAGGAGGGTGTTAGGGCCATTGTTTAGGGACTTTTTGCAATCACAAATATTACATATAATATGGTCATTTATTTATTCCAATCAGTAAGAAGCAATCAACTGTCTCAGTTGATCAAGCCCCCTTCCTACTATTTCCTAGATTTCTGTAGGAATTTTTTCCATTAGAAACAAATGACTTTGCCTCTCTTGTCATGTGTGGACACACTGCTCCCATATCCACCTTCTACTTTTCTCCATCATCTTCATCATCATCATCATCACTGAACTCACTTATTCTCTCTCTCTCTCTCTCTCTACATATATATATGTATATATATATGTATATGTATATATATATGTATATATATATATATATATATATATATATATATATATATATATCGTGTATTGCATTCAAGTTAAAAGTTCCTGCCTTGAGGGTGGAACCAAGGTGGTGGGGTAACAGCACACACTTTCTAGAGAGCTGCCCCCAAGCCCAGCCAAACACCTGTGGGAAATGGCTCTAGATGGGTACTGAAGCTGTGGAGCCCACAGAGTTACAGAGATGGGGGAATCTCTGGTCTGGGATGGCCTGAGGGTCATGAGAGGTGTCTATCACAACACACTGGGGGGCAGAGCACAGACCAGTATTGGCCACACCTGACTCAGACGGGACCCAAGCAGGCCATGGGGAGATTGGGTCTCTTTCCAGAGTAAAGGACTCAAAAACACTGGGGATAGGTTGGAGAGTCAATTGGAAGGGCCTGTAGGACCAGTGGGGGAGAGTGCAGTGGTCAGACCACAACCCCAGGGTAGTAGAGGGGGTAGGGGTGGAGGAATACATAGTAGCTGCAGCAGCAGCGGTGGCAGAGAGAGTGACTGTTTGTGGAGCTCTGAGCCCAAGGACTGTGGGGTGATCTAGAGGCTGACAGTGCACACCCCACCCCCACTGAAGGCAGAGAACTATCTTAATGGGGAGCTCAAAAATCAAGCACAAGCCTGAGGAAATGAGCAAAAATTGGAAAATGAATCAAACTATAGAATCTTACTTTGGTGACAAGGAAGACCAAAGCATGCAAACAGAAGAAAAAAAAGTCAAAGCTCCTTCATCAAAAGCCTCCAAGACAAATATGAATTGGTCTCAGGCCATGGAAGAGCTCAAAAAGAATTTTGAAAATCAAGTAAGAGAAGTAGAGCAAAAATTGGGAAGAGATATGAAAGTGATGCAAGAAAATAATGAAAAACAAGGCAACTGCTTGCTAAAGGAGAGCCAAAAAAATGCTGAAGAAAATAACACTTAAAAAATAGACTAAACCAAATGACAAGAGAGATCCAAAAAGCCAATGAGGAGAAGAATGCCATAAAAAGCACAATTGTCCAGATGGATAAGGAGATCTAAAAGGTCATTGAAAAAAATAATTCCTTAAAGATTAAAATGGAGTAGATGGAAGCTAATGACTTTATGAAAAAATCAAGAAATTATAAAACAAAAGCAAAGGAATTAAAAAATAGCAGGCAATGTGAAATATCTCACTGGAAAAACAATTGACCTGGAAAAGAGATGTAGGAGAGACAACTTAAAAATTAGGGGACTACCTGAAAGCTATGATCAAAAAAAGAGCCTAGACATCATCTTTCATGAAATTATCAAGGAAAACTGCCCTAATATTCTAGAACCAGAGGGTAAAATAAATATTGAAAGAATCCACTGATCACCTCCTGAAAGAAATTTGAAAAGAAAAACTCCTAGAAATATTATAGACAAATTCCAGAGTTCCCAGGTAAAAGAGAAACATTGCAAGCAACTAGAAAGAAATAATTTGAGTACTGTGGAAATACAATCAGGATATCACAAGATCTAGCAGTTTCTACATTAAGGGATTGCAGGGCTTGGAATATGATACTCTAGAAGTCAAAGGAGCTAAGAATAAAACAAGAATCACCTACCCAGCAAAACTGAGTATAGTATATCAGGGGGGAAAATGGTCATTCAGTGAAATAGAGGATTTCAAGCATGCTTGATGAAAAGACCAGAGCTGAAAAGAAAATTTGACTTTTTTTTTTAATAAAAATTTATTTATTTAACTTTTTACATTCATTTTCACAAAATTTTGGGTTCCAAATTTTCTCCCCTTTTCTCCCCTCCCCCACCCCAATACACCGAGCTATCACCAATCTGCCCTCTCTTCTATCATCACTCCCTTCTCTTATCCCCATTCTTCTCTTTTGTCCTGTAGGGCCAGATGATTTTCTATTCCCCATTGACTGTATTTCTTATTTCTTAGTAGCAAGAACAATACTAAACAGCTGTTCCTAAAACTTTGAGTTCCAAATTCTCCCCATCCCTCCCTCCCCACCCATTCCCTTTGGGAAGGCAGGCAATTCAATATAGGCCATATCTGTGTAGTTTGGCAAATGACTTCGATAATAGTCGTGTTGTGTAAGATTAACTGTATTTCCCTCCATCCTATCCTGCCCCTCATTGTTTCTATTCTGTCTTTTGATCCTGTCCCTCCCCGAATGTTGACTTCAAATTGCTCCCTCCTCCCATTGCCCTCCCTTCCATCATCCCCCCCCCTGCTAATCTCCTTCTCCCCCACTTTCCTGTATTGTAAGATAGGCTTTCATACCAAAATGAGTGTGCATTTTATTCCTTCCTTTAGTCGAATGTGATGAGGGTAAACTTCATGTTTTTTTCTCAGCTCTCCTCTTTTTCCCTCCACTAAAAAGTCTCCTGCTTGCCTCTTGAATGAGATATAGTTTACCCCATTCCAATTCACCCTCTTTCCTCCCCCTACCTTTCTCTCTCACCATTTACCTTAATTTCTTTTAAGATATGGTCCCATCCTATTCAATTCACTCTGTGCTCTCTGTCTCTGTATGTGCGTGCATGTGTTTATGTGTGTGTGTATGTGCGTGTGTGGTCCCACCAACTACCCAGATACTGAAAAGTTTTAAGAGTTACAAATATTGTCTTTCCATGTAGGAATGTAAACAGTTCACTTTTGGTAAGTCCCTTATGACTTCTCTTTGCTATTTACTTTTTCATGCTTCTTCTCATTCTCATTCTCATGTTTGAAAGTCAAATTTTCTTTTCAGCTCTGGTCTTTTCATCAAGAATGCTTGAAAGTCCTCTGTTTCATTGAAAGACCATATTTTCCCTTGAAGTATTATACTCAGTTTTGCTGGCTAGGTGATTCTTGGTTTGAGTCCTAGTTCCTTTGACTTCTGGAATATCCTATTCCATGCCCTTCGATCTCTTAATGTAGAAGCTGCTAGATCTTGAGTTATCCTGATTGTATTTCCACAATAATGGAATTGTTTCTTTTTATGTGCTTGCAATATTTTCTCCTTGACCTGGCAATTCTGGAATTTGGCCACAATGTTCCTAGGAGTTTCTCTTTTTGGATCTCTTTCAGGTGGTGATCGATGGATTCTTTCAATACTTATTTTGCCCTCTGGTTGTAGAATGTCAGGGCAGTTTTCCTCGATAATTTCATGGAAGATGATGTCTGGGCTCTTTTTTTGATCGTGACTTTCAGGTAGTCCCATGATTTTTAAATTGTCTCTCCTGGATCTATTTTCCAGGTCAGTTGTTTTTCCAATGAGATATTTCACATTCTCTTCCATTTTTTCATTCTTTTGGTTTTGTTTGGTGATTTCTTGGTTTCTCAGAAAGTCATTAGACTCCATCTGTTCCATTCTAATTTTGAGAGAACTATTCTCTTCAGTGAGCTTTTGAACCTCTTTTTCCATTTGACTAATTCTGCTTTTGAAAGCATTCTTCTCCTCATTGGCTTTTTGAACCTCTTTTGCCAATTGAGTGAGACTATTTTTCAAGGTGTTATTTTCTTCAGCATTTTTTTGGGTCTCTTTTACCAAGGTATTGACCCATTTTTCATGCTTTTCTTGCATCTCTCTCATTTCTCTTCCCAGTTTTTCCTCCACCTGTCTAACTTGATTTTCAAAATCCTTTTTGAGCTCTTCCTGAGCCCACTGGACATCCACCTGGGATGTCTGGGATACAGAGGCCCCAACCTCCACGTCTTTCCCTGATGGTAAGAATAGTTCCTCGTCATCAGAATTGAAAGGCTGGAATATCTGCATCCCATCAAAGTAGCTCTCTATGGTCTTATTTTGCTTCCTTTTTCTGGGCATTTTCCCAGTCAGTTACTTGAGTTCTGAGATTCCTGTCCACCCCCACCTAGATCCGCCCAGCTAGTACTTTGGGTCTGAGATTCAAATGGGCTTTCTGTGGCAGGTGGAGCTGCTGTTTAATGTGAGCTTAAGTTCTAGTGCTCTGGTGGGGGCAGGGCCACCTCCCAGGCTCAGTTCCCTTAGGGGCTTTATGCAGAGACCTTCAGTAATGGAGCAGGTGGGGGCAGGGCCACCTCCCAGGCTCAGCTGCCTCAGGGAGTTTATGGAGAGATCTTCGGTAATGGAGCTTCTGCCTGCTCGAGGAGTCCTGGCCACCCCTGCCTCTGACGCTTGCTCTGCCACTGCCTCCTGAGGGGGCCCGAGTCACGGAGACACCTGCTCCCCTCTCGGCCAGCCCAGACATCTCTCTCACTGACCTGTAGTGCCTGTGGGCAGAGGGACCTTCCCAGCTGCCGGAGGTTCCATCCCTGAAGCCTGCTCGGATCTGCTCCTCTTGGCCGTGTGACCAGGGCAGCGCAGGGGTGGACTCTGCTTTCAGGGGCATGACGGACCCCTGGGGACCGCTCTCCAGGGCTCTCTGGAATGGATATCTTTTCCACTGTGTTTCTGCAGGCCTTGCAGTGATCCAGAATTTGTGGGGAATTCTTCTTGCAGGAAATATATGGGCTGTGAGTTCAGAGCTAGCATATGTGAGTCTTTCTACTCCGCCATCTTGGCTCCACCCCTAGAAAATTTGACTTTCAAACACAAGAACCAAGGGAAGCATGAAAATGTAAACAGGAAAGAGAAATGATAAGGGACTTACTAAAGTTGAACTGTTTACATTCCTACGTGGAAATATAATATTTGTAACACTTGAGACTTTTCTCAGAATTTTAGTAGTTGGAGGGATTATATGCATATAGACAGAGGGCACACAGAATGAGTTGAATAGGAAGGGATGATATCTAAAAAAATAAAATTAAGGGGTGAGGGAGGAATATGTTAGGAGGAGAAAGGGAGAAATGGAATGGGACAAATTTTCTCTCATATAAGAGGCAAGAAAAAACTTTTTCAATGGAAGGGGAAAAGGGGTAGATGAGAGGGAAAAAGTGAGGCTTACTCTCATCATATTTGGCTTAAGGAGGGAATAACAAGCACACTCAATTTAGTATGAAAATCTATCTTATACTACAGGAATGTAGGAGAGAAGGGATAAGTGGGGTGAGGGGGATGATAGAAGGGAGAACAAATGAGAGGAGGGGTAATTAGAAGTAAACACTTTTGGGGAAAGACAAGGTCAAAAGAGGGAATAGAATAAATGAGGGGCAGGATAGGATGGAAGGAAATATAGTTAGTCTTTCACAACATGACTTTTATGGAAGTCTTTTGCATAAATGCACATATATAACCTATATTAAATTGCTTGCCTTCTCAGTGGGGATGGTTGGGGAGGGAGGAATGGAAAGAAGTTGGAGAAAGAAGTTAAAAACAAATGTTAAAAATTATTTTTACATGCAACTGGGAAACAACAAAAATAGATAATGGAGTATAGAAATCTATCTTGCCCTACGAGAAAATAGGGAAGGGAGGGGTGTGATAGAAGGGAGGGCAGATAGGGGGAAGGGATAATCAGAATGCATGGTGTCTTGGGGCAGGGAGAGAGGAGATATGGGGGAGAAATTTGAAACTCAAAATCTTGTGGAAATGAATGTTGAAAGCTAAAAATAAATTTAAAAATTTGTTTTAAACGTTCCTGCCTTATGATATTTTAATGAGAATAAACATAATTAATATAAGAAGGCATAAATAAGAAATGAGCACCTGAAGTAAGAGGACAGAAGGGTGAATATGAATTAATCAGATTTAGAAATCTTATTTTGACATCATTGATTATTTTGTAAAAGAAACATCATATAAAGATTTGAAATTTTAAGTATCCTAATATCTCCTAAATATATCAGGAAACAAAATTTATAACTTGTGACTAGATAGAAATATTAAAATGCTTTAGAAGCTAAGAATGTACTCTTTTCTGAGACCCCTAATCTTTGAGATGGATAGGTATACCTTCCCACAACATGTCATTTGGTGCCACTATGGGAGACAGACTCTTGGGCCAGATGGATCATATGCTATACTGTATGGCACATTAAACATAACACTTGCTTAGTTTCAGTTCTTAAAGTACAGATTTATACTTCCATAACTAACAAAGATTTAATAACAGAAGTCTAAGGAGGTGAAAGATTGAAGATCTGGCCTATTCTTTGTCTCTGCAAGTTAGTACACAAAGAATTGAACACATATCACTATAAAAGTTCAAATAGAAAAGGGAGGTGGGGAGGGCATAAGGGTTGCAGGAGACATTAGATCAAATTTAAAAGTTTATGTTTTATGTCCTGGGTGAAATAACAAGAATCTTCTATTTCTATTCCAGGTGAAATAACAAGAATCTTCTATTTCTATTCCAGGTGAAATAACAAGAATCTTCTATTTCTATAGAGCATTTTGTTTTATGAAGTGTTTTTCTCACTACAACCTTGTGAGAGAAATGATTATTAATAACCAATCAATATTGGGAAGATCTTGGGTTTTTTCCCTTTCTATTTGCTTATTCAAAGCCCAATCTCTCAAGGACATTTCTGACCTTGCTCCAAAATTTAGCCCATCGAGATCATCTTATCTAGGTGGATTTCTTACTCCACCATTGTCCATTGTTCATTAACTGGATAGAGGATAGATCCTTTTGTAAAGAGATTGGTCTGGCTTGAGATTTGTCCAAGAATGACATGATCACAGTCACACACCCAGCCCACCACACATTATAAAATTCAATCTCATTAATTGTTAACCAGTCAGAGTTGATTTCTCTCTGTCAGGAACTCCCACTCTACAAAGGTATTTAAATGTTTAGTGACCTGCATGATTCACCTTTGCTTCCCAAGAGTACCACTGACCACATTTTATTAATTATTCTCTAGCAATAATTACTAAAATGATTGTTAATTCCCCAGAAATTATGTCTCTTAGACTTTTCATACATCATGCCTTTGATGGAGGTAGGCTAAATATCATTATGTCCATTTTCCTGATAAGAAAACTGAGGCTCCAAAAGGTCAAGTAATTAGTCCACAGTTACCGAGTAAGTACAAAAGTTCAGATAGAAACCCATTTTCTGAGCAGATCCATTGTCTTTTCCATGATACCATTTTCCCAAATAGGGTTTTTAAATATATTTTATGAATATAACCGAAACTCCATGATTCATGAGAAGTTTTTTGAGAAAATAAGGTAAACATCCATCTTGCTGTGCTGTAATTGTTACTCTCCTAATGCAGGGTGCAGAAATCTCCCTTAAAGTTCATGACTAGCCTGTTGAATTGAAGAAAGTTAAGCTCCCAGTGACTTTTCAATTACCTGCTTCATTTAACTTTAGAAAATAAAATAATCAAATCATCCAGTTTTCCGGTACAATGGCAAAATTAATGTGAACAATATAATAAGGGAGTGCATACACAAAAATAAACTCTATGACTCTCTACAAGTTATAAAAATATAGACTAAGAGCATATCAAATAAGAATTCATATTTATGATACAAAGGAGGAAGTCAATAAATATTTTCTTATGTTTTATTTAAGCACTGCATATGATTTAAATGTTTTATATAATTGGTACAATAGTTACCAATGCATAAAAACATATGATGAGTTCCATTTATATTATAAATTTGTTATTTATTTTGCATATGTTTTGTACATACTTAGTTATCTGGCTGTTTATTTTCTGCACATCCAATAGAAAGTAAGCTCCATGACAGAAGAAATTCCTTTTATTTTGCTTTCATATCACCTATGTCTAGACTGTTTTGTGCTGTTTTTGTCTTTTTTTTTGTTTCCAGTAGTTAGCACGGTGCCTAGCAAATACCTGTTGACTTGAATTAACATAATCAATTCCAAATCAATTTCTGTTAAATTGCATTTATGTATATGGTACATCATTCTCATGGTATATTCCTTAATTGATGTACTCTTTTACAGTAACAAATAGCAATCCAGATAGAGTCACCTCAAGGTTTTAACAAGTAATTGGGAATATTTATTGCCCTATGCCTCTGAAAGGTTATAAGGGTCACTTGACTTAAGCAGGTGCTAAAGGTGGACTCACAGAATTTGAGACTGAGACAAGACTTAGTGGCTTTCTAGAGTAGTATTGATTAGAATTTTTAAATCTTTCAAAGTTTCTTTTTTTCTTTACATTTTTGTAGTCATTGTGTAAGTTGTGTTGCTATTTTTGGGTCATTTCAGTCATGTCTCATTCTCCATGACCCCATTTTGAGGTTTTCTTGACAAAGATATTAATATTGTGTGCTATTTCCTTCTCCAGCTTATTTTACAGATGAGGAACTGAGGCAAACAAGGTTAAGTGACTTGACCAAGGTCACACAGTAGGAAGTGTATGAGGATAGATTTTAATTCAGGTCCTCCTGACTCCGGGACCAACTCTCTACCTCTTGTAGCTGCCCCCTGTATAAGTTGTATCATTTGATAAAACTTCTCTAGCTTCTCTATATGTGTCTATTTCATTTCTTAAAGTTAAATACATTATATTCATATATTGATATAACATATAGCACATATTATGTATAAGCATGTAACATATGTTATATATGCTCAATGTGATCATTTGTTTAGAATTTCCTAATTAATGGGTACCCATTTTGTTTCTATCTCTTTAATAAAAGTTTTAAGTATTTTATTTCTAACTGTAATAACTTTCTCTATGCTAAAGCTTTTCAAATTTTAGTGATCAAAGATGTGCATTTTTATTTTTTATGATCATCTCTATAATTTATTTGGTCAAGGACTCTTTCCAATCTATTTTCTCCTGTTTACTAATGTGGCACAAAGAAATACATCTCTCGGGCATCTTTCCAAAAGAAAATAAACTGGAAAATCAAGAACATCTTTGATATTAAGGAAATTTGGGAGAGAAGGGTTAGTTTAATACATTATGAGTTGTCAGATGGTGAAGGGTGATAAAACAAATTTAAATGAATGAGAAAGAGAGGGGTGGAATGTAATAGCTAAGCAGAAACATCTAGGCAGTTGTGAAAGACATCTTCTTCCTTTTTCCTCAGTTTTGTTCATGAGATGACCCCTCTGTTTGTAATGTTTGTATAAACTCAATTTTTTCTTGACCATTTTCCAGTTTTTTCTAGTAGTTTTTGTCCATGAAGGTCCTTTAATAGTTGGATTCCTTAGGTTTATCAAACATTATTCTACTATGTTCCATTGCAGATGTTTCTTGTTTATCTATCTTTTTCAATAAATAAACTTTTTAAAATTTTTTATCAGTACCAAATAAATAGTCAAGACTTTATTTTTTTATTAAACTATGCTGAAGGGAGAGAAGATGGCATATATACCAACTGGAGCTTTAAAAGAATCAATTAATTTCAACAAATATTCATTAAGCAATGTGAAAATCATTGTACCAGGTAGTAGAGAAGAAAGATGAAAAATAAAAGTGGCATGTGAGGATGAGAAAGAGAATTTGACGTACTCAAAAGTGAGAATGCAATAAGAGCAAACAAGAGTTCTGGACAAAGTATTCTAGGAAAATTGAGAAGGGAAAGAATGCTTTTCAACCCATAGATAAAGTACAAAGGAGTTGGAACTTGAGGTCAGTTTTGAAGAAAAAAGATTTTAACAATAGAAATGAGAAAATTAATTACAGAAATGTACAAATACTTGGAAGCAGGGCTAGATCATAGGATCATAGATTTAGAGCTAGAAAGAATCTTAGAAGCCATTGAATCCAAATCCCTCATTTTTTCCAATTTGGGAAACTGAGGTTGAAAGCAAACGAGTAGCTTGCTCAGAGTCACACAGATATCAAGGGTCTGAGTTGGGATTTGAATTCAGACCTCTGTGACTCAGTGTTTCATTCCATTTACCACCTGATGGCAAGCAATGAGTATTACACTGAAAGTAGTATGTAATGAGAACATAGAGCAAATGAAGAAGAATGAGACTGGACAGGTAGGTTCTTATTAGATGGCAGAGGATCTGAACTGAAAGACTCAAGAGTTCCTCTGTTACCTTTGAAACAATAAGGAGAAAAATTGAATTTTTGACAAGGGAAATAATTTAGTCAGACAATAATTGGAAAGATTATTTTGGCAGATAAGTAAAGGCTGGATTGGAGACAGAAATGACTAGAGGTAGGAAAATCAGACAAAAGAAGAGATATCATTTGAGTCTGAAATAAGGTAATAATAGTATGACTGCAAAGGAGCGTGATATATTTGAGCCTTTGTGAAATTAGAACCAAAAACCTTGGTCATTGATAAGAAATAGAAAAGATATGAATCAGAGATGATTCTGAAGCTTCTAGTCTAGACCGGGAAGATGGTGGTGTTATCAACAGAAATTTAGACATGGGAAGGGAGAAACTGGAAAGAAAATGAGTTGTTTTCTATGTGTTGGATTTTAGGTGCTAGGGGAACATCCAAATTGAGATTTCAGAAAGCATTTGAAGATTTTTGTCTAGAGCCCAGACAAGAAAGTAGTTTTCTGTAGTAAAATCTTTGGGTCATAGAAATCCGTAGAAGCATGTAAAATGACCAAAGAAACATAAATGTAGAGCTGGACCTTAAAGACCATTAAGTCTAGAGACCATCTACCTCCAGAGAAAGAACTGAAGAGGTCTGAATGCATATTGAAGCATACTATTTTTCACTTTCTGCATTTATTTCATGTTTTTTTCCCCTTCAACTCTTTGTTTTCTTTCACAACATGACGAATATGGTAATGTGTTTTGCATGATTGAACATGTATTATCTATATCAAATTGCTTAATGTCTCAGAGAGGAGGTAATAAGGGAGGGAAAGAGAAAATTTTGAACTCTTTTTTAAAAATTAAAGTTCAAACTTGGCTTTACATGTAATTGGAGGAAAATAAAATATTATTTTAAAAAACTTTTAAAAAGAGGAAATTCAGTTAAGTGTGATATTTGCAGCTTATAAATAATCATGTTTCTGAGTCTGTGAAAAATCTTCTGGAAATTATTCTTCCCAGTCAAAAACAAAAACAGACAAATACAAAAGAAAATAAAATAAAGTCATGTTTTGAAAAAATAAAACAAGGTCAAAGGATATGAATTGACAATTTTCAGAAGAAGAAATTAAAGATATCTATAATCATATGAAAAAATGCTCTAAATCATTTTTGATTAGAGAGATGCAAATCAAAACAACTCTGAGGTACCACATCACACCTATAAGATTGGTAAACATGACAGAACAGGAAAATGATAAGTGTCGGAGAGGATGTGGGAGAGTTGGAACACTATTTCATTATTGGTGGAACTGTGAGCTCATCCAACCATTCTGGAGAGCGGTTTGAAACTATGCCCAAAGGGCTATAAAAATGTGCATACCCTTTGACCCAGTAATATGACTACTAGGACTGTATCCCCAAGAGATCATAAAAATGGGAGAGGATCCCACATGTACAAAAATATTTATAGCAGCACTCTTTGTAGTTGCCAAAAACTGGTAATCAAGGGGATGCCCATCAATTGGGGAATGGCTGAATAAGTTGTGATATATGAATGTAATGGAGTAGTATTGTTCCATAAGAAATGATGAACAAGAAGAATTCAGAGAAGCCTGGAAGGACTTATATCATCTGATGCTGAGCAAAAGGAGAAGAACCAGGAGAACTTTGTGCACAGCAACGATCACAGTGTGTGAGAGTTTTTTCTGGTAGACTTGTAACTTCATAATAATGCAAGGACTTAAAATAATAATAATAATTTCTAATGGTTTTCTAAGGCAAAATGCCTTCCACACTCAGAGAAATAACCATGGAATTCATTTGCAGAATGTAGCAGATCATGTTTGTATATGTGTGTGTGTGCGAGTATTATGTTTTGATTTGTTAAATGATTTCTTCCACTTATTTAAGTTCATCTATACAACATGACTATAGTGAAAACATATTCAACAGGAAAGTATATGTAGATCCTATATAGAATTGTATGGCATCTTGGGAGAGAGAGGGTGGTGAGGGGTAGGTTGGAGGGGTAAAAATCTAAGTTTTTTGGTAGTGATTGTAGAACATTAAAAAAATAAATAAATACATGAAATAAAAAAATAAAATAAAAAGTTTAGCCTTTCATTTTACCAGTGAGGAAGCTGTGGCTACGATAAGTTAAATGATTTGCCCAAGGTCACATAGCTAGTGAATGCCTAAGCAGAATCTGAACTTAGGTCTTTCTGACTCCAAGCTCAGTATTTATCCCTTGTGCCAACTAGTTGCTTCTCAAGAGTAGAGGGAGCAAGACATTTCTTGAATCTTGGAGCTCACCATACTTAGTCGGGAGGAGGAAGAGGAAGAGGAAGAGGAGAGAGCAGGTAAAGTCTCAAAAAGGGAAACAAGTACAAAGAGAAACAGGAGAGAGGGATGACAGAAGCCAAAGTAGAAGAGAGGAAGCAAGAGAACCGTCTCATCAATTGTGTCAGATACTCCAGAAATTTCAAGAAAATGAGACCAAAAAAAATATTACTGAATGATTTAACAATTAAGAGGTCATTGGCAATGAGTGAAAGAGCAATTTGTGTGGAATATTGGAACAAGAAGGTAGATTGCAAGGGGCTAAGGAGCAAAAAGAAGTTAGGAGTAGCAAAGGAAGACTTGTAAAGAATTTTACAGTGAAAGGCAAATGATATAATGAAAAAAGAACTGAGTTCAAGACCTGTTTCTAATATATACTGACCTCGGCATATCACTTTATATCTTAATTTCTCTAAGACCAAAATTTACAGAGCATATGCTGACCTGCATTGGTAGAGGGAGCTGTGAATTCCTCCCTATCTACAGAGTCAAAAGGAGGGGAGAGAGAGACAGAGAAGGTGGGGGGTGAGGGGAGAGAGAGAAATTGGGGGAGAGGCCAATACCAAGTTTACTTCTCTTCCTTCCTTCCTTCCTTCCTTCCTTTGTATTAATCTGTTTTTTCTTCCTATCTTTCTTTCTGAATGGCAAAACCCAAGTATGTTCATAAGTGAAAGGGAAGAAGACAAACAGATATGTTAAATTGAATGTGGATTCCAAGGAAGAGGTGATTGATGTATACTTTCATGAAGAATAGGAAACCTAATGGTATAAATTAATTTTAGCAAGGAAAAGAATCCTCTGAGACTAGAGCAAAGGAGAATGGGTGATGACATAGGTCTTTGAAGTAGTGTGGTAAAGTGGAGAAAACACTGGATTTATCATTGGAGAACCGGACTCCAAATCCTGGATTTGCTGCTTTCTGTCTGTGTGATCTTTGATGTGTTACTTAACCTCTCTGAAGTCAGACAGCAGGGAAGGTGAAAGAGTGGATGATTGTGGTCAGAGAGATGATTTCGTATTTGGAGATACTGATGATGGAAAAGACTCAGAACTAAGGTATAATCCTTCTTGGGAGGAGCTGAGGTAAACTGGAAACTCATGGGAGTTAAGGAGATTGATGAACTGATTCTCCTCACCCTTACACAACCTGGGGTCACTTATATCTCTGACACCAATCATACAAAGTATTTGTTGGTTCCAGTAGGAGTGTTCTTCTCAGCTAGAGACCTATGATACTAATTAAGTCCGTTTCCTCTTGATAGATGGATGGATGGATGGATAAATAGATAGATAGATAGATAGATAGATAGATAGATAGATAGATAGATAGATAGACAGATAGATGGATGGATGAAAAATGGGTGGATGGATGGATGGATGGATGATAGATGATAGATTTAGCAACATATATATATGTGTGTATGTATGTGTGTATACACACATATATATATATATGTGTGTGTGTGTGTGCATGTGTATGTACATCACTCTGGATAAGGAGACAGAATGTTATTATTTTATGCCTCTCAGACAAATGAACATAGAAATCACTTAGCCTAGTGATTCTCATAAAATTGACTTAAAGTCAATACAAATCAACAAGCTCTCAAATCAATCTTCTGAAAGTACGAGTCTGAACACATCATCCTCCTACATAAATAAATTCCAGTAGTTCCCTTCCTTTCACATACTCTTTGATCCAATGACACTGGCCTCCTTGATACAAGGTCCTCTACTTCCTGACCGTGCATTTTTCCTGACTCTTTCCCATTCCTAGAATTCTCTCCCTCATCATCTCTACCTCCTGGTTTCCTTTAAGTCTCAGATAAAATGCCAACTTCTATGAGAATTCTTTCTCAGTTCCCTTTAATTCTAGTGCCTTCTCTCAGAGACTAGGTTCAATTTACTCCAATTATATCTTCATTGTACATAATTGTTTGCATGTTGCAAGCATGCATGTTTTGGTCTCCCACATTAGACTGAGCTCCTCAAGAGCAGCATTTATTTTTGCTTTTCTTGGTGTCACCAATGCTTAGCACAATGGGTCATAGTAAGCATTTAAGAACTGCTCACCGACTTGTCTTGATTTTCTTTGACTTAATATGTTAGACTCTCAAAAAATGCCCCCCAAAATGAGAAAGTAAAAGATCCATACATGTAAAAGTGAAGATTTGTTTGTCAAGGTTCACAAAGAGAAAATTTGTGCACACTGCCACCACAAGGCAAACATATGACAAGTTATTTATACAGAAAAATTATACACACAAATTCAAATTTATACAAATTCAATTATATACGGGGGAAATATCAAAATAATGCTCTATAATCAACAGAAAAACATTCATTAGGCACCTATCTCTATCCAACAAATGACTGTTTTAAATACTGAGCAAAATTATAATCTCCATCAATTGTTCTTAGCAAGGCAAAGGCTTTCTGTGACATCCCACACCTCACTCTTTTACCCAGAAGCTCTAAGATAAAAGTTTTCATCTCCAGGTGCTAAGGATTTATCTAGATCGCTATGAAGTTTGACCTTGGTTTCACCCCACAGCATACCACATGGATCTTCACCTTCAGAAGGCCATGACCCAGGAAGACTATTTAAATTTGGTTACAGGAAGGAGAAATTAAGTTTTATGCAAGGAAAAACCTAACCAACCATTTGGGAGTTGAGAAAATGGATAGATACAAGCAAAACTCTGTCTCATTTTAGCATCTTTGAAAGCTTAAATCTCTCACAATTTGTTGAGGAGGAGACATAACCATAGATAATCTCCTCATGGATAATTGAGAACTGAATACATATTGAATTTCCTTTGGATGCACTGACTGATTTTAATTAGGCCATGATCTGATTTCTGTTAGCGCTTTGGACCTTGGGTTTTTGCCATTATCTGTCTGAGTAATCTGCAGATTCATATTTTCTCTATGACAATAGAAAAACTAATAGAGAACTAATACATCATATATATACACACACATACAAATATACATACATATACGCACATATATGTACATATGAATGTGTGTATATGTATGCATACACATACATAATATGTATTTTGTATATACATACACACATAGTTCATAAATATCTCTGCATTAAGAATTTTCCTTGGTGAAAAGTTTCATTTTCAAAATGTATACTGTTACAATATTTGAATTTTGGATCCCAGATGAAGTTTGAATTTGAAAAACTCAAAGTTTCTGTAAGATGATGGTTCATTTTCCCAAATTACAAAGGAGGTTGATGCATAGCAAGAAATTATCCCCTGAAGAGAGAATATACCATAGAAATGGACCACATAGAAAATAGTCAAAACAATGATCATCATCATAGGCAATGTATGTGTGTGTGTGTGTGTGTGTGTGTGTGTGTCCATCCTTCACTGTTGAAAAAGACAATGCCATCATAGAAATAATGACATGATTTGCACTTTACTTTGTTTTGAGTGAGCAAAGGCTGTGCAGGTCACCAGTCTCACTTCTCCTCCAGAGCCATACAGATATTCATCAGGATGACTGGAGATGACCCAGGATAAGGCAGTTGGGATTAAGTGAATGTGGCAGAGTAGATATAATACTAGCCAGTTAAGAGATGCGTGTTCACTTCCTAGATCAGACACTTGTTAATTAAATGACCATGGGCAAGTCAGTTTCTCAGTGGATCATTTTTCTCTTTCATAAAATAATAATAATACCTGGATTGATAGGTAGTATAACATAATGGATAGAGGACTGTCTCCCAGGTAAGGAAAATCACCTCTGACACATACTGACTGGGAGATCCTGGACAAGTCATATACCCTCCCAGTACCTCCAAGGAACTCTTTAGAACTGTAATTTGAACAAGGGTTGCTGTTCTGCGTCCGTAGAAAGTTTCTCACTAGGATTTGACTAATGGTTTCTATGAGCTAAACCAAACAATGTGTGACTGGGCTATTTTGAAGGTCAACAATAAAGTATATTATGTATATAATATATATATATATAATAAAGTCAGCAATACAGTATATGTGCTTTGCAAATGTTAGCACTCTCTTATTGTTGTTATTAATAGTTATTGTTAGAGTTATAGTTGGTATTATTGTACACATCATAGCATACCTACCACAAATAGACTCAAGAAAACAGAGCAGTGTGGGTGGACAGAAGTTCATGAGAGGTAGAACTAAGTTAACTGAAAACAGCTTATAGTAGAGTAAGTGAGCAAGTACAGAAATAGGCTTTAGTGGCAATTAGACAAAGGGGAGAAAATGATGGAGGATAAGGACAATTTGCTTGCTCTATGTTCCTTACAACATCTACTTTTTACCAGATCTCCACCCACATAGAAGAGATACAATGAAAAATAGCAGTCTTTATAGGGCTCTAATAAGTCCCTTTGCTTTTCACTTCTTCATGCCGAAGGTCTGGGAGAGGAAATCATATTGAAGTCACTATTCTCCATGCTGCTACTGCAAAAACTGTCCGCAGAACCCAGGTACTTTTCATTTCCCCTCTGTTGGCCTGTTAGAACACAGTGCTTTCCTTTTCCCTCTCTCTTGTCCAGTCTTTTTATAGGTTCTATTCAAATAAGAGATAATTTCATAATTATTCTCAGGCTAAAGGGATAGGATGTGATCGAAAGCAAATTTCCCATGATTCCAGCTATCATTCAAGATATTTTCTTCCATCAGGTCCTTAACAGTTCTCCCTTCTCCCATTGTCCCCACCCTCCTCACCCACCCATTAGATACCTCCTTGCATTTGAATTTTACCAGTCTCTCACAAAGTGGATGTGATGCACTTGGCATCTGAATGAATGTCTGAGATTCAACATGTCTTAGATGAATGTCTAAGACACAACGTGAGTACATAACAAAATAAAGATGATTAACCCAATGTCCCAGGTAAATAAGTGCCTTACAGTGCCACATATAGTCTCTTTCCTACCCCGTTCAGGCTTCCTTTTATGGGTTATCTTAGCCTATTAGAATATGATTTCCTTACAATTTCCTTATAATGCCCAAACACCTATAAAACCATGTGTACCCTTTGACTCAGCAGTACTACCACTAGTATCCTAAAAAGATTCAAGAAAAGGGTAAAGGACCTATTTGTTAATATTTATAGCAGCTCTTTTTTTGTGGTGGCAAAGAATACGGAATTGAAGAGATGCCCTTCATTTGGGAAATGGCTGAACAAGTTGTGTATTATTGTGGTGGAACAGAATCAGAAGAATATTATACACACTCACAGAAATATTTTAATGATAAACAAATGTGAAAGATTTAGCTACTCTGATTAAGACAATAATCCAAGAGAATTCCAAATGACCCATGATGAAAACTTATACCTCCAGAGAAGAAACTGATGAATGCAGATGGAAATATACTTTTCTTATTTGCAACTTAAATCCCACGACTTAATTACACAATAAGAAAAGAAAAAGAAACATATTATAAACTTAAAAATACTAAAACTTAAATACAAAATAAAAGGAAAAAAGTCTGTGCCATGTGCAGAATGTAGGATGTTGTGCTGTGCCATACACACAGCAAAATGTAGTAGAGGATTCAAAATATACAGTAATAAACTTCCATTTCAAGAAAGCCTAGATAATAAATACTACACATTGTGTTCTTGCTTCCTTGTAAGTCTTCTCTTGCTCTCTTCTGTACACTTTTTACTTTTTCCTTTTCTCCCTTTTCCTCTTTCACTTCCCCAAGGATACAATTAAACAGAGGCTTGTATGTATGTGTGTGTGTGTGAAGTATATTTTTTAACTTTATTTTTATTACTTTTGTGTGTGTGTGTTTTCTTTTGCAATAAGGCTAATATGGAAATATGTTTTGCATGACTTCACATATACAATCGATATATTGCTTACTTTCTCAAGGAGTGGGGGAGGGGCAGGAAGGAGGAAGAGAATTAGGAACTCAGCATTTAAAAAAAATAAATGTCAAAAAATGTATATGTAATTGTGAAATAACAAAATAAATAAAAATCTATTTTTTAAAAGAATGTAATCTCCTTGAAGACAGAAACTTTCTTACTTTCTGCTTCTATTTGTACTATTGTAGTGAATCTTTAATGAATATTAACTTGTTGAGCACTGTATACATGCAACAAAGAATGCAAAGTCAAAACTATTTGGTACTGGCTAAGAAATAGAGTGGTGGAACAAAGGAATGGGTTAGGTACACAAGACACAGTAGTCAATGACTATAGTAACCTACTGTTTGATAAACCCAAAGACTCCAGTTTTCTGGGATAAGAATTTACTATGTGACAAAAAATGCTGGGAAAACTGAAAAGTAATAAGGCAGAAATTAGGTATAGACCAACAGGCAGTTTTCAGATGAAGAAATTAAAGCTATCTATAATCATATAAAAATGCTCTAAATCACTATTGATTAGAGAAATGCAAATTAAAACAACTTTACATGGAGAACATATAGTATCACAGCAAACAAGTAATACTAATATCAGGTCTACTAAATAACAAATTAAGCAAAATGGTAAAACTATGCTGTATTGATAATGCATTTTTTGTTTTAGTATAATCAAGTACCTCTAACTGAATAATGTGATTAAAGAAGTTCTTCCCCACCCATTAATGAACCTGAGAAGATTTATAGGGAAGTCCACACCTTTTGTAAATGAGGCACTGGTTCTCAAGGGTTATGATACCCTCTGGCTCTAAAAAAAATGCATAAATACTCTGAGGGTGAGGTTTCACTTTGGGGCTTAGTCTTTGGAAGAAGTTTTATGTGCCAGATGAGATACTGGGAAGCCACGAAGCAGCCACCCAGCTTTGAAAACTCAGATGTTGGTGCTTCCCTTTCTGGTAACTATATATGTATGGTCAGACAGTTGCATCTGTCTGTTGAATTGTGATGTATGTATTGTTGACTTTTGATTTCTTTATATTTTCTCTGAAGTTCAGGGTGTTGACTTTTTCTCCTGAACTAAGTGAATGATACATGTGCTTGATTAAAGTGACTAGTGACTCCTTGAAAGTTGTCTTTCCTTTTAGAAAAGCAGATCAAAGAGCCTGTGATGGCAGGTCCCCCTGTGTATGTCTGGGTGCTTACTGTTACATATGCATGGAGAGCTAACAGCAAATTAAATAAAGATAGTAAATAAATATAGCTATAATATGGGCATATAAGAAAAAATGGAAAATGATAATACAACAGAATATGAGGTAACTAACAAACACATCAAAGGATAAATTGCTATTGTTCATTCTTCTTTATCGGAGAGGCCCAATGGCATCAGAAAGGTGATGTCTTGACTTATGTGTGAACTGGATATGAGTAGGGCAGAGCTGGGCAAGTCTGTCAGCCTCGCTTTCAGTTCCAGCATTTTTGAGATCTGGAGGCAAGACAAAAGTCAATATGACTGACAATGGCCCGGGATAAAGTGCGTGACATTGGCCTTTCTAAATTATGGTCTTTCCCAGGACTGATGTTGTCTGAGGCCAGTCATTCAATGACTAATTGTTGGGTAATAGTTGAGACAAAATAAGGCTCAATTTACCATCACAAAGATATCAGTCCAGGAAGGGAAGATCTTCAGAGGTTTTGGCCAAAACAAGAAAGAATTGCTCTTTACACTCATTCTAAGCCACCAAAACTTAAATAAGGAGCCATATGTTATTACAATAAAGGCACATATTGCTTCCATCAAGTGACAATGGCCTTTTGACTGCTCCTGGCATTTTCTCTGTCTATTCCCTAAGTCTGTCATGCTATCCCTCCTCACCTCTGCTTACTGCTTTGCCTGGTTTTCTTTAAATTCCAACTAAAATTCATATTTTTCAGGAAGCCTTTCTCAACCCCCTTATTTCTAGTTCCTTCTCTCTGTATTATTTCATATTGATCCTGTATATTGCTTGTTTTGTATACATTTACTTGTATGTTGTCTGCCCCAACAGATTGGGAGCTCCATGAGGGCAGGGACTGTCTTTTGCCTCTTTTTGTGTACTTAACACAGTACCTGGTATCTAATAAACACTTAACAAAAGTTTATTGATTGACTACTTAATTGACCAGGAACAAATTATTTAATCTCTGTTTTTCTCCATTTGCTCAACTATAAAGTGGGGATAATAACAGGACTTTTATGGGAGGGTTATTGTGAGAATCAAATTAGATGATATTGTAAAGTGCTTAGCACAGTACTAGCATGCAGTAGGTGCTACATAAATGTTTATTTCCCTTCCCCTTTTGACAGAATATAAGTCCCTCAAAGACAGGGATTATTTCATTTTTTCTTTGTTTCTCTGGTATCCAGCATAGGAATAAACACTTCCTAAAGAGAGAAAATAAGTGCTTGCTAGTTGAAAAAAATTAAAGAGAATGAAGGTTTATTTAAACTTGGGAAGGAGGATTTCAAGATAAAAACAAAAAGAAAAAAAGAATCTGAAGAGGAAGAGAGGCATCCTGACCAGCATCAAGATGGTGGAGGATAGAGGAATGTGACTTAGAGGATGAAGGGAAGAGAAGCCAAGAAACAATTGGAGCTAAATAAAAGACATGAGACTCTTCCTCAAGAGGAGAGAATTGGAACCCCTGAGGAGAAATGAGCTTCTTATCTTCCAAGAAATTATGATGTAGCTCTATAGAGGCTGCCAAGTGAGAGTCAGAGAAGGAAGCCACGACTAGTGGTGGTTTCTAGCTAAGACATTCTGAGGCAGCTATTTCTTGATCAACAATTGAGAGGTTTTTTTCTTGAACAGGGCATTTCTCACGCCTAAAATTTACTCCCTTCTTTTTTGCCCCTGTAATATCCATAGCATCCTTCAAGCTTTAGCTCATGTCCCAGGAAGGCTTTTCCTGATCCCCTTTCTCTTCAAATGATTTTATATATACTCAGCTATTTACATATTGAATTCTGGCAGTAGAAAATAAGCATCTTGAGGGCAAGAACTGTTTTTTTCTTTTTTGCTGTTGTTAGTATCCTTAATGTCTACAGTAGCATCCTGAATGCAGTCATCACTTAAGGGTTGTTGGATTAGATTAAAATTACCCAGGGATGTGGTAAAGAACCTCCCAAAATTTGACAAGACAGATAAGCCCTACCTTCTTGTGGAGATTCATGTACATAAAAATGATACAGCCAGGAATATAAAAAGTATTCTTAAAGATCATAAAGTCTCATTCAAGACACTGATGAGGAAAACAGGTGGTGATTTAATCACTGCTATGCACAAAAGCCAAGACTATAAGAAGAATGCAATTTAAGAAAGTGGATAACTGCTTAAGAGGATGGTATCAGTGAACTAATTTTGCCAGAGGAGTCAAAGAAAAAGGGAAAGAACCCACAGATACAAAAACAATTATGACAGCTTTTCATGGCTGCAAATAATTGAAAATTAAGGGAACACCTACTAACTGGGAAATGGTTGGACAAGTTATGGTATATGATTTGTGATGGATTACTATGGTGCTGTAGGAATAAATGAAGGAGCTGGCTGCAGAAAAGACTGAGATGACTTATGTGAACTGATACACAATGAAGTGAGGAAATCTGGGAGAACATTAACAGCAATATCCAAGTGATAATCAAATGTGAAAGGCTTAGCAACTCTGATCAGTATAACGACCTATGACAATTCCAGAGGACTCATGATGAAAAATGCTAAAGAGAACTGGGAGACTTTGAGGGCAGATTAAAGCATTTTTCTCTTTTTTTTCTTGTTTTGTTTTTTTCGTAACATGGCCACTGTGGAAATATCTTCTACATGACTTCCAGAGACAGACAGAGGGAGAGGGAGAGAAAGAGAGAGAGAGAGACAGAGAGAGAGAGAGAGAGAGAGAGAGAGAGAGAGAGAGAGAGAGAGAGAGAGAGAGGATATCTGAAGTGAATATGGATTGTTGAACTAGGAATATAGAAATCCTGACTGGGCATGTTGTGCATGACAAGAGATGAGTAAGAATTTATTTGCCTGGAGTCTTACAAATCTAATCAAAAGGGCATTTAACTTAAAAGAAAGAGGGAAGGTAAAACTACCTACATATATTCATTAATCTAAATATAATTGAGACTTGCCACAATTCAGGAAGAACAACAGTAGTAGAAATAAATTTATATTTATTTATTTATTTGTTCGTTCATTGATTTATTTAGTCATCTATCACCTGATAGTTATATCATCATTCCTTGGAAGACAAGAAGTTCACTGATCCTCAGGGGATCCAGTTCCATTTCTTGAGGAAGAGGCTCATGGTTTTTAGCTCCAATGGTTTTTTTTTTTGGCCCCTCTTCCCTTCATACTCTGGCTCATTGTTGAGGTGAAAGTTAGGTCTCCCCTTTTCCTCTTCAGGGTCTTGGTTTGCTTTTCTTTGTTCATTTTGCTTTGTTTTTACTTTGAAACTCTCCTTCCAATATATTTTTAAAAACTCTTTAAAATTATTTATTTCACTTGAAAAGCAATTTTTCTCCCTCCTAAACCCCCATTGAAAAAAGAAAGTAAGAAAACAAAACCCTTTGTCAAGTGAGTATAGTCAAGCAAAAAAGGTTTACATTGACCATGCCTGAAATAAATTCACAAGAAACAAAGTCCATGAAAGAATGTCTACCTCATACAACTATACGTGATTCTCAAGCACTTATCCCAGAGTCTTTCTCATAGTAGGTGCTAAATACACCTCCTTCTTGTTATAAAAAGCAAGGAGACAATGTTGATCTCCCAGGCATTACTACAACCTGTTGGACTAACACATATGACAGCAATAGTAAAGAAAAAGTTTAGATAAGGGAGTGGGGTGGATAGTATAGAACTGTATAAATACATATATGAATATTGTAGATGTGTTCAAGTGAGGAATTCCAGAAACGAGAGTAGAAACCATGATGAATAGTATCTGAATGAAGATGAAACAGAAGCAACATATTCATTGAAGTATATCACAAAAGAATTAGAGAAACTAAAAATGACTTGATTTGCAAAATGCTAATTTTGTCCTCCAAAAAACAGAGGAACCAATTCTGTATAACTCACCAGGGTTAAATCCAATTACTTGATCTTGTTTTTTTTTAAACTCTTTCTCTCTTTTATTTTTTTCCCTCTACTTTTAATTTTTTTCTCTCTCTCTATTTTTTAAATAGGGAAATTTCAATTAATATCAATGAATTACACTTACTACTTAAGATTTTTATAATTAAATCACTTCTCTCGGACTAGAGACAGACTGATGATGGTTGGTTGTGACAAACAGGAGAGAATACAAAGTAGGAACCCACCCACCAAGTTAAACGACTGGCACAGTAGTGATCAGTGGAAGGCGGGTTCAAAAGGGCATGGATGAAGCACTCATTACATCTTTGTTTTCTTTTACATCCTCTACATTTTTCATGAGCCACCTGAAATCCTTTGGCGGACTTCACGCAACCTGCGGGTCATATGTTGTCCAGACTTGGTCTAAACTATACAGAACATAGACAGAAGTAATGAGAAGCAATATGACTAAATGGAAAGAATGTTGGGCAGACTATTCCACAGTTTGAAGAACAGACATAAGCAGTGTCTAAATGTACAGAAAAGGATTCAGGATTAAAATAGGCCAATGGAAATGAAGTTCCAACTAGGAGATTTAGAAACAGTATCTTGGGATACAGAAGTGTTAGGTAGGGTAACGAATAATTTGATCAAGTTATGTCTATCGATTATAAGGTATAGGCTGGGTGCACTTTGATGGGATTTTAAATACCCTTTTTGAATTGGATGTATAAGGGTTATCAGAAATGAGATGCTCTCTAAATTTAGGAGGGATTCTACAGTGTTGGTGATTGCAAGAGAGAGACAGGTCCTCTGTGGAGTCCCTGAAATTCTAACCAAGCATCACTAATTGCCTTTGGCTGTAAAGCAAAGGGAAATAAAAGGAACAAGTCTCTAATGAATTTAATTCACAAAGAGAATCAATTTTGAATACTTCGCCAAAATAGTTTTTTCCCTCTCTGATCATTTTTGGATTTCAGCTTTCCTTTGTTTAAGCAGAGTCTGAGCTAATTTTATTTCTTTATTAGATATGCCTATCCTGCCTTATCCTCTGGGTAAATAAATATCCAAAAGGCAGAAAAGGAGTTGTCACAGTGATTTGCACAATCTATTTAAAAACATTAAAATGCCTGTTCTCTTATTCATGTACATTTATATAATTAGTTAAAATATTTTCATCAGAAATGAATCTGACAATCACTCTACTGTTTCTGCTTTGTGTACCTGTTTAGAATTACATAGCATGATTGGAATTTTAAATGTAAACAACTTAACTATGTCAAGAAACATAAGGGAAGCATCACATTGACGGTTAGACACTAAGATTTAACCTCAAAGAGTCTGAATGCATAGTGGGCAGATCTCGTGGCTGTCTCTTCTAATGTTAGAACAATCTGATCTTGATGCAGGTCGCAAAAAAGTTTTTGTAAAAAATCATGAGACTGAAGGTAGAAATGCAAACCGTATACTGATGTCACTTGTAGGGAGTTTGATACTGAGGTTTATCTTAGGCCATAATCTTTAGTGCCTGGTAAACAGATTTTGCTTAGGAAATGAACTTTATTATCAGGATATTTGAGATGGCAACTTAAATGAGGAAGTAATTTGACATCTTCCATATTGGAAAGAATGTTAAGCTTCTGCGCCAAAATAAGATAAAATGTAGAGCAACAAGATTATTCATTTGTTTCCATCGCATTTTTTGTGTTTTGGAGAATGTTTATGAGTTGAATAGTAAATGTTTCACAATGCATTTTTTGCATTGCATTTGTCTATGCAAACTGCAATTACAACAGTGGGAAAGATAAATGGGGAAAGATCTCAATGTGGTATCCTTTATAATTGCAAAAGTCTATCTCATTAGGATAATTAAAATGTTTGCATATAAAATGATTTATTATGAACTTAAAAATAAGTTGTTTGACATGTGTAAT